>ML677525.1:453138-484561 GCA_007922305.1 Dermatemys mawii | reverse complement strand
GGCCTGCAAGTCTTTCCAGTTGGCGGCTGCCGCGGCTGAGGTCTACATGGCCCTGATCACGGAGCAGCAGCCGGGAACGGGAGGGGGGCCCGGCCAGAATCCTGCCGGCGTCGCCTATTGAGCTGTGCGGGCAGAACATGACAGCGCCCCCCTGCTCGCCGCGGCACATGCAGCGGTAGGCTTTGCTCCGGGCTCTGTGCTGGTTACCGAGCCTGGCACAACCCAGCATGTGGGGCCGGTAGGCGGGAACCGCAGCAAATAAAGGGAACTGAGCAAAACCACAGGCCTGATTTCTACCCGGCTGGCGTCCTGGACCAACAACCTGAGAATGAGACTCCCCTCCCAGCCCCTGGTGTAAAACAGGAATAACTTGGGGGGAGGGGGAGCAATAGGGCCAATTTCCCTCTCTGATGTAAATCAGGAGCAACTCCATTGATGTCAAGGGGCCAATTCCCCTTCACCTACTCTGGTGTAAATCAGGAGTAACTTGGGGGATGGGGGGGGCAGAAGTGTCAGCCACAAATGTTCTGGATACGATTATTTTTTCTGCAATTTTTTTTTTTGCGGGGGGCCTTTGATGAAAAAAAAAAAGAATAAAAAAAATTAATTTTCAAAAACCCCTTTTAGGTAAAAATAAAAACCGAAGAGGGGGGTGGGGCCGGGAGTTTATTGTTTGGTTTTTTTAATTTTATTTTTTTTTTTTTTTTTTTTTTTTAAACCTGATTTTTCTTTGTTACTTCAACATGGACACGTTGGGTCCAGGTTTGGTTCCAGGGTTTTCCGGGGTTTTGCAAACTGCCTCGTTTAATGTTCAAACACAGAGCCCAGTTCCCTGATATGAGGGACTTTGTCTGTCCCCTCCCCGCACCCCCTGCAAGCCGAGCAGGATGTGGGGTGGCCAGGGGTGGGTGTGAGTCAGAGCTCAGTCCGCAGTAGGGTCTCCCAGACCCTGGGGTGGGGGTTAGATCTGAGCATTGACCTGGCCCGTGGCGCTTTGGGTTGGACCGGGCCAGAACCCACCCGCCGGCGGGCCCCAGGGCGGAGCAGGGGGCTCTGGAGTTGCACTGCAGCGGAACCAGCACCAGGGAGCAGATCTGGGGGGTGAGGGACTGTGATGGGGCGGACCAGCCCTGCCCTAACCCATGTAGGGAAAGCCTGGAAGCTCTGGCAGCGGAAGTCCCACCTCCGCAGTACTGGACATGCTCCAAGTGCTCTGGCGGTATAAAAGGAGGGAGCCCAGCTCGTTCTGGGCTGGCGGCTGTAGGAGAAGGAGGTGCCTGGGGAGCGCCAGCCCCAGCCTTTGAAGGCACCGGAGCCTGGGGCTTCCCTCCAGCTCGGGCTCTGTTTTTCCTCCCTTCTTGCCCTGCTGGAAGGCCTCCTCCCCGGGCTGCTGTTGCTACGGCTGCCCTTACTCCCTGGAGCTCCTCTTCCTTCCACCCCATCCTGCTGTTCCTGCCTAGAGACCACCCCTCACCCCCCCACACATTATCCTCACTGTTCTCCCCGCTGCTGCCGCTGAGCTGAGCTCCTCTCTGGGCCGCCCTGTTCCTGCTGCTGACGAGGTCGAGTGCCCTCCCCAGAAGGATTGCTGCGGGGGCGGGGGAGGGCTGTCGGCTGCCCCCCACCCCTGCTGCCTTTGAGGGGAGAGGCCCAGACCCCGCAGTCATCACTACCACCATCGAGGGGGCCTCTCACCTGATCAGCTGCTCGCTGCTGGCCTGAAGCCGTGGCCGCTGTCGAGGAGGACGATGTCCGTCTAGGGACTCTGTGGAGGGGGTTTGTAAGCCGGACTGAGTGACTTTCGCCATCTCTGCTCTTGGGGTGGTGGAACTTCTGCTGTTGTCGCTGCGGGGAGCATGGGGAAGAGGCACGGAGCCCTCGTCCATCTCCCCCCCCCCCGATACCGCCGCCCCCTCCACCAGCCCGCCTGCCTTCTGGACCTGCTCTTCGCCCCTCGACGGGAGTGTCGGCTTTCCCCTGCTCGCCGCCCCGGACTGTGCCCAGCAGTGAGCAGCAGAGACTGAGTTACGTAGGCGCTTGTGGGTGCACGTACCCCACCCTGGACTTTTTCCATACCCCCCCCAGCTGCGTTTGGCTGGTAGGGGTCCCCCCCCTGCAGTCCCCTCCCCGTGCCCCCCAACCATTCTCAGTTTGTTTGTCTGCCCCTTCCCTGCCCACCATTTAGTTTTCCAGAAATTTCCTTTCTGTTAGTTTGCCCCTCCCACCCCAGCCCTTCAGCATGTGTTCCCAGCCCTGCCCCAAACTTTGAGTTTCAGTTAGTTACCTGCCACGCCCTTCCACCTCCAGCCTCCATTTTGTGTGTTTGCTGAGGCCCTTTATTCCCCTGCCCCCCCTTGCTCCCTCTCCCAGGTTTCCTTTTCCCTCAGCCATGCGCCCATGTCCCCCCCATAAGCGTCTGTGTCCCTGCCCTTTAGTAGCCCCCTCCATGCACTTTTCACACACACCCCCCATGATATTGTAGTCCCCCCCACCCCCATCAGTGCAGGTGGAGGAGCTGGAACTCCTGTCCCTTCGCTGACCTCCTTTCTTGCCCCTGCTAGCACCCTCCTCTCCTGCATCCAGCCTAGCAGGAAGGAGTGGTTGCTCCCCCCACCTTTCCCCTCCCTTGCCCTCGGGGTGCCCTCCTCCTGTGCCCGCAGCCCAGGGGGGAGGAGCGGTTAGCCCCCTTCCCCTCCACTGTCCAGCCCCCTTTATTGGACCCTCCTCTCCCGCCTGCAGCCCAGCAGGGAAGAGCGGTTAGTCCTTTCCCCTCCCTCCTCCTCATCCATTTCTCTGGACCTTCCTCCCCCACCTGCGATCCAGGGCGAGGAGTGGTTCTCCCCCCCCCCCACTCCTAGTCCTAGGGGTGCCCTCCGCTCCTGCCTACAGCTTAGCAGGGCGGAGTGCAAAGCCCTTCCCTTCCACCCCCCTGCCCCTCCTGTTAGTACCCTCCTTTCTTGCCTTTCGCTAAGCGAGGAGGAGTGGTCATCCCCCGCCCCATTTCCCTAGTGAGCCTCCTCCCAAGTATGGAGAAGGACTCTGTCCCTGGTTCTGTCCCTGCCCCGACTCTCATCCCTGCCCCTGTCCTTGTCCCCCCTCTACCCATTACCAAAGTGGCTCCCCCTTTGCCACTGCCCCTGCCCGCCCCAGCGGCCAACCTCTCGACTGGCCCCAGTCCAGTCTCCGTGGCTGCCTCTTCCATCGGCAAGAAAGGCCAGGGGAGAAAAAAGGGTAAAGGACCCCCCTGGAAGACAACACCTCCCATGGGCGGGGCCGCCCCTCCTGCCGCGGCTTCGACGCCTGCCGCGGCCCCTCCTTCACCAGCTCTGTGGGCCCTCAAGCCCGCAGGGCGTACGCCCAGGTGGCCACTGCCACACAGCCTGCCCCGACCGCCGCCTCCACTAGCATCTCTGGGGGCTGGGGACCTTTCCACTCACTTACCAGGAGACACGGCGTCCATTGCCACCTGGCGCCGGCCTCGCACTGTGCTGAGATGTACGCGCAGGTGGTGGGGCCCACGGCCATTGTGGCGGCCTCCAAGATGTACAGGCAGATGGTGTTCTTCCTGGCTTCGAGGCCGTCGCCCAGGAGGTGGTGGAGAAGGGTATGACGGTGGGGGGGGGGGGGTTGTTCCCCTCTAAACCCCTGGAGGACCTAGGCGTACGGGTGGTCCTGACCTCCGTCCCACCCTGTCTCCCAATACCGCCTTGTTGCCTGCCCTCTCCACCCTGGGGAAGCCGATTTCCATCATCACCCCTCTCTCATCGGGCTACAAGGACCCCACCCTCCGCCACGTCTTGTCCTTCCGGCAGATACAGATCCAAGTGCCGCCGGCGACGCATGACGAGGTAGCCCTGGAGGGTTCCTTTTTGGTGCCCTACCAGGGAGTCTACTACTGGGTCCACTATTCAACGCGGGAGGCCCGGTGCTTCCTCTCCCGGGTGACGGGGCACGTCGGGAGGGCCTGCCCCCTGGCCTGGCCTAAAGGGGAGCCCCGGACCCCCAGGACCCAGAGGGTGCCGGCTCGGTCATCGCCGGTGACCCTGGTGGCCCGGTCGCCACCTCTGCTGCCTCTCCTGCCGCGGAGAAACAGGCATTTGCTTTTCTGTAGCCACTAATAATCTATGTACATTGAATAAAGAAACCATTTATTAAGAAGACAATTAATTTATTCAACAGCTACTTCGGTTGCTGAAAGAAAAGATTTTGATGCATGTGTGGGGGAAGCGGGGGGAGGTGCAATTGGGGTGAGATGGAGTCAGTCAGAGATCGGAATATGTCCGGATCTCTGAGTCTCCAGTGCCCTCAAAGTTGCCGTGTCCCCTGAACCCCATTTGCGGAGGGCAATAAGGCATGTTATTAGGGGTTGAGTGCAGTAGATAAGGGTCCTGGGTTTGGGGGTTGTTCGGTAAAGACAGAGGGATTGGAGGCAGCTGTGGGTGGTGATAACCAGACAGCTGATGATAGTGGCCTGGAGGGTACAGAGGGCCAGAAGGGGAAGGGTTTTGGGGCAAATGATAAAGGGGGCGGAGAGCGCGGTGCTTCTCCTCCTGAAGGGTGGCAATCCGCTGCACAGTCTGCAATTGAAGCTGCAGTAATGAGAGCAGCTTATCGGTGCTTTCCTGCCGGTGAATCGTGTTCTCCTGCCGCGCCTTCTCCCTCAACTTGCTCTCGTCCTCCCTCCACCTCTGTGCAATTCGATTCTCCATTACAGCCTGTTGCATTACTTGCTGTACTAGATCCTCTTTGCTCTTTCGTGGCCTCTTCCTCAGTCACCTCAGCCTCTCAGCTGTTGATAACAGCGATGGCACAGGGCTCAAGGTCGATGCTTCTAAAAGAAAAAGATACATGTAACAGTGGCTCCCTTGTAAACAGCAGACATGCCTATGATTCCCCCGCATTCCCTGTTTGCCTGTCCCATAGAGAGCACACAGAGCACACACAGTAACGGAGCCCCTGCCATGGTGAGTCCTCTCCAGAGGCAGGGGGAATGATTGTTTCCCTGCCGTGCTGTGTGTGGGGGGAGTGGGGGGAGTACCGGACAGTGGCGGGAGCCCTACTCTGAACACTGTCCCAACATTCTCCGTAGGTGTTCGTCCTGGAAGATCTCTCGCTGCTGCGGGTGACCAAGGAAGAAAGGGAGGGCATTCTAATGAGATGCGGCTTCCGCCCAGGGCCATATGAAGCTTGCCTCTGTGCAGCAATGCTGCCCCCACCCATCGTAGCACAGTGGAGGGGACTAGTGACCGTGACCGGGACGGTGGCCACGCTGGCTCTCCCGGGAAACCTGCGTAGGCGCATTGCAAGCGCTCTTATTGAGACCTTTGAAGAGATTACTGATGACGATTACCACGAGGTGATAGACTACATCAATGCACTACTCCTCATGTAGGCAAGCATGCAGGCATCCCTTTCCACCCCAAGCTGCCTCCCTTCCCAATAGAAAAGCAGCTTTACCTCCACAATCTGCTGCTGCGCTGCCCCCTGCAACCGCCGGATGCTGCGGCTGGCTGCCCTCCTCCTGGCTTGAGAAAAGCTCCTGGCTGCATGCATCCAGAGACTCCTCCGTGCCCTGGGTCGCTGCCGCCTCCACCTCCTCCTCCTCCTCTTCTTCATCCTCCTCCTCACCCCCGCTTCACTGGTGGGCTGAGAAGTGTCCATGGTGGTCGATGGAGTGCACGTAGGATCACCACCAAGTATCGTGTGCAGCTCCTTATAAAATCTGCAAGTCACCGGGGCTACCCCGGAGCGGCCGTTTGCCTTGCGGGCTTTGTGATACGCATTCCTAAGCTCCTTTACCTTAACACGGCACTGCACAGTGTCCTGCTCATGGCTTCTTTCCACCAAGGCCCGTGATATCTGCCCATAGGTATCATAATTCCTGCGGCTAGACCGCAGCTGAGAGTGAACAGCCTCTTCCCCCCAGCAGCTGATGAGGTCCAGCACCTCGCTATTGCTCCACGCTGGGGCTCGCCTATTGCGAGGAGGCCTGGCAAGTGGAGTCATGATCAATCAGAATGATCACCTGCAACAATTCCCTGAGAGCACGCCACGCAATCAATCAGATCAATGAGAATGATCACCTGCAAGGATTCCCTGAGAGCACGCCACGCTTGGCTGGAGCAAACAGGAAGGGGATTTTCAAATTTCCCTGGAAATTTAAAGGGCGGGTCTGACGTGTGGTCACCTGAGGACAGGACAAAAGAGTTTGCAAGTGATGACCAGAGTGGCTCTAACGGGAATTATGGGACAGGCTGGAGGCCAATTAATGCGCATTGGGTGTCCGCAGTCTCGCTGTAGTGCTACAGCAGCTGCACTACAGCCCTTATTCCCCATACGGAGGTGGATTACCAGTACCTTGCCAGAGTGGACGGGTAGAAGGCTATTGCGCTCCTGGGGGCTTTATAGCCCTATAAAGTGCCAGTGTAACCAAGGCCTAAAAACCATGGACTGAACAAAGGCACTGGATTTATGGCTCATTGCAACAATCTGTAACCTGGTAATCTCCTTTTGTCCTATAACTGCTGAGGTGTTAACAGGCCGCTCCACCTTGAATGGTCTCTTAGAATACGTACTAGCTACTTATACTAAAGATTGTGTTCCACCCTGCCTTCATCTGTGACACTGTGGCCTGGTTTACACTATAAACTTTGGTAAATATAAATGTTATTTGTCTGGAAAGGTTGGTGGTGGGGGAGGCTTTCAGAAATGTTCACTTTCCTTTTTTGAACCAGCTCCGCTTGTCACTATTGTCCCGGTGTATCCTGCAAGTCATAAAACATTATGCCCTCATAAATACCAGTGCTTGACATTGAACCTTCTGATAGGCAGAACAAACAATTTTCATTCCTCTGTAGATCGCCAGAAAATTGAATATGAATTTATCTTTAGTGTTATAAACATCTCACGCAAGGGACAAAGGGCTGGAGAGTGGAGAAGTGGAACCTGAAAAGCAGATGTTACTGCACTAAAACATATTCACCTTTCCCATAAAAACAATCATGGTTAGCAGGTATCTAGCGCTTTGATCTTCAAAGCAGATCATTAACATTAGCTATTTGAGTCTTTCAGCCTTCTGGGAAGTAGATGAGGAAACAGAGTGGAGCTGCCCAAAGCCAGAGAAAGCATTGGAGGCTGCTTTAACCCCAGGGGAAGGGCTTGGAACATTGCTTCACTGCAAACCCCTCCCATGAGTTTTCCATTGTCACAGATGCACAAGTGGAACATTTCTTACAGGGGCCTCTTATATCAAAGTGCTTCACCCACAGAAATCAGTTTAGCCTCACAGTGCCCATGTCAATCAGGTCTGTATTATCACCAGTTTACAGATGGCAAAATTGCCAAACACTGGACTTAACCCTGCACCTATTGAATCCAGTGTTCCACCTCCCACTGACTTCACTTGTGCAGGATCAGGACCAGGACCAGAGAGAGGTTGAGGGACTTGCCCCAGGTCACACAGCAAATTTGATTCCTGGCTGTTGGGGTTCCCAGAATTACACACTTGGCCAGGAAACTATTTTGTGCACCAAATCCAGCATAGGGAAAATGTCTCCTATTTGCTTGTCCCTTGTGAACCGATATTTGTCTGGTTTGGATGATCAGTGACAACTATAGGACTCATTGAGATGCATGTTGGACTGTAGGTGATTGGCAGCTGTCCGATCCAGTGTCAAAAATACTGTGTTGCAGAACATCACTGCACTTCACAGTTATGCTCTCCAGTCTTAAGTCTCACATACATCTAATGGACCAGTCTAGCAGATCTTCTCAGTTGTACAACAGGGTCCCACAGGATCTGTCTTTACACCATTTTGCTTTAAAATTTATATCAGCGACATGCCACCAGTCATGGAACTTTGGATACATGGATGATCTCACACTCACCATCCAAGTGAGCATCTTCATCCATATGGAAAACATCTTCACAGAAGATCTGAAAAACCTGGAAGAGTACTACTAGTTTTGATGACTTGGACCAAACCATTGAAAAACAGATGCCTCAGTTTCCACCTGAGCAATCAACATGCAAAGAATCATCTCAATGTCAACTTCTGTGACACCAAACTCAGGCACAAGGATTCTTGAAATATCTCAGAGTGGTTCCAGATCACAGCATCGCATACTGGCAACATCTTGGTAGAGACCAAATCTTGCGAAGAACTAGACTTCTACATCCATTTTTCCCCCCACAGTTTTCAGTTTTAAAGAGAAGAGTTTAGAACTTTGTGGGAATTCTTGATCCAGATGTGCGTGGCTTAAAGTGAATTGATGGCTTAAAGCTTCAAACTGCGAAGGTTTGAATTGAGAGATACATGCCTGGCAAAGAAGACACATGTCATGGAGTCACCAGGAGTACTCTGGAACTGCTCCATATGAAGCCAGTCAGGACTCTGGGGGAGCCTCCTCTCTGTGAGCAGACTGTTTCCAGGGCAAGAAGCTTCCACAGCTTTGACCTTCCTGGGTCTGACCTTGGAGCATTCAGCCTCCCCTTCCACACCATGCACTTCGCACAGCGAGCCATCACAGGCAGCATTCCTGGTGAAGCCAGAGGGCCCTGCACCCCAACTCGGCAGTCAGCTGTGACTCTCAGCCAGCCAGTAAAACAGAAGGTTTATTAGATGACAGGAACATGGTCTAAAACAGAGCTTGTAGGTACAGAGACTCAGATAACTCAGTCAGCTCCATTTTGGGGGCGAGGGAGCCCATATGAGCCTCCCTCCATTTCCTCAGCCAGCTCCAAACTGAAACTCTCCAGCCCCTCCTTTCCCTTTGTCTTTTTCCCAAGCCAGGAGGTCACCTGATCTCTTTGTTCTCCAACACTTTCAGTTGGCACCTTGCAGAGGAGGGGCCCAGGACATGAATTGCCTGGAGACAGGGTGTCAGCCATTCTCTGTGCAGCCAGCATCACACTGGGTCTCTAGGGCTCTGCAACAATCACACTCCCTTATCCCCCCACCTAGATACTTAAGAAATGCATAAGGGAAACTGAGGCACCTACACAGTACTCAGAGAAAAGAACAGTCCTACTTCATCACATCTCCCCAGCCCCCCCTCTTCGAGACCGAACTGAGCAGGCTCATGTTAGCCAGCGACCTGGGGAAGTTCGAACCCACCAACATTCCCATGGATGCCCCAGGATCTCTCCCATTCCTTGGTGGGAGTTACACCAGGCCCCTCCAGTTTCACACACTCCCTTAGATCAGGTGGGCTTGATGGCACTTGCGACCGCATATGGGAAGGTTTTTGTGGCCCATGCCCTTTTGCCATCCCAAACCCCTGGAGTTCCAGCTGAGAACGGATCTTCCTCCAGGGCTCCAATATGGAGGGCTGTGATTCGGGATCTTTTGGTTAAGATCCCCCATCTTGACCTTGGCCACCCTCTGACCCCTGTCACCGGCTCGGCATCAACCCCTTTCATTTGATGCAGCCACGTAGGAGGAGGGTGGTCAGTATACACAGCAAAGCGCCACCCAAATAGATATGGCTGCAGCTTTTTAAGGGCCTGCACTATGGCCAGGCATCTCTTCTTTATGGGCACATAGTGCTGCTCCAGGGGGAACAGCTTCTTGCTCGGGTACCTGATGGGGTGTCTCTCCCACTTAACATTGGCTTGCATCAGCACCGCACCCAGTCCTGCATCAGAGGTGTCGGTAAACACTGTAAAGGACTTGGCACTGTCCAAGTTTACCCGATTTACTGGGCCCTGGATTAGAGCCTCCTTCAGCACACACAGAGCCCTCTGGCACGGCTCAGTCCAGTTTACCACGTCTGGCTTCCCCTTCTTACATAGCTCAGTGATGGGGGGTGTTAGGAGCTAAAGCGGGTACAAACCTCCAGTAGTATCCCGCCATCCCCAAAAAAGCCAGGACCTGTTGTCTGGTCTGGGGAACAGGCCATCCCTGATCGTCTCCACCTTACACTTTCCAGCTTTCACTGTCAGTCCTGCCTCCTTGATGCAGCCCAGCACCCTATTCACCTGGGACACGTGTTCCCCCCGCAGGTCTGGCTAAAGACACAGATGTCATCCATGTACACCAGGGCCAAGTCTGGGGTGCCTGCCGTGGGGCGGGGGGGCTCAGACTGGGTGCTGTGCTGCAGGGATGCAGGGCTCAGAAGAAGTTTGGGAAGGTCAGCAGGGGGCGCTGTGGTGCAGGGAGAGGGGCAGGGACAGATTAAGCAGCAAAAACCTTGGTTAACACAGAGAAAAGGTGCCCAGTGACCCCTCGGGCCCTTCCAGAATTCAGGGAAACTCCAATGTCTGAAGCCCACGAAACGCAGAGTGAAGGTAAATGCCTTATCTGAGCTCTGCCCCCTCCACACTCCCCTGGCATGGCCAATAGCCACTGGGACGTGTCTGTGTGAACTCCAGCTGCAGTCACTGTTTGAGGTGTAGTTCTCCTGAACGGGGTGGAATATGCTGGAGCCGATCGGGAGAACTGTGACTGAGATCTGAGGAGATCTGGCTCTGATTCCCCCAGGGGTGTGATCAAAGGACCGAGGTACCCGTGGCCCCTGGAGGGTCCAGTCTGCATCGTCTCAATACGGAATTGAGCAGGCTGGGTCAGTAGCAGGCACTGGGGTCTTCTTGCCGTGGGGACTGTCAGCAGCGAGGTGGCTGTGAGCGCAGGCTGTGTGTTTAGAGCTGGGTGGGGGAAGTACACGTCTAGGTGCTATCCTGTGTGCTAGCGGGACGGGGCTGGAAAAGGGGATGATGTGGGTTTGAATTTTACAGGTGTGGGGTTCTGACAGGGAAGCAGGCTCAGTGTCTGGGCATAGGATAAGTGCAGGTAGCGCCACGAATAACACAGAGGGGGCAGGGGCATGTTCTGAGCACAGGGGGCATCTCTCAAAGTGGGCAGAGCTAAGGTGATGTAGGCCTTTGCCCTAACTCTATTTCCTGCTGTCCAGAAGTTGGAGTTCTGTTGAACTCACTGCTCTGGAAGGGCAGCAGCTCTCACTGGGCAACCTGAGCTCTGCCTCAGTGAAGGTTTTGCTATGTAACTTCCTAATGTTTTTGAGCAGGGTGGTGGACTAGAACCTCCTCAGGTCCCTTCCAACCCAGAGATTCTATGATTCTATGAAACCAAAAGATAAATGGTCGTTGGTAGGAGTTTGTGGCCATTTACCCAGCTGTAGTCCCCGCCTAGGTTTCCAGTTGCCATGCTACTGTGCCTAGGTAATAATCAAAACAGCTAAGTGTTACATGGTGCTTTACATTAGGATATTTCAAAAAGCTTTACATTAGAACATAAGAAAGGCCGTACTGGGTCAGACCAAAGGACCATCTAGCCCAGTATCCTGTCTACCAACAGTGGCCAATGCCAGGTGCCCTGGAGTGAGTGAACCTAACAGGTAATGATCAAATGATCTCTCTTTTTCCATCCATCAAATGATGCCATACATCAGTATCCCCATTATACAGATGGGAAACTGAGGTGCGGGGAGGGGAAGTGACTTGCCCAAGGTCACCCAACAGACCAGTGGCAGAGCTAGGAATAGTCCCAGTCCAGGGTCTCTCCACTAGGCCACACGGTTTCCATGTGATTCCTCCAGGCTCCTCCCCTCTCCTGTACATTGTGTTACAGTGTGCTGGGGATACGGTTAAGCTTTTGTCCCGGTTAATTTTAGTAAAAGTCAGGGACAGATCGTGGACAATAACCAAAAATAATGGGGGGAGGGGCTGACAGGGAGATGACGGAAGCTCGAGCCCCATGGTGATGGGGGGTCCAGCACCTGCACCCTGACAACTGACACCTCCTGGGCCCACGGTGCCTCAGGGCCCAAAGGCACCTCCAGGTCCTCCAACACCCCACCGCCACACACCACCTGCAGCAGCTCAGAGCTCCAGGCCCCGGCCGGCTGACAGCTTTGGCCCCACCACGCCCCAAGTCTGACGTGGAAAGTGTCCTGGGGGTCTCTGAATCCATGAGCTCTGGGACAGAATTTTCTCCTTTGGGGTTAATGGCCGTGCTGTGAAACGCTCACAGTGCGCAGCTGCTCACAGGGCCGGGGAGAGACACCTCCGCTGTGGTAGCTACAATGGCCGTTAAAGGCTGCCAGGCTGCAGGTCGGGGACAGGGGCTCCCATGGGCAGAGCGTTATTGAGGTTCAGCAGAGAACCCCATGCTGCATGGATTGGAACGGGGGGGGCTCAGCAGGGGGCGCTGTACTGCAGGGAGATGGGTGGGGGTCAGTAGGGAGCCCCATGCTGCCAGGAGTGGGGCAGGGAGCTCGACGTGCAGCGCTGTGCTGCTAGGAATGGGGTGAAGTTTTTTGTATGGGTGTTTTCCCCTCACAGTCAGTGCTGGCCCCAATGGCCCAGTGCGGTGAGTCCATGGGAACAAATGTCCAGCTCAGCCTGTCACACAAACTGTTTGTAAAAGTCAGTGAAGCGGGAGCCCCAGAGCCGAGCAGACGGGACTAAGGGAGGGAGAAGAGCGGGGCGAAGGCTCCGGGCTCGGCCGGGCTCCGGGTGAGTCCCCGGCTGGCAGGACAATGAGCGAAGAGAGTCCGGGAATGGGAGGAACCTTCCACAGTTCAAATCCCCAGAGCGCTGTTGAGTGATTCACGTCAATGGGTCTCGACCCATCCAGATAGTGTGTATCTGGGGGTCACTAAATGGGAGCATTGGGATGGGGGGGCCAGCATTGCTGCCACTCCCACTGTCTCCTGGGACCCCAGGATCCACCGCGACATCCCTGGATCTTGTTCTCCTCAACCGCAGAGACGTCCTGACCAGAGGAGGTCAGAATGGGAACGAGACAACACCATCAGCTCCAGATGAATCCGCTAAACACCACCTGGGATGTGAGATTGATTGTTGGGGGCCCCCCCCCCCCCCCCCACCATCCTGGGACACTGTCCTTTTCCTCTCTCTCTCTCTCTCTCTCTGCTCAGGATTCAGCTTCACAGGCCCAGACAATTCTCCCCTTTGCACGTGGGCTGTGAGCATGTGACCAAGAAGGCAGCTAAAAGTGAGGCCTTAAAAAGCCAGACGCCAGCGTGAGTTTGCCAGGTGTGGGCGTGGCTGGTCCAACCATGGGCTGGGCCTGTGTTTCTCCAGCCATGAGTAGGGTGACCAGACAGCAAGTGTGAAAAATCGGGACTGGGTGGGGGGGTCATAGGAGCCTATATAAGAAAAAGATCCCAAAATTAGGACTGTCCCTATGAAATCAAGACATCTGGTCACTCTCGCCATGAGGCTGGAAGTGGGAGTCAGCCCTAGAGACAGAAGCTGCATTTTCTCCCTTTGCTGCTCTTTCCTCTCCCCTTTTCTGTGCGTTCATCTGGATGTGCTTTAAACCGAGCAGGATCAGCCTGTGACGACATCAACAGCAGCAGCCGCTCCAGCTCCTCTAAACTAACCTTCCCTCTTTTCCCCAAAAGAACAGTTCGTACCATCTCTGATACCATCCTACAGACTGGAAACCAGGGGGTTCTCCACAGGGCACTCTTTACAGCAGGGGTGGGCAAACTATTGGCCCACAGGCCACATCCGGCCTGTGGGACAGTTTTGTTTGGCCCCTGAACTCCAGGCCGGGGAGCCTTCCCCTCTCTCCTGGAGCCACACCGCCGCATGGGCAGCCGTCTGACCTGCTGCTTCTGCTGGGCAGAGCTGCAGCGCCATGGCTGGCTCCAGTGGGGCCTGAGCTTCTGCCACTTTGAGCGGCACGGTAAGGGGACAGGACTGCGAACTCCTGCGGGGCAGTGTGTTTGGCTCCGGCGGGCCACAGGGCCAGTGGACACGCTGCTCTGAGCGGCACGGTAAGGAGGCAGAGAGCAGAGGGGGCTTGGATAAGGGGCAGAGAGTCTCAGGGACTTGTCAGGGAGCAGGGACGTGGATAGGGGTCAGGGCAGTCAGGGGGCAGGGGGAGGAGTCCTGGGGGGCAGTTAGGGTGGGGGTTCTAAGGACGGGGTGGTCATGGGGAGAAGAAGCAGGGGGGAATTGGATGGGAGTGGGGTTCTGGGGAGCCGGTTAGGGATGGGGGGGTCTCTGGAGGAGGCGGTCGGGGACAAGGAGCAGGGGGGTGTTGAATGTGTTGGTAGTTATGAGGGGGCAGTCAGGGGTGGGAAGTGGGTGTGGGTCGGATAAAGGGCAGAACCAGGCTGTTTTGGGAGGCACAGCCTTCCCTTCCCGGCCCACCATACAATTTTGCAACTCCAATGTGGCTCTTGGGCCAAAAAGTTTGCCCACCCCTGTTCTACAGCCCCAGGGAATGAATGAGGGAGATTGTTAAAATGAAAGTCCCACTGTACACGGTTGCCTCTTGGGGCCATGGGGTTCACCAGGACTTGCAGGGATAGTTGCCCGGGGAGGAGAAATCGAAGACACAAGTCAGGTCTGATCTTGGTGTGATCTTGTTTATTTGCACAGAGCTCACACACAGTTGTGGTTTCTGAACACAGCAGAAACAGTCACAGGCAGTTTCCTCACTCCAAAATCCCCGTGCCTGTCCTGCAGTGGGCTCTGTGCCCAAGAAACTCTGTCGCTCTAACAGAGAGTCTACACTGCACAGTTAGGTCGACCTAATTGCATTGCTCAGGGCTGTGAAAAATTTCACATCCTGTGTGATATAGTGAAGCTGACCAAAGCCCCAGTGTAGACACTGCAAGAACCAATGAGCCTGAGGCCCAGTGAGGGTTCTCCCATCAACAGTGCTGGCGTCAGCTGTTTTGAAAAAAAACAAAACAAAAACCCCATTGAGCTACCGCCGAATCACCACTGGCGGTTCAAAGCTGCGAAGCAGCCATGGTGCCGAATTACGGATGGCGCACTGCCCCCAATGTTTGGTAAAAGCCGCCCCGCAAATCCTGCTGCCCTAGGAGACTGCCTAGGTCACCTAGTGCTTCCCCTGGCCCTGCCCGTCATGCCCACAGTCACTCAGTCCCCTCTCCCACCCGCTCCGGATCTCCTGGAAGCTCTAGGAAGAGACTCCTGTTCTAGATCAGAGGTGGTGTAGACAGCAGAAGGCTTGAGGGGTCTGGGGTTCTTCTTCCTTTCCCTGTGGACTCGCTGAGATCTGGAGGCTGGGAAAGCCCCAGCAGGCTGATTGGGAGCCATTACCCATTCCAAGCACTTCATGGGAATCTTCTTTCTCGAAGGGAATTCTTTGGCTTCCTGTTGGGAAATCCTAATCCTTTCTGGGATCTCACGTGTCACACATGGTGTGGGCCCCTCCGTCCCCAGAAAAACAGAGGAGGTGTCTCTCCTAGCATTCCTATGGGGGCAGAGGTAAGGTTATGTGCTTGAGATGTGTGGAAAATGTCGCCTTAACTCCACCTTTCCCATTTCCTGACCAAACTCCCACTGGACCGTCACATGTGAGCTGACATCTATCTACTGTCTAAACTAACCATACATGGAATATCTCATTGTTTCTTCCCAGGCAGGCTGAGCAGTGCGCTGGAGTTGCCATGGCTGCTCACGAGCTTCCCAAGATACCTGAAGAGGATATGGACGCACTGAAGGCTGCTGTTGGGGACGGAAACCTCACTGAAGCCGTTCCTAAAGCAAAAGAGGCTCTGGAGATGGCTGATAAAATCACTATCCACATCGCAGTCACGGGGGAGTCGGGCTCTGGAAAATCGTCCTTTGTCAATGCCATGCGGGACCTGGGGGATGAAGAGGAAGATGCTGCTGAAACAGGGGTGAAAGAAATGACAATGGAGCCCATTGCTTACCCACATCCTACATACCCAAATGTAACTATCTGGGATCTGCCAGGGATCGGGACCCCAACGTTTAAAGCAGACACGTACCTCGAGCAGGTGGAGTTCAGCCGCTACGACTTTTTCATCATCATCTCCAACTCCCGTTTGACATCCAACAACATTGAACTCGCCCAGGAGATCCAGAGACAGGGGAAGAAGTTTTACTTTGTGCGCTCCAAGGTGGATCAGGATTTGACCAATGAAAAATGACACTATGACGAGGCGGGAATCCTGAAGCAGAGCAAAGCTCCCATGAAAAGATCACATCAGTACAGTAAGAGTGCGATCCTCGATGCCATCAGAGAGAACTGAATTGAAAAGATGAAAGCAGGAGGAGTGGCCTCCCCACGGGTTCTTCTTGTATCTAGATGGGACTTGGGCAAGTACGATTTTCCCAAATCGCAGGTAGTGCTTGTGGACGAGCTCCCCAGTCACAAGAGACTCGCTCTCCTACGATCCCTGTCCAATGCTTCGAAAGAAATCCTGGAGAAGAAAAAACAACACCTGCAACCGCAGATATGGCTGAAAAGTCTGGTGTCATGTGGAGTCGCTGCTATTCCTATCCCGGGTCTCTCCATTGCTTGTGATGTTCCCATGCTGGTGACGTCCCTGAAAGGGTTCTGCAGGGATTTTGGCATCGATGAAAAGTCTCTCGCTGCGCTTGCTAGACAGGCTAACAAGCCCATTGCAGAGCTGAAGGCCGTTATAAAGTCCCCACTGAGTGAGGAAATAACAAAAGATCTTGTAATTAAGATACTGACGAAGTGCACAACTGGGGCAGTGCAATATGCTACAATGATTTTAAAATTTATACCCGTGATAGGTGCTGTGGTAGGTTCTGTGACAGCTGCAGCAATTTCTCTCCCTACCACGTATTGCATGTTGAAGGATTTCCTGGATGATGTTGCTGCTGACGCTGCCCGAGTTCTGGAGGTGGTGATGAAGTGAGACATTTCCAGTGCAGAGAAACAGCCCGAAAACCCCCACACTCCCTGAAAGGAAGAAACATCAGCACGTGGCTGAAAGGATCAAAGTCAAGAGCTCGGAGCTCAAAGACTCATGAAATTGCTGCCTTTCTGCATCAGATGTGAAACTTCCCCATAACTGATCCCGGAGCCCCATCTCCACCAAGGTCTCCCACCCACCATAATGTATTGAATTTAATTCAGCCACAAAGGGGTGGGGGTGGGGGATCCTGCCTGACCCTGTTCTTTGATTTTTCTTTATTTCACCAGGGAAAGAGGCTGAGTTGTGACAAAGTTCCCCAGAGTCCCCAGTGTCTTGCGCTCTCTGCAGGGGAGCTCAGGGGATGGTTATTTCAGGCCCCAGCCGAGAGCAGGGCCAGGGCAGAGCCCATCTAAGGGTTTAGCTACACTGGCACTTTATACTGCAATAAAGCCTCCCGATGCGCTCTACCTTACTCCCCATCCACACTGGCAAGGCAGGTAGAGCGCTCTGACTCCCTGGCTGGAGCGTTCCTGGGACTCCTCTTTGCAAGAGGATTAACAGCTGTTGTCTATTGGGTGAGACCTGCAGCTCCAGTGTAAACAGGTACTGCGCTCTGAGTGACGTCCGGGAACGTCCTCCAATCTCCTTAAGTCAGGTGGCCTCTCTTCCCTTTGTTTTGAACTCAGCTGGAGGAATGGGGAAGTGCTTTCTCAGAGCTTATCTGCAAGGAGGCAAATCCACAAAGCAAACGTTTACTGAGTGAGTGAGCAAGAAGCGGGGAGGCAGGGGGATCTGAACTTACAAGACAGTGCGCTGACACACTCTCAGCACTCCAAAAACCCACTCTCTCTTCCCCCAACATACACGCAACACACTCCACCCCACTCCCCTCATTTGCAAGCACTTACAGACACATGAATGTTGGGATAGCTGCCCATAATGCACCACTCCCAGTGCCACTGCACGTGCCGCAGATGTGGCCACGCTGGTGCAGTTGTGGCTGTCGGTGTGGATGCACTGACGCACTTTCCCTGGAGCACTCTTCAAAAGCAGGTTTAACCCAAAGCGCTCTACAGGTGCAAGTGTAGCCAAACCTTTACTCTTCACTAGGAAATGACAGGGAGCGACCCCAACAATTCCTCCTTCAGCCACACATTTTCCACCTCTTGGTTCCCGATGCCCTGAAATTGCCGCCTTGGCAGGCGCCACGTTGGGCACATGAGTAAATTCACTCAGACACACTCGTAAAAACCCTGAATCCTGCCCTGGCCCCAGGCAAAGGAAACAGGCTTTTTACCACAGATGCTTTCGCACATTCCCCCAGGCTGCCCCTGTGTGGGGAGGAGCTGCCTGTGACCTCCCCCAGAGCCCCTGGACTGACCTCCTGCCAACGCCTCCCTCAGCCTCATCCTGCCACGGAGCCTCTGGATCCCTCGACACTGGCCCACAGCTGGAGCCCTGGGAGCGCTGCCCATTGTGTTATCCCAACCCTCTCCTGCTCCCTTGTGCCCCTCCATCTGCCTGGAGCATCCGCCTGCTGGGGCCAGTCTTGGCTTGTTGCTCTCGGGGGCAGGGCCCAGCCTTTTGTCCTGGGTCTGTCCAGCACCGAGCGCAACAGGGCCGACTCCTGACGGGGTCCTAGGTTCTCCTGCGGGACAATGATAGATTATGAAATACTGAGACTGATCATTGTAATTCTGTCTCTACGCTCGTCGGTTTAACCAGCCCCTTGTGCAAAGGTAGATTTGTGCTGGAAGCCCCTGTGTCTGGCTGTGCTGTTAACCCTGGGAATGGCCCTGGATTTCAATGGAGAAGGATCAAGGTGTGTCTGGCTGATAAACCCATTTTGGATACTTGATAATGACCCAGCTGAGTGGCAGGTGTCACCTGTACTCTGGGCTGGGCTCCCATTCCCAGCTGGTGAGTGTGTGTGGAGAGAGGTTTTAGTGTTTGATGCTGCATTTCTGTCCATCTATTGCTCCTTGATTTGCTGTTCTCAGTGTGAGCCTATTGTGTAGTTTATTATAAGAGACGATGATTGAACAATTCAGTTGAGCAACTGGAGACTCCGATATATTGCAACTGGTCTGGCCATATGTATCGCCAGTGTGTCAACCTCTGCCTTCCCTCAATAGCCCATTCATTTGTTGCGTTTGTTATCATAATGATCCGAGGTCCGGTTCCACTGTCCTTTCACACCTCTGGAACGGGCCCCTCTTGTCTTGTAGACATGATTTAATATTTCAATTGTAATAAACTTCCATTTAATCTGGACTAGGAGCCCGTGTCTCTGAATTTCACCATCGCTAAAGGCCCAGGGTTTCAGGGCATTGCTCTGACTAAACAGGAGCTCTTCGCCCCAAGTGTCACTAATTGGGAGATTAATGAGGGGGGAGAAATGCATCCGTAGGGCGTTTGTGAAGAGGAAAAGGAGCGAAACCCTGAAGTAGCAGCATCACGAGGAACAAGGGTCAAGTCTTTACCTTGGGGGAGTCTCTACAGTTCCTTATCTGTGCCTCATGCCCCGACTCAGTAACCTGGGACCCTGTATCCCCTCTGGGCAAATCTGCACCACTCGCCAGCACAGTGAACAGAGGGTTAAACAGAAGAACTTTGTTGGCGGAGGAAAGAGGGAGGACGGGGTGAGCTGGGACAAACCTTTACAGTTCAACACCTTCCCCCATCGACAGTCTCTGTCACAGCTCCGATCAGTTGGCCTCTGAGCGGCGGATGTAGTTTGTTCTGCTTCTCAGCCCCTCGCTCACAGTTTGTGGCTGCTGCAGAATCAGAGTCCCTGGGGCTCTACCCCTGGTCCTGCTGTGATGGTGTCAGCAGTGGGTTTAAACCTCTGCAGGGAAACGTCCATTGGACCTTAAACCTCACGCCGCCCCCACTCCACCGTTGTGGGCTCTGAAGGTGATTTCAGCAACTGGGACAGGGAGCCGGAACCACAGTCGTTAGGTGACCGTAGACCCCGATCCCAGTCACTGATCAGCCTTTGCTCAGCTGGTTCCCACCCGGGGAACTCTCCGGAATATCAGCTCAAGTACAAAACGTAGCCACATTGAACCCTGATGTCCCCAAACCAGCCCCAGTTGACATGTAAATGAGCTACGGCCTCACTCGGTCCTTTTCCCTCCAGCAGATGGCAGCAGAGAGCTCCCTCTGGTACCTCCCTCTCCTGGACTCAGGCCCCAGGGCTCCCCCTCCTCTCTCCTGGCTCTGTCCTTAATTAGTCCCCGCCATCCTTGTATCATCTGTTCCTGGCCCTGGCCCAGCTGGGATCACCAATGATCAGTAAGTCGCCCTGTCACCCCCAGCGGGGGATAGCTGCTAGCTCCCAGGCCAGGCTGAGGTTGGCTGGTCTTAAACAGCCGGCCAGGCTGTGACCCCTCCCAGAACAAACCGCCCAGCTCCACACACAGTGCAAAGAGAGGACGAGAGGCACCGAATCACACGTGACAGACGTGACAGATGTCAGTCACCTCATTTAACACCTGACGGGAAAGTGCTGGGATCCCCTGGGGACGAGATGAGGATCAGAACTCGAAGAGAGTCCAGGCTGGTCTGGGAATCACCGAAACCTGCCTGAGTCTCAGGGGGAGAATCTCCCCGTCACACCCTCAGGTTTGTTCTTAAATCATCAGACAAAATTAACGTCCCCTCCCCCCTCACACATGATTTCTTACTGTTTTGAGAACTGTTTCTCTTGCTTTCACGGCCCCAAAATTACTGCCTAGTAATGAACTCTTGTAGGCGCTAAATTTTATAATTGTACTAATTGTTATAAGAATTAACGTAAACTTTAATGTCATTCTATAACAAAAAGTTTAATTCTTATAACAGTTAGTACAATTATAAAATTTAGCTCCTACACTCTTCTCTCCTAAGCCTTTCTACACATGAATTGACCCCTTCAGCCCTCTCTGGGCACAGTGCTGCTCCCACTGGTGCTAGTGGGGTTTGCGCCACAGACCTCAAAGGAGCAGGATTCCCCCTTTCACAAGGGGAAAGAGCAGCACAGAGAAAATAAGTGGCTTGCTCAAGACTGCACAACAGCTACAGACATAGAGCTCACAGTAGAGACCAGGAGTCCTGGCTCCCAGGGCCCCCTGCTCTCAATTCAGATTTTATCACTTAATGAAGCAGCAGTAACACGCAATGGGCAGTCACTGCTGTTCGCCTTACAAAATACACTCTGTGCATTACCCTCATTAGCCACCGGGTGTCGCTGCTGTGCTAATGAAGGAAACGTTACCCAGACTGGCCACCAGGTGTCACTGTTGCTCCATCAGAAATACCCACTGCCCCACCTCCTGGGGAAGGGCAGCCAATCAGAGCTGCTGCAGGAGACAGGCAGGACTCTCCCCCTCCCCTCAGGAGGCAGAGGAGTGTTTGGGTAGGGGAGGGGGAGAAGGGTGAGAGGGATGAAGACTCCCCCCACCATAACTGCAGGAGCAGCAGCAGTGGGACTTGGGGGGAAGAGCCAATGTGGGGCTGGGGGGCAATTAATGGCTGGAGTGGGGGAGGGGCAGATGTGGGGCTGCACAAGGGACAGAAAATTAATTGATTATAATGTGGGGGTCTGGGGAGAAGCTGGAAGCTCCTTTCTCCCCAGCAGCCCCAACAGGGAGAGTCACCTGCTCTGTGTGCCTGGGAGAGCCGGGCGCAGTCACTGTCTCTGACACACAGACACACGCCGGGGCAGAAACCAAAACCCACCCCGTCGTCCTTTCCAAAATATCTCCTGAGTTTTGAACCAATCTTGTTGGTTCTGGAAAAAAGGTCTCCTGATGTTTTGGGTCTGAGTTGCAGTTTCTGAACGTCAGGGGCTGGTCTCCTGCTCCCAGCACCTGGCAGCCCCACACTGCAGCTGTCCCAGCTGGTCATAGGATGGTGCTGGGCTCTAAGGGATACATTCCTCCAGAGTCCCAGAATGCACTGGGCGTCGAGAGGGGGGGTGGGGGGGTGTTCTGTACTTCTGTGTCCGTACTGCTGAGTGCGACTGTCCCAGGCCCAAGGCCGGGAACGAGCGGGTCCATCCAGCTGGGAGCTGAGACGAGTCCCTCGCTGGGGCCGATGCTCTGAGAGGGGAGGACTCGGCCCAGAGCAGGGAACGCGTTCGGCCACTGGGGCACCCACACGAGATGCACGAGTCTCCCTGGATTTTCCAAACAGACCGGCCTCCAGCAGAGCCCCTTGTTCCTCATGGTGGGGGGCTGCCGTGAGCTGCACCCGTGTGGAAATCTGACCCTTAGAACTGATCCTGCTCCGTTTACACCATCCTGCAGCGTCAGCCCCGGAGCAGCAGTGACACCTGGTGGCCAGTCCGGGTAATGCACAGAGTATAGTTCCCCCCCCCCCACCATGAGAGCCGCAGTGACACCTGGTGGCCAGTTCAAGTAATGCACAGAGTGTGTCCTCCCCATCCCCACCATGGGAGCAGCAGTGACACCAGGTAGCTAGTTGAGGGGAATGCACAGAGCATATTCCCCATGGAGCAGCAGTCACAGGTGGGAATATGTCCCTGCTCTTCCTCCAGGTTTCCCACTCTCCAGACTCCCCCAACCACCTCTCCCCTGAAGCCAGCAGGAACAGGGCTCTTGTCCTGCAGCCCCTCCCCCCCCCAAAGATCCCCAAGGACAGGAGATGTGAATGAGGACAAGGGGCTTCAAGGGTTTGTCCCTTAGGGGGTCTTGGCCCATCTGGGAACCGTTCCTGGAGAAGCCTCATGGTGCAGAGCCCAACTTCTCTGGGCTGAGCTGACTCTGTCTGCAGAGGAAAGGGCGAGTGAGACTTGACTGGCTGCGGAAGCTCCAGTTCCCATGGGGGAGAGACCTGCTCTGCTGGAGAGGAGCTTTTATTACAGGAGGTGGAGAAAGTGACTAGGGGGGGTTCGGTGTTTGATTCTGACAAACAGGGAGGAACTGGTTGAGAATCCGAAGGTGGACGATCAGCTTGGGTGACGGTGGCCCTGAAATGATGAGAGTTCATGAGTCTGTAACCCTCCTGCCAGGTGGAGTCAGCACCCACAAGGGCTGGGCTCAATATTCAGGAGTCCCTCTTAACACAGAAAAAGGCCGGGCGCTGCGGCGGGGACTGGCCCCCGGTGCCACGGCGGGAACCAGCCCTGGGCGCCACGGCTGCAGATCAGCCCCCAGCTCCCGGGGCTGCAGCCGTGGCGCATAACTCCTAGGGCCTTACCGCGGCGCCCGGCTCCCCGGGCTGCAGCCACGGCGCACGGCTCCTGGGGCTGGTCCCCACCATGGTGCCCAGCTCCCAGGGCCGGGGCTGCAGCCACAGCACCTGGCTTCTCTGTCCGGGGCCACCGGGAGGTTTCCAATAAGGCAGGAGGAGCCGGCCAGCCCCGGCGGCTCCCCCGCAAGCACCACGGTGGCCCCGGTGGCAGGAGAGTTTCCTCTGCAAGCACCGCAGTGCTGGGCTCCTCCGGCCGGGGCCGTGCACCACCGTGGGTGGTCCTGCGCACCCCAGTTTGACGACCACTCGTCTAGACGTCCCTGGGTGACGTCCTCTTCTAAGTTAACAGCAGCGTATGTTACACATCTTTTCCCTTTTACTACCTTGGCACTCCCATGTGCTTTTCTTGACCCGCAGGATCCAACTCTCCCAGTGGGGATCCCTCTGCCAAGGCAATTCTTTGCTCCAGTGACCTCTGGATATTCCTTTCTCAATCAGGGCCTGTGTCAGCATGTCCGGCATGGACACCGTTTCTGTGGTCACTCCTATGTTGACTAAAACAAGCGTCCATTGAGCCATTCGGGTGTTTGAGACTTTACCTCTCACCAATCTCCCTGATAAAATGTACTTGAGAGGAGCGCGGGTGCTTTGGATAGTAACAGGGGCTGTTCCTGTGAGGGGCTCAGAAGACTGTAAAGCCCAGATGGTGGCTAGACACTAACGTTCACAGGGATCAATATTTATTTCTGCTCCTTGTCATTTTCTGGATTCATGTGCTACTGGCACTAGTCTTTCCTCTTCATTGTTTTGTAAGAGTGTAGTGGCCAACAAAAGGTCGTGATTCATCAGGGAAACGCAGGGCTGTGAGAGCCGTCTCTTTTAGCAGGGGTAAAGCGGAGTCCTGCTCTTTTCCCCATTCCTCTTTGGTCTTTTTCTTTAGTAGTTTCCGCAATTGGGGAGTGATTTCAGCATATTTATAAATGTGTGGGCTGAGAAAATTGATTCCTTTCAGCAGTACTTATTAACACGGCATTGATTCCAATGTTTAATATTAATACCACATGTATTTAAAGTATTTGGTTGTACCATGGCTTTTATTTAGACAGTTTGTTTTTGAGGCCAATGTGTTCAATGTCCTCTTGAAATTTTTGCATAGGCTTTTTAATCTAATTAGATCTGTGGGGTTTTGGTGAATTAAAACGTAAGGGTGTCATGCATATAAGCAGACCCCTTCTGTACCTATCTTTACACGTTAGCACTGCATACACACACAAAAAGTATATTTTTTCTACTAAGAGTCAACCCGTTTTATTTTGATTTTTAGAGTTCACTCCTTTTTCCACCTTTCTCTGGAGGGTCATAATTTGAGCCTTTTGGTTTTAAGTAGTTTGTTTGCTGCCCCATTATGTCCTTTATCTGCAGCTCCTCTGTGCTGCCATTTATCTGCGGTTCTTTCCTTCCTCTGTCAGTTAGGCGATTTGCATCAACACAGACACATTCTGTCTTGGTTTTGGATCCAAAGCCATCAGCAGCCCAGAGACTTTGTTTTGAAAGGGACACAATCAACTTCCACCAGAGTTTTGATTCCTTTCCACTTTTAACTCCTGCTTCCAAAACACACAGCAATCTGAAAAAGAAAACAACCTAATATGGCTCCCTTTGGAGCCCTAATAGGATTTTAATTAAGTAGCATGTTTTGTTTGCATTTCTTTTACCCCTTCTCCAATATACACTGCACGCGTCCTGGGGAGAATGCACATTCCTTCCATGGTTTAACTTCTATAACATATTAGCCAGATCAATTTTTACATAAGGTGTAATTGTTTCTTTTGTGCTTAGAGTTTTCATGTACCCTTATCAAAGTGACAGTCTGATTACTCAGAGCCACCTTAAGACCCAGCGTTTTTAATGTTGCCTTTTTTATTTGGTGTTGCTCCAGAGGGGCACTGTCTTTTTTTAAAAAAGTATTATTTTACTACAGCTTTTACTTGCTATTTTGTTACCACAAAACAAGTCCAGAATTTCTTCCCTTTCTCCTGGGTTTGACTGCCCTGCTGCCGCCATGACTTTGGTCTTTAAAAAGATATTAAATGTTATAAAGCATTGAGGTACCTTAAGGGTTAAATGCTAAATACCAAAGCCAAACACCACTAGTTACGTGTGTCTGGCAAAAAGTGTCGGTCAGTTTTGCAACTTTGAATGAAAGATTCAAATGGATTTTAGTGGTAGTCTTTAAAAACAGAACAAATGAATTCATCTTAAACCTACAAGAGTTTTACAAACCAGGAGTGTTGGTTCAGTTCCTAAACGCTCCACATATTAACACAATATATTTATACACACACAGCAATACAGACATACTCTTTTGCTTAATATTCCTTACATCACTTTAATTTTTACACAGCTGTACATAGATTACATTTGGGGGCAGTTACCTTCCAATAGAAACCCCTTATTTCTTTTTTAGCAAATTTCACTAAATTGTTCATAGTCAGATGATTTAAATCAGATTGCTTCTTTGCCTGGATTATTGACCGACATTCCTTTGGAAAAGGGCCCGTTTCCCCTTCAGAATCGCTGCAAAGAAACTAAGAATTCTCTTTCTAGAACTTTTTTTAAAAACATTTTTATAACGTTCAACTGCTTAATTCCCTCCAACCTCTGCAGAGTTAATTTCTCACTCTCTTTCCTTAAACCACTTATTTTCCAAAATGGCACCTTCATCAACTCAGATTTCACCATTCCAAGTATTGTTCCAGGGATCTGAATTCCCCAGACCTGGACTTCCTGCTTCCCTTACTCCTGTCGCTATGGCCCTTGGGGTTCCAATCTGTTTTCCAATTCCTTTATTTGTTGCTTGCCTGCTTGTCTGGGCCCGATTCTTTCCTTCCTCACTGAAACATCCCTTCCTGGACACAGGCTGTTATCAATTGTTGTTTGACGAGTGCTTGATTTCTTAAATTGTTTTTTTTTATTTTAGTTTTTTTAAATTAAGTCTCTTAGGGAGTAACCCCATGCTGGTTTTGATCACAGCTATCTGGTCCCCATTGGTAGGTGCCTGTCTTACTTTTAGTCATCAATCTGCCCTTTTCGGATATTTCAATAGGGGCATGTTGTAATTTTTTAGTGTCCTTGCGTCTGTCCTCGGTTCCTCCCTGGAACATCTGGGACTGTGATGGCCTTAACACTTATCTTCTAACACACGCACGTTCCTTATTCGCACACAAAACAGAATTGATTTACACAGTACATTTGAACAGGAACATCAAGTTGCAGTGCAGGAGAAAACAATCACGGCATTCTTTTGCTTGTTTGAAAATGCTAAACCTACAACTAAGTCGTGACCCTAAAGGTTCCGTCACTGCCTTGAAATCAGTTTCAGACACAGGTACTGGCTGATGTATCTCTACCAGTGGCCCAATAGGCCATTCCTTTCTGCTATTCAAAAAGGGCAGCTGGCAGAAGATAATCAAATCATGCACCAATATATTTAATACATGCTGCATTATTATTCTTCATTCTAAATTATATAAAATCCAAACATAAGACTGGGCTCTCTGCAAACTCAGGCAGCATCACTGATTTCAATGGAATCTCGATGCTTAAGGTGACTTGTGCCAGCCCACACAGGAAGGCTGTAGTGCAGCAGAGAATGAGTTTCCACGTCCTAGTGTAGTGCCAACAACCACTGGGCCATCCTTCCCCTCTAGCTGGTGTTTTCAATCTGTGGATCTCAAAGCACTTCAGAAAGGTCAGTATCAATAGGCCCATATGAGACGGGGGAAACTGAGTCACAGAAAGGGACTCAGCCAACAGGCAGGAATAGCAGCTGAAATGAAAATGTCAAAATAAGTCATTTAGACACTTCCCCCCTCCACCTCCAAATCCATATCCCCTCCCCCGCAAAAAATTTTGATTTTGACTAAATGGCCATTTCCAACAGCCAAGAGAACCTACCTCGGGGTTATCCGCCTCCAGCCCCGATCTGGCAGTTGAGCTGGAGTGGAGCTCAGAGATCCATTAGTGTTCCTGACCTTTGCTAGGGTCTGTCAGGTGATTAAATTTAGGGCCTCTTATCTGAAACCGAGACCAGACGGGGGTGGGGCTATAGGACCATGGTGAACTTCAGTGCAGACAACGTTGACACACTCCGGCCTAGAGAATCCAATGAAAAATCGTTCTGTCCTAAAGGGCGGCTGGTGGTTTCCACCCATTCTAGAGCAGGGATCCCACTTTGAGTATTTCAGGCTGATTCCCCTGCCCTCCCCTCCGCCCCCAGGAAGTGAAAGCAAATCACAGGAGCAGTAAATGACGCATGTCTGCATTACCCCTGCGATCAATGGGACTGAATCCCCTAGCGGGTTCCCTACACTGCCCAGGCTGGAACTCAGCTGCCTCACCCAGCCTAGGGCCCCCAACTCTGACTGAAGCGATTCCGGGAGATTTTTTTGTCCCCGTGACGTAATGTCATTTTCTTAAAATGTCCCATTATTACTTCTGGATTGCTTTCAATGCTCACTGGGAGATGAATGCCGATTCTAGGAGTCTCCAGGCCAACCCTGGAGGGTTGGCAAACCTAATCCATCTGCATCTGTCTGGGCACTGCTGGTACCCTCAACCCCTAGCGCCTACCCGCTCTCTGGACCCGGGCTAGTAACAGCCTGCATTGGCTTCCGCTCTGGCCTCGTCTCTCTCTGGCCTATATATAGCCGATGATTTTAATTTATTGTTCATTTATTGGGTGATGTTCTGATTAACTAACATGTCACATCCTATATAATCATTGTATGCTAAGTTAAGTTGTAGGATTACAGAAGTAGATTGATCAGTACATAGACGGACAATCATGTATCGAGTATCTCAGTAAGTAAGGTTGAAATGCAAGGCCTGTAGGCTGAGGCCTGCAAGATTTTGGCTTAGCTATTTTAGGCCTTGGAGCTGAGAAATGCTGATATAAGCGAGCAAAGAAAAAGCTAATGCCCTAAGATAATGGGGGAAAGGAGCGGCCAAGAAGTAATAAGAAAAATTAACTGGAAGATTAATTTTAAATCATAAAAATGCTGTAAAGGCACATCTGTTTCCAGGATATAGGTTGTGTGTCAGTGCTAATGAAAATGAAGAGAGCCTATGCAACCTATAGAAATCGGAATCTCTTAAGTTTGTAGGAGACCGATAAGGGGAAAGAGGGGTGACATTTTCATGTCTATGCGCAGAAGGTCACTATAGGCAGAATCACATTATAAAACACGCCCAGAGCAAGAAAACTGAGCTCTCTGTGGGAATCTCCAGCAGAAACCATCCCTGATCAAACCATGAGACCCATCAGACCTCACACCATCGGGAAGGATGTAAGTATAACTATAGTTGTAACTTGTGTGTAGGTCTGTCTAGAATTGTGATCGGCGTGCGTAACTTTAATTGTAACTTTAATAAAGCCTGTAAAATAGACTAGACTTTGTACTTGTGAATCTCTGTGTGGTCTCTGTCTTTGGTCTTTGTGTTCCTAAAGACTCTATCTCTAAAGCCAGTAGCAGAGGTGACTTTCACTCTATTAAGCTTGAAACGGTAGCTGGTAGATCTGAACCCACTGGGATGTGATACGTCACAAAATTTACGTTATGTGAAATAAAAGGCTACACTGGTATGGAAACTGTCCTCCTACATCCCTACTTCAAGCTTCTTGCTGCGGAGTTGCAACAAAAGTGAAACGTCATCCTCTCCTAGGTGTAAGGCATTGCTACCCTTGCTGCTGCTGGCAGCCAGAAAGCTGTACTCCTCCCCGCTCCATGTCCCCTTTTCCCCCGACAGTGTCCTTCAAATATGGTACCCCTAGGACTCACAACCCCCCATAATAGCCTCCCCACATCCTTTCGGGTTGGGACCCCCAGTTTAAGAATTCCTGTTCTAGAGAATAAATGGAAATTGCATCCCCACTACAGACTGGGAATGGCAGAGGAAGGTTCCTACCCACCATTCAGTTCCACAGGGTGGCTTTACTAAAAATAATTTCTGTAAAACTCTTCGCATCACCTCTGCCCCTTGTGGTTTGAGCCCAGCAATCTGTGACCCAGCAAAGCCTGAAGCTATGTAATCAGTCCACAAACACTGTAGGTTTCCCCGTCCCAAGATTTTCAGGAAAAAATGACCCCGTCGTTTTCAATTGGGAACAAAATGAAGCTTTGCAGTCCAACAACGTCCAATCCAGTTACAGAAAATTGAGAGTCGGGTGTTTCCAAATTTTGGTTTCTATGGTTTTTGGTAGGAAAAACTCCTATTTTGTTCCAAACTTCTCATGTAGCTCTGTCAAAGTTTAAACGTGTAAGCCAAGTTTTCAGTTTTTAAGGGCCTGTCAGGCCTTTGCTATGTGATTACCAAAGCTTAGAGCTGCTGTTTGCCCCGTGATTTGTTCTTGAGCACAGGATTTTATTATCAGCCCTTTCACGTGTCCCTGTAATCTCCTGGCACAGAAGAGAACCACGAGCCACTTGTTCCTACTGAATACATAAACAGCTCTTGAAGTAGTTCACAAAATATAAGCGGCATTATCAAAATTCAGAGGGGGAGGGGAGAAGGAGACACTGAGACCCAGCAAAGTAAAAGTGACTAGGAAATAGGAGTCCACGCTCCCAGCCCCCCTGCTCTAACCACAAGAACCCACTCCCTTCCCAGAGCCAGGGAGAGAACCCAGGAGTCCTGGCTCCCATCTCCCCCGTTCTATCCCACTGGATCCCACACCCCCACCTTGAGTGGGGGCTGTGGACAGGCAGCACAGCTGTTCTCAGTGGCATGCTCCACACCACTTCAGAAGTCCAGGTCCCGGGAGCCCCTCAGCTCCCGTCTGCCCCACGGCTCATCTGTCCCCAGCTCCCCGCAGAGCTCCTGCTCCTCCGGCGGCTCGCCCTCGGCCGGGGCCCCCAGGCGCCTGCGCTCCTCCTGGGTGAGGGGCTGCCCGTCTCGCAGTTTGTCCCTCAGGCGCCGGTGTTTGCCGATGCCCAGCTTGGGCAGGCCGCGGTCCAGCCCCTCCAGCAGGACGCAGGCCTTGCACAGGGGCTGGCTGGCCACATAGCCGCAGCGCTGGCAGGTGCCGCGGGCTGGCAGGCGGAGGTCAGGGCGCAGCGAGAGCCGCTCGCCTGAGTGGCCCAGGTCGGCCACAGCGCTGGGCCGGGCGGCCTCCAGCTCCTTGAGCAGAGCGCGGGCGTAGCCGCGGTAGGCCTGGGGGGCGTAGACGCACTCGGTGCTGAAGTAGTCCAGGCCTTGGAAGTAGGCGTAGAGGACAATCTCCTTCTCGTAGGCGTGGCGCAGGGGCTTGCAGCGGGGCACGGCCCCCTCCCCCCCCCGCCGGCCCCGCTCCCGCCCCCCGGCGCAGCCGGCCCACATCGCCCCGCAGGAAGTTCATCAGCACCGTCTCGGCCACGTCGTCCGCATTGTGCCCTGAGGGGGAGAGCGGAGGGATCAGGCTGGAGGGGGCCCCCAGGTTGGACCCTGCGGTGACCCCCAGTACAGAGCTCCCCAAAGCAGACCCCCATAGCAACCCCTCCTCCAGCACAGAGCTCCCCAATAAGATCCAACACCCCCTTCTCCCCAGCAGGGCCCCCTCCCAGAATTCAGACCCTACAGCTCCCCATGCCTCCATCCCAAAGGACCCTCCCATCACACACACACTTGGTGAGATATACCTGCAGTGCAGCTACCCTCCAGCTGACCCCCAACCCCACCCCACCTGCTCCCAGGGCGATCCTGGCTCCCACTCTTCCACGCCATACACTCCCCATGGCCTCTCCTGCCCCCCAACCCTATGGCCATCTTACACGCCCCAGCAGCAGGGACCCCGGCGGCTCCCCCTCACCTGTGGCGATCTTGTCGGCGCCCATGAGCAGGGCGCCCCGGTCGAGGGCCTGGCGCCGGAAGACGCCGCAGAAGGTGCAGTTGTTGCGGGGGCCGAGGTGGTGGGCGATGAGGTCCATGCTCCAGCCGTAGAGCTGGCGGTAGGAGACCACGTGCAGCGGCAGGCCAGAGCGGCGCTGGTGGCGGCGCACGGCGGCCAGGGAGGCGTCGCGGTAGCCGGCGATGCCCTCGTCCACGGAGAGCAGCAGCAGTTTCAGGCCGTAGCCGTGGCGCTGGTTAAGGAGCTGCAGCAGGTGGGCCAGCACTGTGGAGTCCTTGCCGCCCGAGGCGCCGATGGCCACAGTCTCGCCGGGCCGGAAGAGCCGCCCGGCCACGATGGCCAGGTGCGTCTCCTCCTCGAAGGCCGCCAGGAAGCAGGCACGGCACAGGGCGTGGCCCGTCTTGGGGCGCCGCAGAGCAGCCGGGCTGGTGCCGCAGGCGGAGCAGGTGGCCGGCATGGTGGGGGGCTGGGAGAGATGGAGCGAGGAGGGTTAGAGAAGGAGCTCCCCAGGCCAGCTCCCTAACTCACCCAGCCCCCCACAGCTCCCTGCCCAGTCCCCCACCTCACTCACTCCCCTACTGCCCTCTGCCCAGCCCCCAACTCGCCCAGCTCTCCACTCACCCAGCCCCCAAACCACAGCCCCTGGAACACTCCCTCCACCCCAGCCCCCCACACCCA
>ML677525.1:436176-452738 GCA_007922305.1 Dermatemys mawii | reverse complement strand
GGGGGGGGGGGGGGCCTGATTCACCCGCTATTGGAGCCGGAGCCGCCGCTCCTCCTGCCCCGCACGCTGACCGCACACACTGGCCAACTCCCAGCATGCACCTGGCCGGAGCCGGCATCTCCCAGCATGCACCTGCCTACAACGCCCAGCATGCACCTGGCCAGAGACTACATCTCCCAGCATGCACCTGGCCCGAGCCAGCATCTCTCAGCATGCACCTGGCCAGAGCCGGCATCTCCCAGCATGCACCTGCCTACAACGCCCAGCATGCACCTGGCCAGAGACTACATCTCCCAGCATGCACCTGGCCCGAGACTGCTGCTCCCCGCGGCCGCCAGCAGGCTGTCAGACAATAGCCCCTCTACCCATTGTTGTTTGCACCCCCCAGTCCGCCCCTCTCCCCCCCCCCGCTGCTGCCAGCCTGGGACCTGCAGGGGGACCCGGCAGTGTCTGTCCTGCCCCACCCCTCCTCACCTCACATCCCTCCAGCACCACCACTGCCGGCCCCAGTGCCCCCTGCAGCGCTAGGGGGTGCCAGGCCACGGGAAGTGGGGCAGGGGACCCAGCAGGGGGCGCCATTCTGCAGGGCGGGGCTCAGCAGGGAGCAGTGCGGTGTTGCTGTGCAGGTGTCAAACAGCTGCCCCTCCCCAGAGGTAGCTGCATTTCAGCACAGCACAATTCCTACTGTGCCATTCACATCGCCCGCTCGCATCGCACTGGGGCATGGGGGCCAGCCCTGACTGCCAGGGGAGAGCACCCTGCCCTGCTCCCTGCAGCACAGAGCACCCTAAGGCCATACCGGTCCTGACCCCCACCCCCCCAGACACACTGAGGAGAGCGCCCCCACTGAGCTGCCCCTATGTGCACAAGCCAACCGTCAACTAAAATGGCGTCTGGCCACATTTAAGCTCTGGAAGAAGCAGGCCTGGGTGGGAGATGTGGGGTGAGTCTCTTGCCAATTGTTTATAAGAAACATATGTAGGACAGAGCTGGGGGCGGGTAGCGTTTTCTGCACCCTCTGAATGCCAGAGCTGTCTCTGGAGTGGGTAAGAGCATGGGCCATGCAGAGCGGGGCTGGCATGTGGAGAGCTGCAGGGCAGGATCTCACCCTTCACGGGAGGGGACAGAGCCACACACCCTGCAGCACTCAGACACAGGGCCTCAGCTGGGACGGGATATTTCAGGGACACGGATGTGGAGACGTAGTCCAGATCAGAACGGACCCTGGTCTATCCCTGGCCCGGACAGACGTGCGGGAAATGCAGCCAGCTCTGGGGCAGGGCAGCTTGGAAACAACCACATGGGGATGTATCGCCCAGCACTGAGGTGCAGCCAGCTCTGGGCGGGGCAGTGAGGGAACAGCCACACATAATCTGCACGAGGCTGGCTTGCCTGGCTCAGAGATGCAGCCACCTCTGGGGTAGGACACCTGGGGAACAGCTGCATGATGACGCTGCACGGCAACTAAATACTGGAAGTGAAGAATAAGTGAAACTCCCTGCAGCATGGTGCCCCCTACTGAGCCCCCACCGTGCAGTACGACACCCCACTATTAGCGCTAAGTGTAAGAGGGAACGTCATTAACCCGGCCAGCTGGCATCGTGTCCTGCTGCCTCGTGACTCACCCCGCCCCATCTGTAAGGCTGGGGCCCAGCTGCTCCGCAGCTGTTTCCTGTTGTTCCTCCATCTCCCTGGCCTGGCCTCTCATTTTCACCCCTCATGGCCTCAAGCCGGGGAGGGGAGGTGCTGGGGCCTGCGTGATGGGAATCAGGATGGGGGGCTCCCCGGTCAGATGTGGCTGTGGGGGAGGGGAGATGTAGCTGCTCTCACAGAAGCCATGGGGTGAGATCAAGATATCAGTCTGGAGGCAGCTGGGGCCGTGGGGCAGGAGAGAGATACCAGGCTACCACGGCCGGACAGGACCATCTAGTCAGTCCCCCCAGCCTAGGAACTGCCCGTGAAATCATCCATCAAGCCGATCTCTTTGAGCGACATCCCAAGGGGATTTTAAACCCACCAGTGACAGAGAATCCCCTGTGGCCCTTGGGAAATTATTCCCAGGGGGAATTACTCCCGTACTGCTAAAAATTCCCTTTATTCCACATCTGGATTCATCTAGCTTCAAATCCCAGGGGTCGGCGGGTGTTACAGGTGCCCCTGCTGGATCGAAGAGCCTGGTATTAACTATTCGTCCCTCCGGACAGGGATCAGGTCCCCCGGTAACCTTCCCTTTGTTTGGCTCAATAGATGGAGCTGCTAGACTCTCTTGCCCTAAGGCCGGGTTTCCAACCCTGAAGTCATTCCCCCCGGTTTCTTCTCTGACCCCCATCCCCGATTCATGGGCAATTGGGGGCACCAGGTCTGGGCCTGGTTTGCCAGCCCAGTCGCCTCCAGGCCAGATCCAGAGGCGATCGTCTCTGCTCCCACTCACGCCACTCCAGTGTGTGCACGCCAAAAGCACCTCAAAGTCGCCCCGGGAGCATCATGTGCAGTTGCTGAATCCCCACAGCCCCCTTGATCTTTCTCAGCATCGCCGGTCCCCAGCGGGGAGCCCCCAGCCTGTGCGTCTGGCCAATGCGCTTTGCTCCAACAAAGTAGAGATTTGCTGCACCATTTTTTGCCAGGCTGCTGTGTGCCTCAGTTTCCCCCATGTTTGGCACGGTTCCCCCGGGGCGGGGCGCGATGGAGGAGGAGAGAGAAATGGGCAAGTAGAGCTGTGGGCCTGAGCAGCGGGTAAAAAACCCCCACACACCCCCGGGGTGGGCCCCACCCCCAGGCGGGCCCCCCCCCCCACGAGTAGATTGTTGGTCTCTCCCCCTCTGATGGTCTCTCCCCCCTCCCAGGTTGGTATCTCCCCTTGTCCCTTCGCGCACTTGGTCTCTCCGAACTCGGGTCTGTCTCTGAGCCTCCGGCCGAGCCCCGCCCTCTCTCCCGGCCAATGGGAGCCCAGCAACCCCCGTGACGCGCGGAGTCCCGCCCCCGCCGGGGCTGGGAGTAGCGGGAGCGAGTAGCGGGCTCGTGCCCGGCCCGGCCGCCCGGAGACAGCGCGAGAGGGTGAGAGCCGGGGTCCGCGCCCCGCCCCTCCCTCCCCGCGGAGCCCCCTCCCCCCGTCTCCGGGGCCCGCTGCCCCCTCCCCTGTGCACGCCCGGGGTCCCCCCCCGCCTTGGGGAGCCCCTGCCCCCCATCTCTTCCCCCTGTTCCCCCCTCCTCTGCACACGTGTGGAGCACCCCTGTCCCCCCACTCCCCCGGGAGCACCTTCCCCTGTGCAGGCCCGGGGTATCCCCGTCCCCTTGGGGTGCTGGGCTACTAGTGTTAAAGTCCTGGCACCCCTGCTTCTGACCCACTCAACCCCACTCTCTGGATAGAACCCAGGAGTCCTGGTTCCCAGTCCTCCTACCTGAGCCTGCTAGACCCCACTCTCCTTCCAGAGCTGGGTCCCTCTAGGTCCCAGTCCCACCCACCCAGCAGGAGGCAGGCCTGGCTGTTCCAATAGAAGCTGCCAAGCCCCTTGTTATGCAGCAGCATGTGGAACTCACCGCCACTGGAAGTCCCTGAGGCCAGAAACAGAAAGTGACTCTCCAAGCGGGTGGCACCACATGCACAGGGGTGTTTATTCCTTCCTAACTCAGTTTCATCCACTGGGTGCCAGTATTACCCAGTTCCCGCATCTCCCTCTCAGTAGCTGACAGGCCAAGCAGGTCTCATGAGCTCATCAGGACTCCTGGGTCCTGTCCCCAGCTCTGGGAGGGGAGCGGGGTCTAGCGGGTTAAAGTAGGACAACTGGGAGTCAGGATTCCTGGGTTCTGTTCCTATCTCCAGGAGAGTAGGTGGGGTCTGGTGGTTAGCACAGGGACGGATGAAGCCTGGACTATCCCAGGGCTGTCCGTCCCAGCATGCAGTGGGGCGGTTCTTCAGCCCATTGGGTCGGTTCTGGGGCCGAGATTTTTGCAGCCAACTCTGCTGGCCCCTGATTTTCGCTGGTGCTTCCTGGGCGACTTTCCCCTCTTGTGTGCAGTGGGGTGGGGCCTGGTGCTGGAGGGGGGCACTTGTTGACGGGAGCAGAGGAGAGACCCCGCATGAGAAGAGGTCGCAGCGAGGACGGAGCAGCGATGTAATGGGAGGCTCCTGGATCTAGACGAGAACAAGGGGCCGGAGGTTAAAGCTAAACAGATTCCACCTCAGGTGTGGGGCCGAAGCACAGGGCCGGGTGGGGAGCTGGCGGGACCCCCATCGTTATGGCACTGCAACCGTTTATAAAGTAAGCTCAGTACTTTACGCAAGAGGGTGAGGGGAGTTATCCCTGCTTGACAACTGGGGAAACTGAGGCACGGAGCAGGGGAGTGGCTTGGCCTTTCTTGCCCAGCTTTCCTCCCTCCCTCCCCCCAAGGGCACCTACTCCCTCCCCCACATTCCACCCCATGCCAGCACTGCCCCCCACACGCTGATCTCTCCCTCCCCTTCCCCTAGGAGGTGCTCCCCTACCCCAGCAAAGGGGACAGACCCCCCAGGGCTAGCTGAGCACTGCCTCCACTTTTTAGCCAGGCGGCTGCTGGGTCTGGGCGTAGGACCTGGCTCTGTGTCCGGCCGTCTAGCCTGGCTCGATGCTTGTCTCCCAGCTGGCTCTGTGCCCCTCCTGGGCGCAGTCCTCATGCGGTGCCCAGCTGCCTGGGCCCCGCTGGCTGTTAATGAACCATTGTCTGGCTACGGAAGCGGCTGGCTGGGAGTCCCTCAAGCAGAACCCGTCCCTGCCCCAGCGAGGCCCCCCCCCCCCCCGCCCTGGGGCTGGAGTGGGGCTGGCTCCTATTAGAGGGGAAAGGCCACATTCCACCCTCCTGAGCTAGCCAGTCCCCTGCCCTGGGGCCGGATCCGGGTGCAGTCGTTGACATAGCCGGGGTCCTGACCAGCCTCCCTGGGCGGGATGGTGCCAAGGGCCGTGTTGTTGTTGGCTCACTTCCATCCCCCTGACGTCAGGTCTGCGTATGGTCAGCGCTTGTGTAAATGCCACATTAGTGCCGGTGCACGGGGGAGTCAGCTGAGCTACCTGGGAGTGTTCAGAGAAGTCACCTGTGGGGCAAAATACGGGCTAGCGAGTTAGAAGTGGGGTGGGGCTGGGAGTCTGGACTCCTGGGTTCTTTCCTGGCTTTGCAAGGGGAAGTGGAGTCTAGTGGTTAGGGCTGGGAGTCAGGATTCCTGAGTTCTATCCCTGTCTCCCATGCCCATTCCTTCCCTGCAGACTTGCAGTCCTTGTTGGGGTGGAGCGGGAACGGGGTGGTTGAAGTCTCACATGGGAACAGTGTCTCGTTTCATCTTGCGGATTTATTGGTATTTGTCTGTGGCGTGGTGCACAGCTGGTTCCCAGCTGGATGAGGTAGAGCAACCTCGGACTTTGATCCTTCCCCGCGTTTCCCCTCTCGGCAGGTTGCTGTCCCCAAACCGCAGTGTAGAACAAAGAGGCCGGGCTGCATCCGGGCACAAAAACTTGCTTGTCCTGCACTACTGATGTAAATCCATCCCCAGCTCTGTGGGGTAAAGGACTCCCGTTCCCTTCCTGTCCTAAATGGCAGGTCACGGGGTGGCTGTTCCCCAGCTGCCCCACCCCAGAAGTGGCTGCATCTCAACACTGGGCACTGATAGCTGCTGGGGTGGGGAGTGGGCACATGCCTCCCGCTTAAGGAAGGGCCGTCCGGGGGGCACCCTGTGATGGGGTTTGCTGCTTTCCAAGCCTCGAGCCCTTTAAGACGGATGAGGAGTGGCTGCCTGGCAACCCCTGGTTGTCTAAGCAACGACACGCTGGCACTATGGCTCGCCCAGCAACTGGGGGGGCGGGGGTGCTGAATCCACCGGGCTCTGTGCCTGCCCCCTGGGGTCCATCCCGGGTCTCTGGGGCCCTGGCACGTTCCATGCCTGCCTTGAGGTGAGAATCCAGGTGCCCCGGCATTCCTCACTGTGCAGGTCTGGGGTCCAGGTCACGACATGGATGGGAGACCTGCTGGGGGCTCGGTGCTGTGGGGAGCGGGGTGTGGGGCAGCTGGGGGGCTCAGTTCCTTTTCCCTTAGGAACCCCCATTTCCCCAGCCCCTGCCCTATTTCCCCACAGACGTTTTTCTCCTTAACATCCTGGCGCAGTCTACTGGGGGCAGCGTTGCTGGGGCAGTGGCCAGCTGCTGTGCTCTCCCCCAGAGGTGGCTGTATTGCAGTGCTAGGTAGAGGTGGGAGGGAAAAAGAGAGTGGGTCTTTTGTCCCACACCCTACTCCACTCCCCTCGGCTTCCCCATTGTATCCTTCCAGCTTCTTCTCATGCTCTCTTCCTCTTCCTCCTTCCAGGCGCCCCACGGAGAGAGCCTGGAGCCCCGAGCCAGCTGCAGGGAGTGAGGGCCGCCCCGGCTGGGGGGCACTGCCCGTCTCAAGGTAGGTACCCCAGATTCCTCTCCCCCAGCCCGGGCTGGGGGACCCCGGGCACTGGAGCAAACTTGGGGGGTTGAAACTTGGGGCCTTTGCCCTGGAGGGGAAGCTGGCTCTCATCCAGCCCCATGGAAGTGGGGTTAGGGAGTTGCTGGTGGACCCAGCCTGGGCACCAGTGTCGGTCCGGGCTCCGGATCGGAGCAGCCAGGCCCTGGAATTTCACAAGGCTGGTCAATCTGGAGAAACCAGTTCCCAGACCCAGGGAGCAGGGGCAGGAGCCAGCACTGTGGGTGAGAGCTGGGAGCCAGGTCACCTGGGTTCTATCCCCGGGGAAGGGCAGTGAGGTCAAGTGGTTAGAGCGGGGGAGGGCGGGGCTGGCAGCCAGGACGCCTGGGTTCCCTTGGTGCTGTTGGCCCTGTTGCCAGAATGATCCCCTCCCCCTAACAGCGGCAGGCCCAGGGACAAAGGGTTCTTGGAAAGTATGTTAAACATCCAGCCCCAGGGCACGTGAAAGCAGCCACCCCCCTCGCTCCCCCATCCCGGACCTGGACGCTGGGCTAGGTGGAGCCGAGTCCCAGTAGGGAAGCACCCCGCAGCCAGGACCCCACCATCTCAGAGGAGGGGATAGAACCCAGGAGTCCTGGCTGGCTCCCAGCTGGCGGGCGGGTGTGGCAGGGAACCTGTGGGGGCGGGAGACACTTGTGGAGCCGTGGCTGGCTGGCTTTTGTCTTCCCCGATTTCCCAATTCCTGCCACGCCTCCTGCAGCGTCTAGCTCACACCTCGGGCAGGTGAGAGTGTGTATCCAGGACGCCTGGCTTCTTTGCCAGGCACTGGGAGGTGAGTGGAGGCTAGGGGGCAAGATGAGGGGAGCTGGGAGCCAGGACTCCTGGGTTCTGTCCCCTGCTCTGGGAGGGGAGAGGGTTTAGGGGGCTAGAGCAGAGGGGCCTGGGAGCCAGGACTCCTGGGTTCTGTCCCCTGCTCTGGAAGGGGAGAGGGATAAGGGGGCTAGAGCAGAGGGGGCTGGGAGCCAGGACTCCTGGGTTCTTTCCCTTGCTCTGGGAGGGAATAAGGCCTCTGAGGTTAGAGCAGGGGGGCTGGGAGCCAGGATTCCTGGATTCTATCTCCTTCTCTGGGAGGGAAGAGAGTCTAGGGGTGAGAGCAGAGCGGGCTTGGAACCAGGACTCCTGGGTTCTTTCCCCTGCTCTTGGAGGAAAGAGGATCTAGGGGTTTAGAGCAGGGGGGCTGGGAGCCAGGACTCCTGGGTTCTCTCCCCAGCTTTTGAGGAGCAGTGGGGTTGGTTTACAGATGACACAGGGGCTCATGCTACCTCCCTCCCCCCCGGTCAGCCCCCAGGACGCCGTGCCGTAGCCATCCCCGCCCGGGCCCTGCCCACCCCCCGGCCATGGCTAGATGATCCCGGCCCCGCGCCATGCTGCAGACCCGCGGCCGGTACCTGCTGCTCCTGCTGGGGGTGCAGCTGGTGGTGATGGCGCTGCTGTACCACGAGGGCTACCGCCGGCGGGTCGCCTACTTCCTGGGCATCTTCTACAAAGGGGGGGCCCCGGCTGGGCTGGGGGGGCCGCAGGGCGCCGCCCACAATGCCTCGCTGCCCGGCGACGTCTACGCCAACCTCAGCCTCATCGCCCGGCCCCCGCTGCGTCCCGAGGAGCTGCCCTACTGCCCTGAGACCTCCCCGTTCCTAGGTAAGGGGTCCCCCGAGCCCTGGGTCCTAGGCCTGGCTTGGAGGGGTGTGGGGGGGTAGCTGGGGGCCAGGACTCCTGGGTTCTCTCCTCTCTTTGGGAGGGGAGTGGGATCTAGTGGGTAGAGTGGGGGGGGGGTTGGAGTCAGGACTCCTGGGTTCTCTCCCATCTGTCTTTGGGAGGGGAGTGGGGTCTAGTGGTTGGAGCTGGGGGGGTTTGGATTCAGGACTCCTGGGTTCTCCCATCTCTGGGAGGGGAGTGGGGTCTAGTGGGTAGCGCGGGGGTTTGATGTCAGGACTCCTGGGTTATCTCCCTGGCTGTGGGAATGGGGCAGAGATTTGGGGGCTCGCATGGGTTTAAAGTCTCTCTGTGAGGTCCGGGGGCGGCCCCCCAGAACTGTGAACCCCGAGTTCGCTGAGGGCTCAGAGGTCTGCTGTGCCCTGCAGGGGGCCCAATCCGAGTGACCTTCCCCCCGGGGCTGACCCTGGAGGAGATTGTCCGCAAGAACCCCTACGTGACGGCCGGGGGCAGGTACCAGCCCCCTGACTGCGACCCCCTGCACCGCACGGCCGTCATCATCCCCCACCGCAACCGGGAGCAGCACCTGCGCTACCTCCTCTACTTCCTGCACCCCTTCCTGCAGCGCCAGCAGCTCGGCTACGGCATCTACATCGTCCACCAGGTGCCCGGGGGGCTGGGAGCCAGGACTCCTGGGGTCCGTCCCTAGCTCTGGGAGGGGAGTGGGGTCTAGTGGTTAGAACAGGGAGGCTGGGAGCCAGGACTCCTGGGGTCTATCCCGGGCTCTGGGAGGGGAGTGGGGTCTAGTGGTTAGAACAGGGAGGCTGGGAGCCAGGACTCCTGGGTTCTATCCTGGGCTCTGGAAGAGGAGTGGGGTCTAGTGGTTAGAGCAGGGAGTCTGGGATCTAGGACTCCTGTGTTTTATCCTAACTTTGTAGGGGGAGGGGGGTTAATGGGGTATACAGGTTAGAGCAAGGAGGTTAGAACCCAGGAGTCCTGGTGCCCATACCAGCTCTGGGAGAGGAGTGGGGTCTAGTGGTTAGAGCAAGGGGGTTGGCAGACAGGACTCCTGGGTTCTGTCCCGGCTGTGGGAGGAGGGTGCGGGCTAATGGTTAGAGTAGGGGGCCGGAAGTAACCCTCTGTTGTTGTCCGCCGCGCCCCGCCCCGCTCCTTCCCACCCACCAGGCCGGGAACTACACCTTCAACCGGGCCAAGCTGCTGAACGTGGGGTTCAAGGAGGCAATGAAGGACGAGGACTGGGACTGCATGTTCTTCCACGACGTCGACCTCATCCCCGAGGACGACCGCAACCTGTACACCTGTGACCGCTTCCCCAAGCACGCCTCCGTCGCCATGGACAAGTTCGGATACAAGTGGGTCCCCGCGCCCCACCCCAGAGGTGGCTGCATCTCCAGGCTGGGCGAGGGGTGCCCAGATAAGCAGCACGCCACATCTTCGCTCCGGGCAAGGGATCCTTGGATAACCCGCCCCCGAGCCTCACCACAGAGAGCTGTGTCTCCGTGCCAGGCGAGGGGTCCCTGGATAACCAGTCCCGCGCCCCACGCCAGAAGTGGCTGCATCTCCATGCTGGGTGAAGGCTTCTTGAATAAGCACGCCCAGCCCCAGAGGTGGTTGCATCTCCATGGTGGGTGAGGGGTGCCCAGATAACCAGCCCGCCATGTCTTCACGCCAGGCGAGGGATCCCTGGATAACCAGCCCCTGAGCCCCACCCCAGAGGGGCCAAATCTTACCAGGCAAAAGGCTCCCTGTATAACCATAGCTTATGCCCTACCCCAGAGGGGCCTCATCTCTGGCCAGTGTGATTGACAGCTTGGATTCCCCTCCCGCACCGTCACTCCCCATCTGGAATGCCCCGTGCTGATGCTGTCCCCCTCTTCCTGGTAGGTTGCCCTACAAGACCTACTTTGGGGGGGTGTCGGCCTTGACCCCGGAGCAGTACATGAAGATGAACGGATTCCCCAACAACTACTGGGGCTGGGGGGGCGAAGATGACGACATCGCTGTGAGGTAGGGGGTGGGGCCGTGGGCAGCTTCACAGCCAATCATCCCTTTGGGTTCTCCCACCTGGGGGATGCTGGGGGGGACGGGGCGAGCATTCTCATAGGACACCAGGTTTATGGGAGGGGCCACACAGTCTCTTATACAGGTGGGGAAACCGAGGCACAGCCGGGCAGAGAACCCAGGAGTCCTGGCTCCCAGCCTGGGCCTGGGAGTGTGATGGGTTGGGATCGGGGGGGACGGGACGACAGGATACCAGGTTGCTGATCTCCTTCTGACCCCGCCTCCCCTCCCCCCAGGGTGGCGCTGAGCGGGATGCTGATCTCCCGGCCCTCCATCCAATATGGCCGCTACCGCATGATCAAACATGGCCACGACAAGGGCAACGAGCAGAACCCCAGGAGGTGACGGGGAGAGCGGGACGGGGGGGGAATCCCCTCAGTGTGGCGGGAGAGTGGTGTGAGGGGAGCTCAGGGGGAGGAGAATGGCGTGTGGCTTGCCTGGGGTGGGGGGTGGACTCCTGGACGGGGGGGATGCTGGCAGCGAGGGAGGGGAGGGGGGTAGAGCTGGCCATGGTGGGAGATTGTGGGGCCAGGGGGAGGTCCTTGTCTAGCTAACCCCTGCCCCCTCGTCCCCCCCCCAGGTTTAACCTGTTGGCCAAGACGCGGCGGACTTGGCGGCAGGACGGCATGAACACCCTCGACTACCAGCTGCTGGCCAAGGAGCGCCAGCCGCTCTACACCAACATCACCGTTGCCATCGGCACCGAGAAGGGCCTGCGCCGCCCCACGTGACCTCCCCCCTGCAGGGGGGCCGCAGTTGGCCCCCGGACTGGACCCCCCCCCGATCCACCCTGGACTGAGCAACCAAAGATGCCCAGCTGGAGGAGGAGGGGCCTTCGGCTGGCGCTGCTGAGGGAGGGAAGGGGGGAGGGATTGGGCCCCTGAGCCATGTCAGGGGAGGGGGGTGCAGGCCCCTGCTGTTAGAGGGTGCGGGGGGAAGGAATCGGGGCCTGGCTCCGCCCCAGGGCTGGTTTTTTATACTGCTGTCTCTGGGGGGGTGCGGGGTTTGCTGTCCTGCCCGCGGAGGGGGCTGCCCCCCTGGGCACAGACTCTTTCTTATTAAAGTGCAATTTATTTTACTGCAGCCATGTTCCCCTCCCCCCAGCCTTGTTTCTTTTAGGGTGGGGGAGGGGGGCATTGGCCATGGGCGCAGGGCCAGGCCACCTGGGTGCTGTGGGGGGCCGCTGGCCATGCTGGGCCCATGGGGAAGGGGATGCACTGGGGCTGCCAGTACCTGTGTCCCTCTGCTCTGTCCCTGGGGGCTCCCCAGAAAGCCGGGCCCCTGTGCCCAGCTCCCCGCTGCAGCAGGGGGTCCCTGGGTCTGGCCCCCAAGGAGCAGCGAGAGGTGTGGAGACCCACCCTGCCCTGGGCTGATGGGAGGAGTTGGGGGTGGAACTCTGGACCCTTCCCCTCCCCCACAGCCCCCCATGCAGTGCACAGAGCCCCCCCAAATGTAGATGGGGCTCCTGGTCACGCAGCCATGAGGTGGGGGGGAAGGGCTGGGATGGCTGTGGGTGAGGGGTGCCAGCAGAGCTGGGGGCAGGGAGGGGCAGGGCTGGTATAGCAGGGTCCTGCCCATCAGGATTGAGGGAAGCCCAGGGTTGGGGGATCTAGGGGCTATGGGTAGGGAGGGGGGCAGGAGGGCTCAGGACTGGGTTTTTCCAGGGTCTGTGGGTCCCCCAGTGTCACCACACCCCTAAACTGCAATTCTGTAGCAGGGCTCATTCCCTGTTGGGGGGGGGGGGTCATCTCCAGCAGCTGCTTCCTCCCCCCCACTCCCAGCTGAAAGTGAGGGGAAAAAAAAGCAGTTAAAAGAAACACCTTTCCTAAACCTCCCCCTGGCTGCAGAAAGATCTGGGCCCCAGGGCCCCTCACCCTGGTCTCTGGGCTTTGGGGGGTGGCTCTGGCATCTCAGCCTTCAGTTAAAAAAAAAAAAATCTCCTTGGAGCCCCTGCAAAGGGGGAGAAAAACTGAATCGGCTGGGAGCTTCCCCAGGTACAGGTGATGCTGCCTGAGTCTGCCGAGAGCCTGAACCCAGTGCTGGGGGGGGGAGGGGGGAGAGCTGTCCCGGGGGTGAGCAATGCACTAATGCTGCCTGAGTCTGCCGAGAGCCTGAGCCCATTGCTCGGCAGCGTTGGGGCAGGTCCTGTGAGAGGGGGTCCTTCCCTGGCTCTGATTCTGGTACAGCTGGGCCTGATCCTCAGCTAACTCATCAGGCAGAGAAAGTTCCTGGTCCTCCAGACCAGCAGCATTTCAGGGATGCTGGGCATGGCCACCCCTGGTGCCCCCGCCCCCACATACAATTGCTGCAGGCACTGTGCACATTCCCAGCTGGGGGGCAGGAACACCCCAGCGGTGCCTGGAGAAAGCTCCCTTGTGAGGCTGGCTGGGGCCTCCACCTGCAGCCTGTTCCCTCCAGGGCAGAGGGCAGTAGTCAAGCCAGAGAGAGAGCCCAGGAGTCCTGGCTCCCAGCTCTGCTCACTAGACCGTGCTCCCTTCCCAGTGCCAGGGAGGAGTCCTGGCTCCCAGCCCAGGGCTTCTCCCTCTCAGCCTTGCCAGGTGGCCCCTTGTACTCTCACCCCACTGCAAGGCCTAGCAGCAGCCCAGCTCTTGGGTGGGGTCACCTGGCTCCATGGCTATTAATGGCAAACATAACGCAGCCTGGGATCAGAGTCTCCTGGCAGGGCTGAGGAGGGGCCTGTGCTGCACCCAGAGTGGGCTGCGTGCCAAGTGGGGGCCACATGGGGGCGTTTATCTGCTGCCCCTGGGAAAAGGGGCTTTGAATGGCCCCGCTTAGCTAACCCTACCAAGGGCTGTGTGTGATCTGCGAGTGGTGCTATTGCAGCCAACCACCAGGTGGCGCTGCTGTCCCCGGCTGCATCCAGCTCGCTAATTCTTCTCGGGGTTTGGGGGCTGGTGCGGCAGGACGCCTGGGTTCTATCCCTGGGTCTGGGAGGGGAGTGGGGCACCATAGGTAAAGCAGAGAGGCTGGGAGCCCGGACTCCTGGGTTCTGTCCCCAGTTCTGGGAGGGGAGTGGGGCACCGTGAGTTAGAGCAGAGGGGCTGGGAGACCGGACTCCTGGGTTCTGTCCCTAGTTTGGGAGGGGAGTGGAGGTCGGTGGGTTAGAGCAGAGAGTCTGGGAGCCCGGACTCCTGGCTTCTGTCCCCAGTTCTGAGAGGAGCGTGGGGTCTGGTGGGTTAGAGCAGAGGGGCTGGGAGCCCGGACTCCTGGGTTTTGTCCCTGGCTTTGGGTGGAGAGTGGGGTCTGGGGGATAGCTCAGGGAGCACTGAGGCCAGCATGTACATGTGAGTGAGGGATCACACATACATTGTTGACCTCTGTGTGCCTGTGCATGTATTTTTCCTTCTGTATTGAGTACATGGGCCTGCTTTTGCACCTGTGCATTTAGAGCTGTGTGCACAGTTCGGTGCACGAATCCGTGTGTGCCGGTGTCATGGATCCACAGGAGAGCCCTGCAGCGGGGCTGGATCTCACGGGTCCTCTAGGCCCCGCTGCATAATAGTGGGGGTGGGTGAAAGGTCCGTTGTAGCAGGTGGGCAAATACCCCGGACTGCAGCGATTTGCAGGAACACTCGAAATCTCCCATCAGTCTGGCAGACAGAGAATCTCAGCAATGCAAAGCAAGTGTGTGTGTTTTTAAAGGAAGGTTTTTAATACTTCAGGTTAAGCGGGGGATAGAAGGAGATTTCCTGTCCATTGTAACAGGCTTTAACGTGTGTTTGTACAAGGTTCGGGCGAGATTTGTTTGATTCTTTCAGTGGTAAAAATTGTGTCTGAATTCTGTTTATATAGATCAGTGGTTCCCAAACTTGAACAGCCTGTGAACCCCTCTCACTAGCATGTCAAGTCTCGTGAACCTCCTCCTAAAAATGAATATTTCCAGGGATTTTCTCCTTTACCTGAGTACAAATGATAAAAGCCGTGACCTTGGAAATTTAAAATGTTTTTACGACATGCTTATTACACACTATTTATTATTATTATTTGTCATTCCAGTATTTTTATTACACTATGAAAATGGCAACACTCTTCCAAGATCTCACTTTTATTGCTTGTATCACTTTGAATAAGCTTGTTTATATGATAAGGTTCCTATGTCTCCTCAAGGAGTATCAGATGTGAAACAGCAGGAAGATATTTATGAAGCCAACTCAAAGAGTTCCTCCCACACAAACATTCAGGTCTTGAGCAGTCCAGGCAAACAACGCTTGTTACAACAAAGCTTAAACATGTTCTTCGTAGTCATTTTAAAAACAATGCTAGCTGCTTATTTAATTTTAAAAACAGTCAAAAATATCCACTTCCCTTTCCATTTCTTATAAGGAGTCTTGAAGTTGAAATCTCCTCAGTGGGATAGAGATGCTTGCTTTGATCTGCTTAGCTCTTGGAAGTCCAGGGACTCCGGGCTACTGGTCCCAGGCTGCCTGGGATCCGTAGGGACAGCTCTGTCCACTGTTCGGGAATTTTTTCCCCGAGAACCCCCTGTAACAATTCACGAACCCCAGTATGGGAACCACTGATACAGATCATACCTTCGCCAACTGGTTTGATGCTGTTTTTTTCAACCACATGGGGGAATCTGTCTGTCTAGAGGGCTTTTCAGGATCTAAGATTTTTGGGGCGAGAATGGAAGAAACATGGGAGCAGGTGGGAGCGGGTATTGCAGGTGGGAAGGGAGCGGGGTTCAGACAATAGCCCCACACAGGGTCTATCATGCTTGTGGCTTTCGGCCTCTGTGGGGATATGCCGTGGCCCACACGTGCACACTTCCTTGCACGTTGCTGCGGGAGCGTGTGGGCGTGCGCGGAGCAGTGCACGGGGTTGGTGGTGCATTTTTGCACGGAGCCACTTGTGCACAAGTCACAGGGGCCAGCTCTGGAGGGGGGGCCTTCAGCGTGTCAGTCTCTTCTCCCACTAGGAGTAACCACCTGGCTTCACCGCTTCTGGGGACCAAATCTCGGAGTCTTCCTATCATGCCGTGAGCTCCCTGAGGCGAGTCTGCCCAGGTTGTACTCCCGAGGGAGACGTGTACCCTCAAAGGGAGCAATGTGCCCCCCCCCCACCTCCTTAATCTGGAGTGACTGTCGGGTAGCAGTGTAAAAGCAGGAGGTGCCTGGAACCTGGAAAAAGCCCTTATTTAACAGAGAGAACAGGAAGTTACAGGCTGGCCCATCTGGCTCAGGCCGGAGTCCTCTCAGCTCTTTGTTCCCCAGCTAGCTAGCCCCCTCCACCCCCTGCCCCGGCTCCCTGCTGCGGGGGGTCATGCAGGGGTGTTAGTTGCTTGGTGTCAAATGTCCCGGCAGTTGGCATGGCCATTGTCTTCTCAGGCTCTGTGGGCACGGGGCCCAGGCAGCTAGGTGTTAACCACACCCAGATTTCTGCAAAGAGTAAACAACCTTTTCCCACCACCTGGTGAACCATGCGCCTCTTAGGGGAAACTGAGGCACACATAGTATTCCCACAAACTATGTCCGAAAAGTGTCCCGCTGTCCCAGCGCATTGCTGCAGCTGCGTGCGTGCGTTGGTTAAGATAAGGCTGTATGGGCAAGTATTTGTGCCTTGGTACAGGACTTTGTGTGTGTGTGTGTTGCGTGCATTGCTGTGCAGGCATTTGTGTGAGCAGGTGCATACATCTGTGTGTTGTGCATTTGCAGTGGAGGATTTGTGCATGCCGTTTTCTTGTCGCATGTATGTGGGGGGGTGCATCCCTGTGGGTGTGTTTTTTTGTGAGTGTGTGTGTGTGTGCATTTGCAAAGGCCTCTGTGCACAAAGGTGTGTGCATTTTGGCATGGCTTGGCTCTTGTGTGCGTCTGTTTGTGTTGGCAGGGGCCATGCATTTGTGCCTGCAGGTGTGTGCACCGATGATGTTTGTGTTTCTGCAGGAGGGGCATCTGAGGTATGTGTGTGTGTCCCTGTGTATTTTTGCATACCTTTGTGTGTGTATTAGCTCAAACACATTATGAGTATGTGCTTCTGGGGGCAGGTGTGGGCATTTGTTTCTGTCCCCGTCCATGGGGTGTTTTTATGTCCGGCTCCGTGTGCGTGTAGAACGGGTGCGGTGTGGCGGTGTGCAACCTCACACGCGCTTTCACACTTGTGGGTATGTGTGACGGGTGTGTTACTGCTCCGACCCTTTCTCCTCCCCCTCCCCGCCCCGGGTGGGGGAGGGGAGTGAGTGTGGAAGTGGCTGCAGGTTTCCGGTGAGTTCCCAAACAGGGAGGGGCTTGGACTAGGCTCCGCCTCCTCTGGGGCAGCAGGAGGAGGGGTGTGCAGTAATGCAAGCTGCCTTGGGTCTGTGCGGCCGGTGTCTGGTAGAATGGGGGTGGGGGGGCAGTTAT
>ML677525.1:361959-420281 GCA_007922305.1 Dermatemys mawii | reverse complement strand
CCAGCCCCCCTGCTAGGGCCAGACTCCGTCCCCCCACCCCGCTCCCCTGGGGTCATAGCCCGCCATGCCCATGGCTCCCCCCATCTGTCACTCAGTACAAGGGGAGCCCGGACGCCTGGGTTCCCAGCAGTGGTGTCAGCGGAGAGGTGGCTAGTGGATTCGGGGGGCGGGGGGGCGCTGAGAGCCAGGACTCCTGGGTTCTGTTCCCGGCACTGGGAGGGCAGTGGGGTCTAGTGGGTTACAGCAGCGGGGTTGGGAGCTAGGACTCCTGGGTTCTGTCCCTGGTGCTAGGAGGGGAGTGGGGTCTAGTGGTTTAGAGCAGGAGGCGGCTGGGATGTAGGATTCTTGGGTTCTGTTCTCGGCACTGGGAGGGGAGTGGGGTCTAGGGGTTAGAGTGGAGGGGCTGGGAGCCAGGACTCCTGGGTTCTGTCCCTGGTGCTGAGGGGAGTGGGGTCTAGTGGTAAGAGTGGAGGGGCTGGGATCTAGGACTCCTGGGTTCTGTCCCTGGTGCTAGGAGCGGAGTGGGGTCTAGTGGTTAGAGTGGAGGGGCTGGGAGCCAGGACTCCTGGGTTCTCTCCCCAGTCGCGAGGTAGACACTCACCGATGAGGAGGCAGAGGAAGGGCAGGGCAGTGCCCCACATGGTGAGCGAGCCCCAGACGGGCCCAGGGGCAGCGCAGCCGGTCTCAGCCTCTCTCCCCTCCAACAGCCGCCTGGCGATTGCTACATGCTGATGACGTTCCCCCTGGGGCCCAGCGCCTGCCCCAGTCGCCCACATCCGGGGCTGGGAGCGCGGCCCAGGCAGACCATGGCAAAGACATGCAGGATGTGTGGGAGGGGAGAGCGCAGGGGCTGAGTCACATTTGCCAGCCAGAGGCTGTTGCTATGCCCCCCTTCCCCTACACTAACCACTAGACCCCGCTCCCCTCCCAGAGCTGGGGAGAGAACCCAGGAGTACTGGCTCTCCAGCTGAGTGTCTGGTCCCACTGACTCCAATGGGGCTCCGGCCACCTACAAAAATCGCTGTGACCCTTTGCCCTCCCCCTCACAGACTTGCCTTGGTGCTGATCCGGAGCCCTCAGCCCCTTCCCCTGCGCTGCAGGGAGAACCTGGCGTTTATGCACCGCTACCACCCCTTCTCCCTTGGGCACCCCCCCACGGCAAGAGAAAACCCCCTGCCCTCCTGCGGACACAACCTAGCCCAGCAGCGCTCCCATGGGACATGCCAGCCCTTGCAACCTACCTGTGCACTCCTTTCCTCTGACCCCCACACCAGGCAGGGGGGGCACGGGGAGCAGCTCACAGACACTCCCAAAGGAACGTGGGCCCCCCAACGCTCATCCCGTGCCCCAGTCACAGCTCTGCCAAGCTGCTCCAACTAACCCACCTGGGGGCAAGGTAGCCAGAGAGCAAGCGTGAAAAACTGGGGCACTTTTCTGGTTGGGGTTGGGGTTGGGGTTGGGGTTGGGGTGGGGACAGTTCTGCAGTAAGACAAAACCCCTAATACTGGGATGATCCCGCTATTATCGGGACGTCAGGTCACACACCCAGGGGGCAGAGTTAAGGCTGCCTGGGTGTAACTTAGGTGGAGAGGGGAGGGCAGGGAAATCAATTCACTCCCCAGTTCTGTGCTACAGAATTCCTCTTGCTGGCTTTAAACTGTTTATTTGCACAAGCCACGAATTTTGATCCTCGCCGGAGACTCCAGCCAGATTTTCGACAGCAACTCTCGAAATCCAACAGGTGGCAACTTTACTAGGAGCCGCTTTCTCCATAAGACAATTACACCCCACCCATACACACACTACCCGAATGGCCTTTTGCTACGTAACTCGCTAGCCATCACCCGCCCACCGTAGCCAGCCCAGCTAGAGGTCGGTTATTTGCCTTCCCGATGCAGAATAAGCCCGACGATATATCGATTTTTGTCACCTTCCCTAACACGTGCAGGGATCGGGGCTCTGGAGAGCCGGAGATCTGCTTTCACTGACTCTCACCCTGGGTGCCGCCCGAGCCAACTGTCCCAGCGTCCGCGCCATGGAGTACAGAGATGTCATCAAAGGAGGAAAACCGGGCCAAGAGCGTCACGCCCTGTCTCAGGGCCGCTGACGTAACCCGCCTCATGGAGCCATGCGTCGGCCGGCCTGCCTGCAATCCCCCCGGCAGCTGGTATCCCCACCGGCGTCCCCCGGACTTCTGCAAAACACCCTATTCAGGCGGATTCTCCCTTAGTGACGGGGCTGGATCGGACCGGGGCGCCCCCCGGGAACCAGTTCCCTACCGCCTGGCAGTACGCGCTGCTGAGTGGGTGTGGGGGCACGGAGACGCCTGCTCGTCATGCCAACGTCCCCGCATACAATATTTTTAAAAGGCTAAATAATGCGAGACGAAGACTATTGTTCTAAGGGGAGAAAACTCAATTTTTTTGCCCTTCAAAAAGCACCAATGAAGTAAAAATGTCGAGCCGGAAAAACAAAACCATTCTTTTCCCCTCAAAATTTCGCAGCAGAAAATGTCAAGGGAATTTGGACTGGGAAGGCAGGAAGCGATACTTACACTGCACATCCACTGAGACAGGCGGAGACTGGCCACAGCCGATCTCGTTCTGAGCCGCACAGCTGTAGTTACCGATGTGCTTCTTTGTAGCAGGGAAGGTCAGGACGCTTCCTTGGGTCTCCTGATACCAGCTGTTATCCTTGTACCACGTGTACTTGGTCACCAGGGGGTTACTGCGGCCCACGGAGCAGTTCAGCGTCACCGCGTCGCCTTCCAGGATGTGCTGGGGGTGTTCGAGGGTGATTCGTACCTCCTTGCGGGGGTCTGGAAAAGAATCCAGGTCGGGGTGTGTCTTGGTGTTCGGGGGCACAGGGTATTATAAAAAGGAGGGGGCTGCCCCAAGTGTAGCTGAGCCTGCCTGAGTCTGCAGAGAGCCTGAGCCCAACGCTCTGAGGGGGGGCAGAAATCTATCCCTGGGCATTAACTCCCAGCTGCACTGCGCTGAGGCCCTGTGTCTGAACAGAAGGTTCTGTGACAGCCTCCCACCCAGGCACAGATAGCCTGGATGCTGAGGTACCTACCAGGATCCCACTGCACACACCAATGCCTTTGGAGAAAGTGGAAGGAGGTCCTAGGGGGACGCTACAGCTCCTGCCCCTCTGGGTTTCATACAGGCTCTGCCACGCCAAGCTGGAGTGCAGATCCTGGATATCCCACCCAGACGCAGCGCCCCCTGCTGGTCCCCTGGCTACTCACACTGTACTTCGACTGTAATGGCCGGTGACTCCGACATCCCGACGCTGTTCTGAGGCTGGCAGTGGTAGGAACTGGACCCATCGGGACCGATCTCATCGAAGCGAAGCTGCTGCAGGGTTTGTGCCGGGAGGCGCTGGCCATTTCTGTACCACGTGTAGTTGCTGATGGGTGGCTGAGCCTTGCAGGAGCAGCTGAGCACCACCGGGGTCCCTTCCCGGATCGGAGCATCCATCACCAGTTCAACATGAGTGTCCTTTGGGGCATCTGGGGAATAAAAAGGCCCTGATTTAACTGGACTCTTCTAACCCTAAGTGACTTGACCAAGGTCACTCCGGGCATTCAGTGGCAGAGAACAAACTGAACTTAGTTCCCTGGTGAACACCTGAAGCATGGGCCAATCCTTTCTCTAGTGGTAGCGTGGGGAAACTGAGGCAGGGCCAATGGACAGCTGTGCCTGATTTGGGGAAATGGCCATTATTTCTCTTGGGAAGTTTTGGAGGGTTACAACTGAAATGTTCGAAAACTTCCCAGACATTTCCCTGTGAAAATAATCATTTTCCAGTCTCTGATGGGGTTAAAAGCAGCTTAGGGAGGCTGTGCAGGGAGCAACCAATCAGAGAGCGGCTGAACGGAGCAGCCAACCAGGTCCCAGAGGGCTCCCATAAAAGGAGCTTTGGGGCAATTAGAGAGGCAGTCAGTGTCTGCCGGGTGCCCCAGGAGGGAGGACGGGTTCCTAGCAGGCCGGGGGGCCCTGAGATGAGGGCGGAGATGCTGGGGCCGTGGGGAAGTGGCCGAGGAAACTCAAGCAGCAGAGACAGAGGTTAGAGGTGCAACAGGTCCACAGGTGGTGACGACGGGAGACACACCACCCAGAGGGGGCTAATTCCCCAGAAGGCCAACAGGGGGCACCACTCAGGTGAGTGGATTCCCTTACACGGTCTCAGGAAAAGTTCAAACCCCCTGGATCTATTTTGGGGATTTTTATCAAAAACAAAGAAACAAAAAAACCCCCTGAAACAAACTTTAAAATATGTTCATTTTTTCAAAGTGTCCCTCCCCACCCCCACCCCACCAAAGCAAACCAAGTGTCCAGTGAAAGGAGTTATCTGTCTAGGGCAAAACTTCCAAAGGGGGAGGAGGGTGAGTGCTTTTTGGTCTGTGGGTTTTTTAGCAAAATCTGGGTCATTTCACCCCAAAAGTGAATGTTCTTCGTGCATCACCCGTTGTTTTCTGCAGACGCCCTGGGCCGCATGTGACCCGCAGAGGGGAAGGAGAATGTCACATTTTTTTAAAATGACAAAGTGTGTGTGTGTGTGTGTGTGTGTCCCTGCTACTCCCTGCTGGAGGCTTGAATCCTGCTCTGTGCATGTAGGCACTCCCCCTGCTGGAGGGAATGGGTCAGATCTGCCTGCATGTGTGAAACTAGGCACATTGCCTTCTGCCGGCTGGAACCAGAACTGCCATGCTGTGTGTCAGAGGCCAGGTACTGCTAAGAATTAATGGAGATTCCTCTTTAACGTCAGTTCCTGTCTTTTCCGACGTCACAAGCCCTGCCTATTTCACGTCCTCTGATGACCACATCACAAGTGCCTAGGGAAGCCCAATAACATCCTGTCTTAGTCTCCCTCCTTGTGCTCAGCAGAGGTGTCTAGTCTCGGGCAGTTCCACAGACCCTGCCTTCCCATCTGGCCCCAGCCCCCACACTCACACTGGACGTCTATCCGCAGCGCTGGGGATGCGACCGTGCGTATTTCATTGGTGGCTTGGCAGGTATAGGAACCGGAATGCTCATCCCCCACAGCTTCAAACTCCAGTTCCTGCCCCTGGTACAGCCGCCGTGTGTCCTTATACCAGCTGTACGTGATGACAGGGGGGTTGCTGCTCTGGGTCATGCACATCAGCACGAGTCTCTCCCCCTCTCGGACGGTCTCTCCGGGTGTCGCTTTCAGCTGGACTCCCTTAGGGGCATCTGGAGCAAATCAATACGCGGGTGAATAGCTGAGATACGGACACTGTCCAGATGTGGGGCAAGAAATGGGGCATTGGGCCTTTCCCCTCTAGGGGGCGCCAGGTCCCATCCAGGGCAGGAGACTGGCTGTCTCAGGGGGATGGGGAATGGGACATTGAGCCTTTCCCCTCTAGGGGGCGCTGATTCTGACCCTTGTGCCCATCCCTGCCCAGTGGGACGGCCCCACTCTTCCTTCAGAATACTGCCAGCTCCCGCCCCATTGGCCAATCCACTTCCACCCATCCCAGACTCCAGTCCGCCTCCCTGGTGCCCCCCCAGGGACTGCAGCCCGTACAGTGCTTTAGGGGTCAGCGCCAGAGCTGCTGGTGGGGCTGGTGCTGTCAGACCCAGGGGCTCCCAGTTCAAATCCCCCCACTCACATTTCACGTCCAGCACCATGCTGCTCTCGGAGCTTGGTGTCCCAGACGGGGTGCTGAGCCGGCAGGTTAAATTTGTCCCGTGGTCCTGCCAGGTGGGCGTGAAATTCAGTGTGTTCTCGGTCCTTTCCCTCTCATAAGCTGTCCTCATGGTCCCATGCCCCAAAACGACCCATGTCAGGGTTATGGGGTAGTCAGGGCAGTGATAGGCTACAGAGCAAACCACTTTGGCTGGGACTGACTCCCTGAGCTCACTGGGTGCTTGGATTTGAGGAGCTGGAGGCGAATCTGTGTTAGGGGGACAAAAAGGAAAGTTATTAAGGAGAATATTTTATTATTAGGTGTTCTTAGATGTTCGGCTGCATGTGTGTGCTCTCCCCGTGTGCTGCACCAGCTCTGCGCAGGCACCTCCAGCAAACCGCCCAATGACCACAAGATCCGTTAAGGGATGAAGGCACTGGACCAGGGTTATTGTCGACGTAGCACCTGGCAGACTCTACAAGGGTACTAAGACACGGATGCCTGTGACAATGGATGCAGCTCAGTCCATGGCGGGACTTTCCACTGCTCCCTCGGCTGGCCAGAGATTCTCCCTCTCAGGCCGTTTCTGCACTGGAAATTTGTTGGCAACACTTTTGCTGTTCTGTGGTGTTAAAAAACTCACACACCCTAAACAAAGTTTTACTGACAAAAAGTGCTGATGTGAACAGTGCTCTGTCAGCAGTAGTGCCTTCCCGCCAACAAAGCTCCTGCTGCTCGTTGGGGGTGCAATTTTTTTGTCAGCAGGGCAGGAGAGCTCTCTCCGGCTGACAGACAGCGGCTACACTGCGCGCCTTTTAACAGCAGGGCTGTGTCGCTGAAAGGTGCTTAGTGTAGACCAGGGGTGGGCAAACTTTTTGGCCCGAGGGCCACATTGGGGTTCAAAATTGTGTGGCGGGCCGGGTAGGGAAGGCTCTGCCTCCCCAAACCGCCTGGCCCCGCCCCCATCCGACCCCCTCCCATTTCTTACCCCCTGACTGTCCCTCTCAGAACCCCCATCCCATCCAACCCACCCCATCCTTGTCCCCTAAGTGCCCCCTCCAGAGACCCTCCCACCCTAACTGCCCACCCATGACCACACTTCATATCTAAGCCCCCTGCTCCTTGTCCCCTGACCATCCCTTCCAGAGACCCTCCCACCTCCTAATCACCTCCCAGGACCCCGCCCCCATCCAACCCCCCCATCCCTTGACTGCCCCACCCCTAGCCACACCTCTGCCCCCTGACAGGCCCCCTGGGACTCCCACACCCTATCCAGCCCCCCCGCCTACCCGCCACCCCCGGCCACAGCCCTGACCCTGGCCCTCTTACCATGCTGCTGCTCAGAACAGTGTGTCTGGCCTGGAGCTGGCCATGGGGCTGTGCAGCTCCATCCCCCCAGAACCGGGGGAGGGGCCGGAGCAGCTCCCCAGCTGGAAATCAGGGGCTGGTTAGGAGGAGCCCGCGGGCCATAGTTTGCCCGTCCCTGGTGTAGACAAAGCCTTGGACACATCTTTATACCCTGCTATAAACAAGTTATGGACTCTCAGCCTGATCTGTCTGGTCGGGGGGGTCAGTGTGTTCCCGTTATCCTGGGGTGGGGGTGTTTTGGCACCTTCCTTGGTACCACTTGAAATCGGGATGTGTTTGCGCGAGCGCTCTGTGCCCAGCACTTCTTAGCCATGTGGATTTCTGCAAGATCAGCCCGGTTCTCGCCACATTCTGGGAGCAGCTCCTGCCTCAGACCAGGCCTCTGATACAAGGGCTTATGTCTCAGGCTCTCTTCCCACTGCATTAGGTACATTACGGTAGAGTCCCGGCCCCAGGTGTGATCCGGGCCCTGTTGTGCCGGGCGCTGCTCAGACACGGCGAGAGACAGGCCCTGCCCCAAAGAGACCACAGTGGAAATAGGCAAAGGATTATTCTCCCTGATTTTCAGGTGGGGAAACTGAGGCATGGGGAGCTGAAATGACTTTCCCGGAGGCACCCGAGGGAAAAGGGAAACATGAAATAACAAAACCCAACCCCCGACCTCCTTCCTTGTGCTGCACTTGGGGTGAAAAGGGAATAAAAAGCAAAGTAGAAAATGAAATTCAAAGTTTGTGGGTAAAATATTTCAGGAGAAATGTGGAAAAACACCATAAAACGGAAACAACTGTGAAGTTTGCCACCCAAACTGTTGTTCCCTTTTGTGCAAAGCTCTGCTGAGCAGTGCGGAGGAGAACAACCTACTGCTTCCGCTAGCTAAGGGCCTGTCTTCTGTAGCTTGACGGGTAGACGTCGGTGCTGTTCTCATACAGGCGGGGAGTTCAAGGCTGGCTGTAGCCCTAGACCTTAGCAAGAGTTGTTACCTCATTAAATGGATGGGAGAGAGGTGGAGAAAATCAGAACAGCTGATCAGAGCAGAGTGGGGGTCTAGTATTTGGCAGGGCTGGGAGCTAGGACTTCTGGGTTCTCTCCCCAGATCTGGGAGGGGAGTGAGGTTTTCTGGTTAGAGCAGGGGCAATGCATCTTCACTCTGTTCCTATAAGGTAGCCTAGGACTTTCCCTCTTACCCATCACGTTCACACTGATCTCAGTCATCCACTTCTCCTCCTGCTTCCCGGCCTTTGAGGCGAACAGTCTCAGCCCGTACGTGCCGTTCTCGCTGGCCCGCAGGTCAGACAGCTGCAGGCTGCAATCTCTCTCCAGGTCCTCCAGGAACTTCACGCGCCCCACGAAGGCCGGGCTGACGGCGTCGGGGTCCTTGTGTTTATACAGGATGGTGCCGGTGAAATCTTTCTTCTGAGAGTCATACACAGGGTTCAGGTACCAGGTCAGGGAGCTGACGGTCAGTTTGGGTGTCTGTCTGTCATTCGTGAGGCAGTATTGATAGCGGCACGGGATGAACAGACAGGCCCCCGTCCAAGAGATCAGGGACGTGGGCACCTCGACGGGTTTCTGGCCACAGGAACACAGGGAGCCTGAAAGCAGCAGAGTGACAGAGATGGCAGCGAGGGTCAGGCTGGCCGGGTGCTTCCGGTGCTACCCTGGGACTCAGGAGATCGGGGTTTGATTCCCAGCACTGACCTCCCTGTTCAGCTCATGGTGTGGCTCTGTGCCTCAGTTTCCCCATCTGTACAATGAGAAGAACCCAGGAGTCCTGGCTCCCCCTGCTCTTGCCACTGGACCCCATTCCCCTCCCAGAGCTGGGGAAAGAACCCAGGAATCCTGGCTCCTGGCTTCCCCCTTCTGCTCTAACCGCTAGATCCCATTCACTTCCCAGTACTGGGAATAGAACCCAGGAGTCCTGATTCCCAGCCCACCTCCCCACCGCCAATCACTAGATCACATTAGTTTGATGCAAGTGGAATAAATCTCACAGAGGAAAACCTCACTCTGGGCTCCTGACCCCCCTGGCAGGGTCTCCCCTCCCTTCCCCCTGCCCCCAGGGCTCTGGGGTCTGAAGCAGCCGGACCTTCAGACAGGGCCTTACCCGGGAGGAAGAGCAGCCAGACGAGATGCCTCATGGTGCCCCCTGGGCAGCCGCGGTGCCGGGGAGCAGAAGAAAGAGCCAAGGGTTGGTCGGTTCCTGCAATGACCCCGAGCAACATCAACCAGCTGGAGCGGAGAGAGACCAGCTAGAGGGGGGACTGCAGGGAACCGGCTCCCTGCTCTAACCACTAGACCCCGCTCCCCTCCCAAGGGTGGGCGAGAACCCAAGTGTCCTGGCTGCCAGTCCTCCTCCCCCCACTCTACTGCACTAGCACTTGCCAAAAGGCAGAAGAACTAGCTGCCGGACGGGTTTGTCGTGCAGGGTGTGGTGCAAAGGGTGTCACATTTACATGGTGGGGGCAGCTAAACGCAGAACACACATTCCCCACCCCCATGCTGGGCTGGGTTCTGTTATTAAAGGTCTTGGTACAACCCCACCCACACACCTCCCCCAGGAAGCTCACCCCGGATGCCTCTTTGGGAGTGGGGGCTGGAAGCCCGAACTCCTGGGTTCCATCCCTGGCTCTGGGTGTGGAGTGGGGTCTAGTGATTAGGGCAGCAGAAGAGCCCAAAACTCTGAGCCCATTTGTCTATGAGGTTCTCCAATTCACACCCCTTGTGACTCAGTTTCCCCAGATGTGCAACAGGAACCCAGACGCAGGCCTGCTGTCAGGCTGTGCGCGTCGCCGCAGGCCGGGCACGGGGCAGCCCAGAGTCAAAGTCCGGCTGCTCCTCACGTTTGATTCCCCACGTGGGCGATGGGGGTTGAAGACCCCTGAAAATGTCCCCCCGCCACTCCCCAGCAGCGCCAGACCCCAGAGCAACCGTTTCCCCCATGTCAAAGGTCACCGGCGGGGCCTCACCCACTTCCCCTGGGCTCTGAGCAAACCAAGGGGAGGGGGAAGATGTGGGAGAGCGGCCTCAGGGTGTGAGAACGGCCATTGACGGTCCCTGCCCCACCCCCAGCAGCACAGCGCCCCCTAGAGCCCCTGCCCCGCCTCCAGAGAGCCCCCACCCCACCCCCTACAGCACAGCGCCTTCCCAGCACCCTCAGCCCGCCCCCAATGCCCCTCATTCCCCCCCTGCAGCACAGCACCCCCCAGTGCCTCCATGCTGCCCCATACAGCACGACGCCCCCTAGTGCCTGCCCCCACCCCCTACAACCCAGCACCTCCCAGCTCCTCCACCCCACCCCCTGCAGCCCAGCACCCCCTAGTGCCTGCCCCACCTCCTGCAGCACAGTGTCCCCCCAGCACCCCCACCCTGCCCCCGGAAGCACGGTGCCCCCTAGCACCTCCACCCCGCTGCCTACAACCCAGTGCCCCAAAGTGCCAGGGTGAGTTCATAGCCCCCTGTTGATTGGGTGGGGGTGGAAGCAATGGACCAACCAGATGGGGGGAAATGGGGGACACACAGAGCTCCCCCCATCTGGTCAGAGCAGCCACAGCTCCAGCTGGCTCTGAAATTGACAATAGATCTGAGAACCAGCTCCGGGTACCATTGATGCCTTCCAGTCCCCCCACCCTCCCACAGCTCAACTCCGCCCAGTGCCCCTGGCATGAGGGGATAAGGAGGGGGCTGGATTGCAGGGGCAGACTGACCCCCTGGCATGGGGGAGGCAGAAATGGGGGGCCCAGAGGCCCCCTGGCCTAGTGGTTAGATTGGGGGACCCTGGTGCAGAGGGGAAGGGGGGGCACACAGGGCCCCTGCTAAGGGGCTAGACGTGTCAGGGAGTCCCAGACCTAGAGGGGGTGGGAGGGTGGCATACGGAGCTGTGGGGAATGGGGGAGTTTTGCCCCCAGTTGATTGTTTCTCCTGAGCCCCACGGATCTCCACCCCAGTGCGCCCCCAAGGGGCTGTGTTAGCCTGGGAGCACAGGAGAGTGGGCACCGTCTCTCCGTGGGTTTCAGCAGCACTAGGCACAACGGGGCTGCATGGAGCTGGGAAAAGGACCCAGGAGTCCTGGCTCCCAGCCCCCCGCTCTAACCACTAGCCCCCACTCCTGTCAGCAGGAGAAGGTGCAATTACCTGCAGTTACGGCTTCAGCAGCTGATCTGGCCGGGGGGAGCTGAGCGATCAGTCTGGCGGCTTTGGAGGCCCAAAGGGGAAATGGCACCGGGTGGGGTCGGGAGAGGTGAGATTTCTGTGGTTCCCACGGAGCGGGGCGGGGAGAGTTGGGTGGTACGGGGAGTTGTTTAGCAGAATCTGAGTCCTTTCACTTTCCTCTCTCTGGCTAAACCAGGGGGCGGATACGACGCAGGCATGGATGGGAGGTGGGCAGGGAGCAGGGTTCGCGGTTTTCCCCTGACAGGCAGGGCTGGCCCCCATTCCCCAGCGTGGCACTAGGGGGCGCTGTGCTGTAGGGCAATAGAAAGGTCACCGATTGCTCAGGATCTCTCAGCCCAGAGCTGGGGTAAGCCTGGGGCACAGACAATCGGGGGCGATCGTGCCCTGGGCATGGGGGTGTGGGGGCGGAGAGGGGAATGTACCATCCTACCTGTAACCTCAGCCCTGGTCCATACAGAGGGTCCTTTGGCTGTGTTTTCTTGCCCCCCCCGGTGGACACAGACAGAATTACAGCCTAGGCTGTAGGTCCCTTAGCCCTGCGGGGCTGTGGCCTGGTCCCGGGACAGTGCTGCCCCCTGGGGGTGGGTTTCGCCCTGAAGGGCCTGTCCCCATCTCCCGCCCCCGGGAAATCGCGAGCTGAAAAGGGGCCAGGAAGAAAAACACTTTGTTGTCAATGGAGCCCATGTGCGCAGGCGAGCGAGGTGTCGAAGGAAGAATTTGGGGGCCCCGCGTTTCACAGGCAGAATGGAGCCCCCCTCCCAGCGCTGTCCCTGGTTCTGTCTGTCGGCCTCTCTTCTGGCCTGGTCTCCGCCTCCCGGCCCAGCCCTCCCACCTCCATCAGCATGTCCTGGGCCAGCCCCAGATCCCCTGAGCACGCTCAGGAGAAGCAACACAGGAAACCTGGATGAGGAGCCCTGCTCCTATCACTAGGCTACCTTCTTCTTCCAGAGCTGGGGAGAGAACCCAGGCGTCCTGGCTGCTAGTCCCCTGCTGGAACCACTCGTCCCCACCACTGCCCGGGTCCCCACAGTGAGTCCGGTGTCCTGTGGATGTTACCAGCCCCCGGACATTGATGGAGACAATGAGAACAGCCTGGGGACTCTTCTGAGCCCGGCTAAGGTCCCTGCGAGCCGCGGTCCCCTCCACACTGCCTGGACCCTGAACCCGACGAGACTCCACCGGCACCACCCTGGCCCTGGTCCGTGTTCACCCTCCTCCAGGAGCCAGGAAAACCTCTGAACCAAGCTCACGTCCACTGCTCGTCCCCTGCAGGCTGCGGAGTCCAGCTATAGCCCGGATGCTGCTTAGGGCTGGGAATTGCTGCTGTCAAATGCCGGGTTCCCCCAACTTTGACTTGGCCCTGGAATTTCCTGCCTGTCTCCTCTCTGGGGTTTGAAATCTCCCGTGTTCTCCTCTCCTTCGCCCCTAGGAATCGCTCTGCACGCCTCACCCTTAACTCCAAGTTCACTGACGGTTTTTGTCTTGGTCTTGTGACATTCCCCTCTGGGTTATCCAGACCGGTGATCTCCTAGGTGACTCCAGTCCTTGATTCTGGGAGCCAGCCTCACCCTGCTCTGCTGTGAGAACCCCCATTCCTGGGCTGTTCACGCACAGCCTCTGCCATGTGAGCTGCTCCTTGGATTGGGCAACCAAATGACACTAGCCAACATCTCTGGTCCCAGACACAAGCCTAGGAACCTCCATCTTGCAGGGGCAAGTTGTGCCCGCTGGACACTGCATATTTATACGAGTTTGTCAGTTTAACAAAGAAATTGAAACGTACCAGGCTTGTTCTCCCAAGGGGAGGCTCTGACTCCCCAAACACACTCCAAATCAAACACACGGCTTCAGATAGAATAAACAGATTTATTAATTACAAAGACAGATTTTAAATGATTATAAGTCAAAGCACAACAAGTCAGATTTGGGAGTCAAATGAAATAAAAGCAAAACGCATTCTAAGCTGATCTTAACCATTTCAGTGCCCTTACAAACTTAGCTGCTTCTCACCACAGGTTGGCTGGTTGCCCGTCAGCCAGGCTCTTCCCTTTGATCAGAGTTTCAGTCGCTTGGTGGTGGCATCTGTAGATGGAGGTGGAAGACAGAGTATGAGCATGGCAAACGTTTCTCCCTTTTATCAGGTCCTTTCTTCCCTCGAGTCTTTGCTCTCATTCCCCTTTCAGAGTCAGATGAGTGTTACTTCATCGCATCCCAAATTGGCCAAAGGAAGGGGGGTGACTCACTCCAGAGTCCAACAGATCCTTTCTTGCTGCCTAGGCCAGTGTCCTTTGTTCCTGTGAGGCTGGGCTGGGTCTGTCCCATACACACCTTGATGAGGTGTGAACTGCCCCTCTGGCAAGTTTTTGCATGGACTTATCTTAAACCATAAAGACACATTTCCAGCCTCATAAATATATACAGGAAATTCTAACCTATAACACTGCTATAACATTACTGTAACAACAATTACTATAGCACCCCTATGACCACAACGCTCAGTGCATCATGAGTCTTCCAAAGACACCTGACATGATAAACTCTGCATTTGATACCACACAGTCATATTACAAGGATAAACATGGGGGCGTAGGGTGTTCCCACGTGGTCACAGAACGTCACAGGCATTTCCACTGTTTTTTATAAAGACGATATAGAAAAGCAATGACCCAATCCCTGAATTTTGGAGCTATTTATTCCCAGTCAAGTTCTCCAGTAGAGTGACGGCCACAACATCTCAGCTGGGGGTTTGGCCCCATTGATTCCAATGAGCTACAGCCGCTTGACCCCAGCATGGGCGCCGACTCCATGGATGGTCTGGGGCTGGGGCACACATTGGGAAAAACGGTGGGTGCTGAGCACTCCCCAGCAACGCCCCCATCAGTGTTTTCCCCTCCCTCCCCGCACCTCTCGCCCACTGCAATCAGCTGTTTTGTGGTGCAGGAGACTGAGGGAAGGGGACAGGAGCGAGGACGCAGCACGCTCAGGGATGGGAAGAGGTGGGGCAGGGGAGGGGCATGGGTGTGGCTTCGAGGGAAGGGGTGGAACGGGGGTGGAGCCCGGGGCAAAGCCAGGGGTCAAGCACCTCCTGGCACTGTGGAAAGTGGTAGTTGTGGACCCTGCTGGGATCTGGCCCCACTGAGCAACGGCTTCTCTGTGTGTTTAAGGTCCCGGCTGTGCAGAGGGGTCCCAGGCTGGTCAGGATTTAGGGGGATCTCAGAGGGAACCAACTTGGGAAAAGTCCAACTCGCTGTAAATGTCCTGGGTCTGTCCTTGGAGTTCCTGTGGGCCCAAACAGAGAGCCAGTGAGGTTCCTGCTCAACAGGCCCCAGGGTCAGCGGGGTGGGTGCTGCCAGGACCGGACAGTCTGTGGCTGGGGAAATGTCCCTTGGGCCTGTAGCAGGATGGGGTCTAAGACACACACTAGAGCAGTGCCAGTTCCACCCAGCACGGGGCAGGGATTTGCACTGGGGCGGGGGAAGGCCGCAGCCGCACACACACCCCAACCAGCAGGGGGCAGCGGGGCTTGCCGGGGGAGGGAAACAGACCCTGCCCTCACCTCATAGGGTGACTCCGTCTCTAGCTGGTGAGACAACTCAGCACCTCGTGGGAAAGGGAAAATAGTTTCTGTTATTAGCTCCAGGTCTCCCCAAACCACCAGCCCCCTGGATCCCTCCAGTCTCTCATGAGCCCCCCAAATCACTATTCCCCTGGATCCCCCACTAATGTCTCATGAGCCTTCCCAAACCACCGGCCTCCCACCCCCCTGTAGCCTTTGTTTTTATTTCAAGTGAATGCGAGTGATGTGGCATTACAGCACTGAGGGGCCGGCGCCGGCATCTACTGTCTCCCCTCAGCCTGGTTTATATCCAACGCTCACGGAAACATGGGGAGGCCGAGTGTATTCAAGTCACCAGCTAAGTTACGGTTGTCCCCATGTAGCCAACTCCCAGAGCGGTCCATGCCCTGGCGATAGCTCCACACGTCCCCACAGCCTCCCAGACAGTGCTCAGGGCTGCTGGGTCTCCCAGGGACTGATCGTCAGTAGGGGGATGTGGGAGTTTTCCCAGCAGAATCTCAGTTTCTCCACTCTGGGCCCCCACTTTTTAATAATGCGAGTCTGTCTATAGCGACCTTCTGTGCATGTACCTGAAAGTTTCACCCCACTTCTCCCTTATGGGTCTATGTCCCCATGACACTTAAAGCTCTCGATTTCCATAGGTGGGACCCTACGAAATTCATGGCCATGAAAAATGTGCCACAGTCTATGAAATCTGGTCTTGCCCATGAAATCTGGTCTTTTGTGTGAAACGATACAGATTTCATGGCGAGACCAGTGTTTCTCAAGTGGGGATCCTGACCCAAAAGGGAGCTGCGGGGTGGGAGATCAGAAGGTTATCTTAGGGGGGTCATGGTATTGCCACCCTTACTTCTTCGCTGCCTTCCGAGCTGGGCGGCCGGAGAGCAGCAGCAGCTGCTGACGGAGGGCCCAGCTCTGCAGGCAGCAGCGCAGGCGTAAGGGTGGCGATATCCTCCCACGCCATCCCTACGTCTCCGCTGCTCCTGGCGGCGGCTCGGCCTTCAGAGCGGGGCTCCTGGCCAGCAGCTGCCGATCTCCGGCTGCCCAGCTCTGAAGACAGCAACCCCGCCAGGAGCTGCGCAGAAGTGAGGGTAACAGTACCACAACCTCCTCCCCCCCCACGAAAATAACCTTGGGACCCCCCCCCCCCGCAACACTCCTTTGGGTCAGGATCCCTACAATTACCACACCGTCAAATTTCAGATTTAAATTGTGAAATTTACTATTTTTACAATCCTATGACTGCGCCATTGACCAAAATGGATGGTGAATTTGGTAGGGCCCTTGCTCCAGGTTGTGTAGATTCGTTTGTTTCTCATTGACATGAACGCACAACCCGTAGCATGTCGGTCAGAGACACACATTGGAGCCAGATGTGCTGCTACAGCAGTTTTGAGATTTAAAGTTAATCTTCCGGGTGGTTTTTTGTGCTATTGCCCCTGGGAGCCTGTTTTTTCAGCATCTCGGGGCATCGGGTTCTTCTTCGTTCACTCACTTCTGTCGGCATTTCTTAGCTCCAAGGCCCAAAACAGTGAAGCTAAAATCTTGCAGGCCTCAGCCTACAGGCCTCGCGTTTCGGCCTTCCTGCCTTGGCTCTCCAATACAGCGATTCTCAAACTGTGGGGCAGGACCCTAGAATGGGTTGTGGCCCGATTTTAATGGGGTCACCAGGGCCAGCATTAGATGTGCTGGGACTCAGGGCTGAAGCCCTAGAATGATAGAATCTCAGGGTTGGAAGGGACCTCAGGAGGTTCTAGTCCAACCCCCTGCTCAAAGCAGGACCAAACCCAACTAAATCATCCCAGCCAGGGCGTTGTCAAGCCTGACCTTAAAAACCTCTAAGGAAGGAGATTCCACCCCCTCCCGAGTTCCAGTCCCACCTAGAACAGTCGGGCTCAGCCTGAGGCCTCCTCTCCACCCGCCAGGCTCTGCCCTTTCCCTGGATCAGAGGGGGTCCCGGTGCATGAAGTTTGAGAACCGCTGCTCTAAGACATGGTTATAGCTTCTATTGACCAGTCTTAGAGCTCTGTAGCCCTACAGCTCACCTCTACTGAACAGACAGTGATGGTCTGTGAATGAATCAGAACATCACACAATGTGTGAATAATAAATAAAAATCATTGGTTACACCCCTGCATTCCCCCAAGTGTCTCCCCGCAACCATCCCAAACCACCATCCCTCACCCCCTGGAATTCCCCGTCTCCCGCCAGCCTCCCACAAAGTCACCCCACGTCTCTCAACATCCCCCCAGCTCTGTGTTCTCCCAAGTATCTTCTACCAGCCTCCAAAACCAGCCTCTGCCCCCGAATCACTCACAGTGTCTCCTCCCGAAACCACTGGTCCCACCCCTCCAATTCTCACAAGTGTCTCCCATCATCTCCCCATCTGTCTTTCACCAGCCCCCTCCACATCACCAGTCCCATCCCTGTCCCCACCCACACAGCCCGGCTCTTACCCTCCGTAGCCCTGTGGGCACCCGCCTGATGCTGGCCTCTCCAGAGCAGGTAACAAGACCCCACATTAACGAGGACGAGGAGCAGGATGGCAACCATAAGACCGGCCATGATGCCACTGTTCATATATTGGTTACTGCAAGCACCTGAGGGAAGACAGGGGCTGGTGTCACCGGTGTGGGGCACTGACCCGGGAGGCACGGAGCCCAGTGGGATCAGAACCCACAGCCCAAGGCTTTACCAGCCTGTGTCTTGGACGTGCCCAGCCAGATCCCCTGGGGTGCCAGGGACTCTCAGGACCCTCCCGGGATGGCGACAGTGACGGGGGGCGAGCGAGTCGTCCCCACCTAGTTCTGAACCTCGCCGCAATATTCCCCAGTGTGTGGGGCTGTGACACCTTGAAGCGCCAGCTCCAGGTGTGACCCCGCCCCCAGCCTGGCATTATCCGTGTACCAGGGGAGGTGATGTCGGCGGGGACACTCCTGCTGAAATGGCCAGTTAAATTCCCCGGCTCCCCTTTGTGCAGGTCAGCGCCAGGCATCGCCGTGACATTTGCGCCTTTAGGGGCGTCTGGAAATGGAGGGAGAAAGGAGCCAGGAAAAGGACGAGAAAAATGGGGTGGTGTGTCCTGGGGTGGTGTCACTTTAAATAGGCGGTGAGCCTCTGGGGCGCTCACCGGGTTCACGCTGTAAAGAGCAGCTGTGCGGGCGGGTAGCTCGGCCTGGCTGCTGCGTGTGATTAACAGGCATGGTTCTTTGCGCCCTGCCGGCCTGTGGGGTCCCTCCCCTCATGATCCTCACTGAAAAGGCAAACGCCACTTGATTGAGTGCGGGGGGGGGGCCTCTGGGGCAAATGGGCCCTTCTCAGAGACAGAGTGGGGGGGACCTGGCGGAGGGGGAGGGTTTCAGGGCAGGGGGTGAGGGGCAGGGCCTGGCCCAAGTGGCTTCAGGGGGCCAGAACAGGCAGAGTGGCAGGGGGATAAGCGACAGGGGATCCCCCAGAAGGGTCTGGGGGCTCAAGGAAGGTGGGCCGGGGCAGGGGGGGGTCTGCCCCAGACAGGAATGGGGCCCCATGTCAGTTGGGGGGGATGGGCCGGGGCCAGGAGAGAACTGGGGGCCCAGGGCAGGTGTGAGGGGGACACAAATTGAATTTGTCGCTGCTGGGCCCAGCCATGGGAGTGAGGCAGAGGAGCGGAGAGGGGCGGGGAGGGGCGGGGGGGGGCAGCACCAAAGGTGGTGATTAGGAGGAGGGGGCAGAATTTGACTCCGGGGCCACTGAGGTGGGCAGGGGGAAGCGGAGGGGACGAGGCGGGCAGGGCAAGGAGACGAGGCGAGTGGGACCAAGCAGGGAGATGAAGTTAGCGGGGCAAAGCAGGGAAAGGAGCTGGGCGGAGTGAAGCAGGGGGACGAGGCGGGTGGGATGAAGCAGGGAAACGAGGTGGAGGGACGAGGCAGGGGGACGAGGTGGGCGGGGTGAAGAGAGGGACGGGTAGGAGACAGGGGCACACAGGGCTGCTCCAGGGGGCCGTGTGCGGAGTATCTGGGCTGCGAGGGAGGAGACTCTCTCACCAGCCCTCGTTGCTTACACTGAATTTTGACTGATTCCCTCGCAGAGAGGCTCAGATACCCCCAACCGGGGCCGGAGACCCAGACCCCGCACGCGTAGCTCCCTGCATCAGACACGGCTGCCCGGTCCACACGTAAATCCTGCCCGGCTTCTGCCAGCCACACGTCCTCGCGAGACCAGACGTACCCGGTGACGGGCCGCAGGACAGCAGCCTGGCAGCGCAGGGTAAAAGCGTTGCCTTCCCTTAGCGCTGCCTTCCCCGCCAGCCCCGAAACCTCGACCCTGGGGGTGACTGAGGGTGAGAGTGGGGTGAGAGTTCATCAGCGGGGCCCCGGGACTGAATGAAGGGGCAGATCCCTCCCCATCCAGTCCCACGGGGCAGGAATTGCTGCCAGAGCCAGTTTTTGAGGGAATAGGACCCAGGAGTCCTGGCTCCCAGCTCCCTCTGCTCTCACCCACAGACCCACTCCCCTTCTCCTCCTCAGGAAAGAACCCAGGAGTCCTGGTAAAGAATCTCTCCCACTTAAAACCAGTAGACACCCCGCTCCCACAACCGGGGATGGAAACCAGGAATCCTGACTCTCTGCTTCTCCCACTCTAACCACTGGTCCCCCTCCCTTCCCTGTGTCAGGGATAGAACCCAGGTGTCCTGGCTCCCCTCCCCCCCAGCTCAACCCCTGCCGTGTCTAGCAGCAGAGCTCACCTGTCCCCAGGAGCTGGGGTTCATCAGAGTCACACTCATCCCTGTATCCATCCACCTGGCATCTCAGTGCCTCGCTGGGGCCCAGCTGAGACGGGGAGATTCGCAGCTCGGTCACCCCAGCCCCGACCGGGGTTTGTCCAGGTCTCTGCCGCGCGCCATCTCGGTCGTACCAGGAGGGTCGATGGGGGCAGGCAGCCCCCACGGAGCAGGTGAGGGAGGATCTTGGGTCCAATCGGCGTCCCAGGGAGGGCTGGCAAGGATGGGCTGTGAGGAGAGGAGGGGTCAGGAGCCGTTGAACCCGGCTGGGGCGCTGGGGCTGGCAGCGCTGCCAGGGGCCGGGGCCTGGCTGCAGAGGGGGGAGCAACCCCCAGGGTCGGGGCCCGGCCCAGCCCGGGAGCTCGTCTGGCCGGGGCAGTGAGGGCTCCTGGCAATGGGGGAGAGCAGGAAAAGTTCCCCTGAGACACGGGGAGCGCTGGGTCTGCCCGGAGGCGCGCGGCCGCCAGTGGGGGGCACCAGACATCACAAATCCCACAAGAGAGACAGACCCCCTCAGGTTGCTAAACACCAACCGACAGAAACCGGTGGGTGCCGAGATGATTGATGCCAGCGGGATTGAGACACACGTTTTATCACTGAAGGAAGAAAACAAATCTCGCTTGACCCAGGTACAACCCCCCGTAACTCCTGTTCACAGAACGCGGCTCTGATCTGACCTGGGCCGGTGAATTACCCCAGATCTGGAGCGAGGGAGATAAACAGGCAGAGGAAAGAGAAGCGCAAACAAAATATTTCACCATTTCCCCACTAGGCGACTCTTGGTACATTGATGAGATTTCGTGTTTTCCCCCCAGTTCCCGCAGCCTGGGGTTCACCCACCAGACCCCACCCCCAACAAAGCACATTTCCCCCCTCCCGCTGCTCTGGCGGGGGGTCTGTGGGTCCCAGTTCCACTGTAGGGCCCCACCTGAGAGCCCCTCACGCCTGCTGCATTACACTGGCTGCAGGGCCAGTCTCAGCGGCTCTTCAGCACAGGCCAAGAGCTGGACAGAGTGACGGGGCCTCGGGTCTGACAACACAGCCTAGGGGTGTGACCCACAAGTCCCCCCTGCTCTAACCACTCCCCCCCTCACCATTCCCCTAGAGCTGGGGAGAGAACCCAGGAGTCCTGGCTCCCAGCTCTAACCACTTGGATTTGGGAGCAGGCAGAAAGAGAGTGTGTGTATGTGTGTGAGTGTGCGTGTGTGTGTATGTGCGTGTGTCCCTGCTGCCCCCTGCTGGAGGGGATGAGCCCTGTTGTGGTGCCTTCTCTGAGGCCATCCAAGGTCCCTGCACTGAACCGGCAGTGCTGGATGTAAGCTGGCTACCAGAGACAGTAAGCTTCTGTCCTCGGTCACTCGGCGATCTGAATTTGTTGCCATTGCTTGTTGGGTGCAAATTGAAGCGGTAGGTGCCCTGATCGCTGGGGTGCAGCCCCGCCAGCCGCAGGGAGCAGTTGTGCTGCAGGTCCCCCAGATAGCGGACGCGCCCCTTGAAGGCAGCGTGGACACGAGTCTCGTTTGAGTGATACACGGTTTGATTCTTGTCCCGTGTCCAGTTCACGGCTCTGAGCGTCCACCTTGCGGGGTAGGTGAAGGAGCAGGGGATGGTCACACAAGAGCCGATCCAGCCAGGAAGGGGCCCGGGTGCTAATGTCACATTCCACTTCTGGGTGTAGGCGCCTGCCGGGGACAGGAATCGGGATCAGACCGGCGCCCGGCCCAGCGAGTTGGGATTTTGGAGAGTTCCCCCCACCCCGCAACATCAGCCCATTCCGTGCCCAGCAATGAATCACCTCAGCCCCTGAATCACTCCTGTCCCCCCAAGTTCTCCCATCAGACCAGACCAACCCCCTCCCCTGCATCTACCCAGCCCCACTCAGTTCAATCCATCCTCTGCATCCCATTATTGTACCCCCCGCCCTCAGTTCAGCCCTCCAGATACACTCAGCTCAGCTCCCCAGGCCAGTCCAGCCCCCCTCATATCAACCTCCATTCCTCCACCCCCTCAGTTCAGCCCCCTCATCCCTCCTCAGGTTAACTCCTCTCAGTTCAGGTCCCCCCATATCTCCCCTCAATTAAGCTGCCCATTGCCTCCACAGTTCACCTCCCATCCCCCCCAAATCAGCCCCCCACCTGTCTCCCCACAGCTCACCCCCACCTCCCCTCAATTCATCCCCCCAAAATCCCCTCTCAGTTCAGCTCTCCCACTCCCATAGCTGAGTGTCTGGCCCTCAGGCTCCTGAGGCCCTGACTGCAGGACGAGCCCCCCCCCCGGTGAGGGGTCAGGCTCTTCGCGTGCACAAGAAGCCGAGTGTGGACGTGGGCAGGGGCCAGCCAGGCCAGAGCTGAAGCCCGGAGGTAGGACGTGGTGCAGGGAAAACGGCAGCCCGGGGAATGAGGGCAGCTGGGAAACGGTCCCCACCGGTCCCCGGGGCGTCAGCGCGGCACGTCTGTGTGAATTACTCACCCCGCTGAAGGCAAAAGACAGCGACCAGCACCCAGGCCATCTCCATCCAGGACAGAGCGCTCGACCGGCCTGGGAGGGGAAAGGGGCTGGGAGTGAGTCACCCGCAGCATTTCTGGATGGCAGCTCGTCTGCGCCGGGCGATGGCGCCGGCCGGGCGATGGCTGCGTGACTGGGTATTTTACACCCTTCGTAACAGAATTTCCTAACCAGGAGGGAGTAAAGCCTGGGGACTGGCCTGACGGATCCATGTCATTTCCATTCCCGCGTGCTTTGTGGGCCATATGTGAAAGGCTTCAGCCTTCACCCCTCGGAGGTGCAATGCAGCCACCTCTGGGGAGGGGCACATGGCTGGTTGACAGCTCATAGCAATGAGGAGGACGGTTTCACAACAGGACCGGACCAGAGGATGGTTCCTATGTGGACCTGATGTGTGCAGGAAGGGGGAGGGGAACAAACCATGTTGAGGTGCGGCAGAGAACCCAGGGGGACGTCCTGACCCCTTGGGAGAGAGCCATGTTGGGGGAAGGGTATCACAGGCACAAGGGGGCAGTGTCTCAGCAAAGCCCCAGAGGTGTCGGGGTTCAGTGTCTCAGCCAGGAACAGCAAAGCCCCAGAAACACAGATCAGCCTGGAATGTGAGTGGGGAGTCCCCTACAGAGCCCCCTTGCATCCCCTAGCGCTTCCTCACCGATAACTGGATTGTTTATCGGGGGCCCGTCTCTGGGTGTATCTGACCACAGCCTGGGTAGAGCCCGTGTCTGGTGTTACCCGACCGCGCTGAGGCCGTTCTCTCTGGGTCATTGTGCAACGGGCTAGTGAGGGTCTGAAAATAAATTTCCCTTTGCAGAGCTGAGACTAGAACCCAAGAGTCCTGGTTCCCAGCCCCCAGTTGTATCCCAAACACCCTACTCCCTCTCTGGACAGTTGATTAGTCTTGTGTGGTTTCCCTCATAAGATCTCAGACTCCTTCACAGCCTGCCCAGTACCTGACCTCTTTAACCAACAGTGAAATGCAGCCTGCTCTGGGGTAGGGCATGGCAGCTGTTTAACAGCGCAGGGTAATGTTGGTGTGTCATGTTCAGTCCCCATATCCTTCCACTGTGAGCTCGTTGGGCGGAGACTGGCTCTCACGTCGTGTTCGGGAAGCCCCCAGTGTATTTTCAATGCCACCCCCAATTACAGTGTGACAATGTAGCCCAGTAGCTAGAGCACAGCAGTGGGACACAGAGCCCCGGGTTCTACCCCTAGATCTGTCATGGACCCACCATACAATCGCAGGCCAGTCACTGCTCCTCCCTGTGCCTCAGTTTTCTCTCCCACCTACTGTCTATTTTAATTGTAATTTCTTTGGGGCAGGGACTGTTTCTAGCTGTGTCTGGGCAGCGCCTGGCACGACAGGGCCCTGATCTGAGCTGGGGCCCCTCCCATAAGAATCTCTCACCATTTAATCTCCTTTCAGTCATTTAGAGATGCGAGGAATCATTCTCCCCAAATGTGGCTTTTTTCCCCAAAACAAGGAAAAGTGGCTCTTACCTGGGCTCGGCTTAGCGGCTCAAACTGTGGTCTGATCCCACTGCTAACGCTAACAGGAGAGTGGGGAGGTTGGGGGCAGGTAATGAGTAATCATATTCATCTATATCTGTGGCAATAGCCCCAGATGCTGTGAGTGGTTGATGGTTTAGGGGAGGAAAAGGAACCATGATAGTGTTTTCATGGCCTTTAAAGGAAATGTATTTGCTGTTTATGTGGCAATAAAGTCTAATGGTTAGAGCAGCTGTGGCACACTATATTGCAAAGCAGGCCCCGGAGCCCCCATATTCACCACTGTCCTATAATTATGATGTGTTGTGTACGAAGTCTGCCTTGTGAGGTATCAGGTCAAAAGCTTCGATCTTCGAACATTAATACCCCGTTGGATGGGATGGGCTCTCATTGCATGGGGAGCTATGACATTTTTGCTACGTGTGTGCTACTGAAATATGTTGTGAGGCTGGGAACCCCCACAACCGGCCTTTCGGGTACAACTAGGGAGCAGCCAGACGCGCTGGTGGCCCGTTAGAAGAACCCACACTCCCAGGGACCATCCCAGGAACCGTGTGCCAAGGAGACTTCTCTGAGGGGCACGTAGACAGTGGAGGCTCCTTGACTCACGTCAGAGCAAAAGGGCTTTCCAGCCAGCCTGAAGAAACTATAAAGGAGGGGAAGTGACGTCACCACTTGGCCTCACTCCCCCCCAAAACCCAACACCTGGAAACACATCTGGAGGACAAGGACTGAACTGGGGAGGGTCCTAGCCTGAAGGGGAGTCCCCAGCGGCATATGGAGGAGCTGGGAGCTGCCTCTATCGTCTATCAGCCCGAGACACGGCTTGATTCAAATCCTGTCCAGTGTAGAGAGCTCAGATTGCGATTTTACTTTTATTTCTCGGTAACCAACTTTGATCTCTGTGCTCACTACTTACAATCCTGTGAAATCCATCGTTCTGTGCTGAATAAACCTGGTTTATATTTTACCTAAAACACTGTGTTGTGGTTGAAGTGCCTGGGAAATCAGCTCAGCTTCCCAAGGTGGGTGCGTGTCCACTTTCCTTTGTGGAGGGGTGGATCGGTGTAACAGGGGTTGGCACCCACCTCTCGCGAGTGCCCCTTCTGATGGGGCGTCTCTGCATTCTTCAGGTCTGGAGACCTCTTGTGGTGGTTCACTGGGGGGTTTTCAGGGACTCAGCCTTCCGGCCGAGTCACACTGTCTGCACATTAGCTAGCACGACCCCCTTCCGCAGTATACAGTCCGCAGGGTCCATCTCAGTATCCCTCTGGTGGTGTCTCTCTGTAATCCTCCTTGGGCTAGAGTCTTTAAATAGCCCATCCCTGGGTCCTCCCTGGAGACACTCTCTTTCTGTGGCCCTCCCCAGGCTCAGCCCTTATTCACTGCCTAGCAGCCAGCCAGGAGCCTCTCGGTCCCCCGGTCCTGCCAGCAGACTTAGCTGCCCATAGCCCTGCTGCTCTTCCAGGCAGCCAGGCCTGCAGTCCATTCTTCTCCTGCTCCAACCAGCAACTAACTACTGCTCTGGTCTGCGGCTCCTTTTATATGGCCCTCCTGGGCCCTGACTGGTTGTATCCCCTGCAGCCACTCTCACCTGCTTGGAGGACCTCTCCACTGCTCCTTTCCTGGGATGGGTGGGGCAGAACCCTGAGGCCTCTAGTAGGGGGCCTTTGGGCCTAGTCCACCCCACCACACCCCTCCCCTCTCTGATAGGATTAGGGGGTTGTTCCATTACTGGCCCCTGCCCCGCTTTAGCAAGGTTTTGTTTCCCCAGCCTCTGTCTGGAGAGGGTTCACTTTTGCCCCCTGGACTTTAGGGTCTCTGTACACATAACTGTGTCTCAGAATCGTACCCCGTGTGGGGCAAGGGCTCATTCTCCTCCTCGGCAGACTGGAGCTCTTCCCTCAGCTGCTCCTTCTTGAACCTGAGATCCCCGAGTTCCTTTTCCACTACCTGCAGTAGTTTCAGCCAGGCATGCTCTCCTAGGACAGAGCTCACAAGCCTGCCTGCGCTATTCCACTCCCTATCCTAGGGTCCTGTTTTCTATCCCAGCCCGTCTCTTTCTGTCTGGTCCTCTGTGCTCATTAGCACACTAGGTATTTTAGCCTGAGCTCCCACAGTATTCTGCTGGACTCTGACCGCTGTCTGGGTCACCTTTGTATCCTGCTGGGCCATCGGATGGGTGGTGGCAGATGACAGAACAAGGAGTAATGGTCTCAAGTTGCAGTGGGGGAGGTCTAGGTTGGATATTAGGAAACACTATTTCACTAGGAGGGTGGTGAAGCACTGGAATGGGTTACCTAGGGAGGTGGTAGAATCTCCTTCCTTAGAGGTTTTTAAGGCGCGGCTTGACAAAGCCCTGGCTGGGATGATTTAGGTGGGGTTGGTCCTGCTTTGAGCAGGGCGTTGGACTAGAACCTCCTGAGGCCCCTTCCACTCCTGATATTCTATGATTCTATGATCCTTCCCCTTCTGGGCCTGGCCCAATGATTCCTGCAGAGCCAAGCATTGTTCCTTCTGCCCCTAGGCTTCCACCTGTACCCAGGCCAATTCCTGCTCTACCCGGACCAGCTGGCTAACCACTGTCTGGACACGTTAGCCTCATCCAACTCTTGTTGGCACTTTCTCAGCAGGTCCTGCATGTCTGGGATATTCTGATCTCGTCTCTTGGCTCTTTCCCGAGGACTCCTTATCATGGCCCTCAGCCCATCTGCTTTGTTTCCCAGCTGGGCCTTCTTGGTCCTGGGTCGCTGTTCAGGGCCTTCCCCCATGAGGGCTGAGTAGCCCACCCAGTCTCTCCCCAGCATTATGGGCCATGGCAGGTTCTTGACCATGCCAACAAAGAGTCAAGCTCTCTGGCCTCATACCTGCAGCTCAACATCTGCCATTGGGTAGACTCAGGTCTCCACACGTACACAGGAGACGTGTACTGGGAAGGGTCGGTCTAGGCCAGTTGTCTTCACCTGGTCTTCCTGAACCGAGGTGTATCCACACCCTGAGTCTACCCCCACTTTGCCCCACTTTGTTTTTTGCATTTTCATCCCCCTCCCAGCTACAAAAACCTTCGATCCCCCAAATACCGCAAGAGAAGCAGACTTCCCCATGCTGATAAAAAACAACCAACCAACAGAAACCGGTGGGTGAAGAGATGATCTAGACCAATGGAATTCAGACAATTTTTACCACTAAAAGAAGAAAACTCTCATTTGAATCAGGTACAACCCCCTGTAACTCCTGTTCACAGAACGCGGCTCTGATCTGACCTGGGCCGGTGAATTACCCCAGATCTGGAGCGAGGGAGATAAACAGGCAGAGGAAAGAGAAGCGCAAATAAAATATTTCACAATTTCCCCACTAGGTGACTCTTGGTACATTGATGAGATTTCGTGTTTCCCTCCCAATTCCCGCAGACTGGCATTTACCCACCAGATCCCACCCCAACAAAGAACATTTCCCCTCCCCGCTGCTCTGGTGAGGGGTTCTGTGGGTCCCAGTCCCGCTATAGGGCCCCACCTGAGAGCCTCTCACGCCTGCTGCATTCCACTGTCTTGTGTAGGGTCAGCACAGGCCAAGGGCTATCAAGAGTGACGGGGACTCGGGTCTGACAACACAGCCTAGGAGTCTGACCCACAAGTCCCCCCAATCTAACCACTCCCTCCCCACATGCCCCTCCCAGAGCTGGGAAGAGAACCCAGGTATCCTGGCTCCAAGCATCCCTGCTTGATCCCACTGCCCTCCCAGAGTGTGTGTGTATGGGTGTGTTTGGGGGTGCTGGATGGAACTGGATTTCCAGAGACACTGAGCCGCTGTCCTGGGTCACTCGTCCGTCCATCACTCCTGCCATCGCCTGCTGTGTGGAATGGGAAGCGGTAGGTGCCCTGGTCGCGGGGGTGACAGTGACCCCGGCCAGCACTCCCCTGTGAACCGGGGAAGGGGAGTTTGGAGATGCCCCCGCCCCCGACATCAGCAATGAATCACCCCAGCCCCCGAATCACTCCTGTCCCCTCGAGTTCTCCCATCAGTCCAGGCCGACCCCCTCCCCTGCATCCACCCAGCCCCCTTCAGTTCAGTCCATCCTCTGCATCCCATTAGTTCACTCACCCTTCAGTTCAGCCCTCCAGATCCGCTCAGCTCAGCTCCCCTGGCCACCCCCTTCAGTCCAGCCCCCTTCAATTCAACCCCCACTCCCCCAGCCCCCTCATCCCTCCTCCCTTTAACCCCTCTCAGTTCAGGCTCCCCACATCTCCAGTCAATTAAGCTGCCCATTGCCCCCACAGTTCACCTCCCCCAAATCAGCCCCCCACCTGTCTCCCCATCATTCACTCCCAACTCCCCCCAATTCAGCCCCTGAAATCCCCCCTCAAATTAGCATCCCCCACCCCCATAGCTGAGTGTCTGGCCCTCAGGCTCCAGAGGCCCTGACTACAGGACGAGCTCCCCCGCCACAAGAAGCTGAGTGCGTACGCGGGCAGGGGCCAGCCTGGGCGGACAGGCAGGGCGGGGAGCAGAGCTTGGAGAATGGCCCGAGGGATCCATTTCATTTCCATTCCTGAGCGCTTCGCGGGTCGTTTGCGCAAGGCTCACCCCTCAGAGATGCAATGCAGCCGCCTCTGGGGAGGGGCGCTTGACTGTTTGGCAGCTCACAGCAGTGGGGAGGATGGTTTCAGGAGGAAGGTTCCGGTGTGGAGAGATTCAGGGAAGGGGAAGGGAACAAACCGCTTTGGGGTGCAGCAGGGACCCCAGGGAGACGTCCTGACCCCTTGGGAGAGAGTCATGTGGGGGAAGGGTATCACAGGCCCGAGGGGCAGAGTTGGGGTTCAGTGTCTCAGCTGGAAACAGTAAAGCCCCAGAAGCAGAGGTCAGCTCTGATTGTACGGGGCGAGCCCCCGACTTTGCAGCACAGCCCCCCTAGCGCCACCCTGGGGAACTGCGGCCAGCACTGACCGTGACAGGAGAGCACCCCCTCCTGAGCCCCCAGGCCCGTCCTGCAGCTCCGCACCCCCCAGCTCTTCCTCTGCTGCTTCCTCTCCAATAGCCGGGCTGCTTATCGGGGGCCCATCTCCGTGTGTATCTGTGACCACATCCTGGGTAGAGCCCATGTCTGATGTTACCTGACCGCTCTGAGTCATGGTGCAATGGGCCAGCAAGGGGCTGAGGACCTGGGTGTGTCTGAAAAGAAATTTCCCTTTGCAGAGCTGAGACTAGAACCCAGGGGTCCTGGCTCCTCATTTCCCCCCCGTTTTAACCCAGTAGCCCCCTGAGCTAAGATACAATCCAGGAGTCCTGGCTCCAGCCCCCACTTCGACCCCAAATACCATGCTCCCACTCAGAACAGTAGCTCCATCTGATGTGTTCCCCCCTACAACCTCAGGTCCCTTCACAATCTGCCCTGCCATTAAGCATTTCAACCAGCAGTGAAATGCAGCCTGCTCTGGGGTGGGGCACGGCAGCCGTATAACAGTGCAGGGTGATGTTGCGTGCCATGTTCAGTCCCCATATCTTACACCACGAGCTCGTCAGGCAGGGACTGGCTCTCACACCGTGTTTGGGAAGGACTCTGTCTAGTTCCAGCACTAGCACAAGCTGCTGTGGTTTAGTGGCTAGAACAGAGCTGTGGGACTCACGACTGTGGGTTCTCTTCCTAGATGTGCCATCGACCTCTCCTATGGTAATGAACGACTCACTTCCCTGTTCTGTGCTTCAGTTTCTCCTCCCGTCTATTTTAATTGTCATTTCTTTGGGCCAGGGTCCCAGGGACTGTCTCTGTCTGTGTCTTGGCCGTGCCTGGCACAACAGGGCCCTGATCTCAGCTGGCACCCCTCCCATAAGAATCTCTCACCATTTATTCTTCTTTCAGTCATTTAGAGATTCAAAGAATCATTTTCCTCCTGTCTGGCTTTTTGCCCAAACACAAGGAACAGTCACTCTTACCTGGCTTGTCTGCATGGTTTAGCAGCTAGGACTCCGGTCTGATCCCACTGCTGACACTAATGGGAGAAGCAGGGAGCTTGGTGCGAGCGACTAGTAATCATGTTCATCTACAGCTGTGGCAATAGCTCCAGGCGTGGTGAGTGCCTGACGGCTCAGGGGAGGGAAGGGAACCATGATAGCGTGTTCATGGCTGTGACCAGCTGTGGTCACTCAGTTAGGGTGAACTGCAACGAATGGGGCAGACAAACCCCCAAAAGCTGGTGGATGTTCCAATACTTAGATTCACCAAGACAACATAAAACAGCTTCTCTATTACCTCACTGGTTATTCACAAGTCCAAACAACACAGTTCCCTTAAAGTGACCCAGCCTCAGGCCCCATTCAGCTAACGACATCAAATATGATGAAAATATCGGTCAATCTTATTTCATCATCTAAAAGAAAAGGTTCTACCACCCCAAAGGATCGGACACATCACCGCCCAAGTTAAGGAATGCTTCAGATCTCACCCAAATACACGCCACAGCCAATTCTTAATAACTAAACTAAAATTTATTAAAAAAACAAAAGAGAGAGTCTGGTTAAAAGATCAATAGACAGACAGACGTGAGATCAATTCCTTTAGGTGCAGATTCACAACAGAGCTGGTGAGCTTTGTAGTTGCAAAGAGGTCCTTCAGAAATAGTTCATAGTCCAATGTCCAAATATCACCTTCAGGAAGTACCAGCGTAACTGGGACCTCAATCTTGCAACTCAAACTTCCCCTGAAGAAGCTTAAGCAGATCTGAGATGACAGTATAGGGACCCAAGGCTCTTTTATACAATTTCATGTTCTCTTTGACACGTTGGGATTTTCTCAGAGAACAAAAGGACATTCGGATGACTGGGGAAGGAGGTCCTTCTTAGCTACAGGAATTAACATAAGGCCATTTGATTTTTCCTCCAAATTCACATTACATTTAAAAGTGAAATGAATACTGAGATATCCCTGTTTACAATTCATTTAAAATTCATAGACAGGGATTGATGGTTAGATTGTAGACCCTACTCATATATATGTAAATACACAAAACCACAAACCTTACCTCCCTACATGTCTTCTGAGGGTTTTTTATTTTGTAGGATGTTAACCCTTTCTAGCCATGCGTCACACCCCCAATGTGAGACTGGTGTGGAAGGGCGAAATTAGAGCTCCTGGATACCCCTTAAGGACCTTCCAACATTGATAGGAGCTGTGTTTATTACTGAATTCTTTGTAAGGCCCGAGTATTGAGGCATGCTTTGGACCCGGCCAAAAACTTAGTCCATTCTTTGTGAGACCCTTTAGTGATTCCAGCGTTTGGTCTGTGTGTTAACTTAAGGTCGCTATTGATGTTCTTCAACGAGCACTTACTCTGGTATTCAGCCATGAAGTCTGTGAAGTGTTGTGCCTCAGTTTCCCTTTGTGCCCAGATCTTCAAGCCTGTCGTGGTTTTTCTGCTGTGGAAAGTTTTAGAAATCTGTCTATGCATCAGCTATGAAGCCTCAAGATCATTAGGCTTTTTAACACAAAGTGTGTTCTTGTTGAACCAAACAGCCTAATCAGAGGGGTTTCTATTATGCATCACTCTTAACATGTTCAAGGGCCTTTCCAAAAGACCACACACGTTGTACATTTTTACAGTTCTTGGTATCAGCGACAACTTAGTTACAATCATTAGCAACAACATTAACGTCAGTTCTATCACATGTGAACATTTACAATTATTTTTGTCATGCCAAGCCTTTGGTTTAGACAAATCATTCTTTAAGACAGCTTGTTCAGTATCCCTTTTGAATCTCTGTTGCTTTTTCTTGACTTCAGGGTCTTCCTTAACATAGGCTTTTGGTTTATCCACTTCCTTGGGGTTTTGGTGTTTTAGGATTTTAGTTTAAGGGTGACCAGATGTCCCGATTTTATAGGGACAGTTCCGATTTTTGGATCTTTTTCTTATATAGGCTCCTATTACCCCTCCACCCCCAAACCGATTTTTCACATTTGCTGTCTGGTCATCCTAAATCTTCCCTTTCCTCCCTGTCCAGTAGGGTGTAACAATGCTGCCTCTGGCAGAACACAACTGAGAGTATCAATTCAGGACACCCCCTGTATGTATGTATCTATCTATCTACAGCAGGGGTCTCAAACTCACATGACCATGAGAGCCACATGAGGACTAGTTCATTGGCCCGAGGGCCACATCACTGACATGCCCCCCCTCGCTGCCCCCATCCCCGCCCCCCCTTCCATGAGGTCCCACCCCTGCCCCGCCTCCTCCCCTGAGCGCGCAGCTCCCCGCTCCTCCCCCTGACAAATAAAGCATTGAATTTGATCTTTTACCTCTGTGAAAAAATATAAATTCTCTCATTTGTCTCGGAAAACTCTCTTTTCTTCCATGAATGTTCTTTTTTTTGATGACGTCATTTCCCAGCAGTTTTAATAAAATCTATTCACTTAATAATGCACCTCACTCAAAGGACCAAACAGGAACTTAGATTTACTTCTATTAAAGCACCCTCCTGGACTGGGCTGCACTCACACTCCACTCTTACTCCTCCTCTTCCAACACCTTCCCTGTCCCCTTCAAACTCCTTCCACTAAGTTCCTACCCCAACTCCACCCCCTCTTCTCCCCTAGTTCAACCCCTTCATCAAACTTCTCACCCCAACTCTGCCCCCTCCCCGTCTCTAGTCCAACCCCTTCCCCAAATCCCTGCCCCTTTGTCTCCCTCCTCCCCTGTGCACGAGGCTTCCCGCTCATGGCCCTTCCCTCCCAGAGGGGCCAGGAGCGGGAAGCCTTGTACACAGGCGAGGAGGGGGAGAAGCCGCCAGAGAACTGCCTGGCGGTAAGCGGAGCAGCGGGAAGCAGCACGCGGGTGAGAAGCACATGGGGGAGCAGAGGGGGAGCCGCGGGCAGCTTGGCTGGGGGCCGCGGGCAGCTTGGCGGGAGCATCACGGGCCGCAGGGAAGGGCTTGGCGGGCCGCATGCTTGAGACCCTGATCTACAGAATCATAGCATTATAGAAAATTAGAGCTGGAAGAGACCTCAGGAGGTCCAATCCCCAACTAAATCATCCCAGCCAGGGCTTTGTCAAGCCTGATCTTAAAAACCTCTAAGGAAGGAGATTCCACCACCTCCCGAGGGAACCCATTCCAGTGCTTTACCTGGCTATGGTATCACCCTGATCAGACAAGGTTGTCATATCTTTACCCAGCAACACACTAGCAACAGGCAACATAGAAGCACCAGAATCGCTTGGTCTCTGGGAGCTGTCTATGATATTAACTGGATGCAACTTAGCTACAATATCATCATCCCCAGCAGACACAAATTCAGGACCACTTCCTTCCTGGGCTTTAGTTGTATCCAGAATCAACTCTGGGTCAACTGATAAATCTTCAACCATCATAGGCTGACAGGCTTCTTCTGTCTGCTCTACAGGCAGAAAAGAGATGGAGAAACATCCCCCTTTAACAGACAAACAGCCTGGGATCTCATTTCTCTTGTCCCAGCACACAGGGCTGTTCATGGACAATTGCTCGGAGAGTGGGATAGCTCCCTTCAGAGGCAAGTCATTACCCCTAACAGACACAGGAACATTTCCTCCACGGTCACAATCCTCCACACTGGTAACAGGTTGTTGTACCAAATAAAGACCAGCAGGATCTTATAAAGGGGAGAAGGCAAATGCCATGTTTATTGTAAATGCAGACAGAAAAGAAAAGACAATCACTCACTAGTTTTCCCTACTGCATACACACACATCCACGTTCACTCATTCATTCATTCCTATAAAGTTCTGCAAAGTTGTTATAGTTACCAGCTTAAACGTTGCTTGTGACAAGCTACTGGCCAGGTAGCTCGTTCACAAGGATCGGGCCAAGCCTTTCGTCCACTGCAGTTGGATGCCCTTGGAGAATGGACGATCGCAGAACCAGACTCAGTTTCTCACTTGTCTGAGTTGGATTCTTATAGGAGTCTGTCCCCATTCAAGTGTATGGAAAGCACCTTGGCATGCTGTTACAGCACTCGAAGTGATAATCAATCAGCAGATGGCACATTCATGACAACTGTGGGGTACCTCCTTTATCTTTGTTCTTTGTTCTTCAGCCTCATCATCTGGTGATGGTTGCACAGATCCAGGCCTGTCCTTCGGGGTCATTCAGTTATCTTCAGACTGCGCGTTCTTCAGCCCAGCAATGCTGAAACAGTAGTTGGGCTGGTTCTGGTAACCTCTTTGCTTTATTTTCTAAACCATACATAAATTCACATGCATTCTCCTAACTGATTAACATACAATTTACTATCTCTATTCTCTCAGGTATCCTTTCTTTAACCTATCTACTTTCAGGGCCTAGAAGATCACAATAATTTGTTTAGCCCATCTATCACACAATAGCAGAAACACACAGCAAAGCATAACAGGAATGGCAGTCTCTTCATAGAATTGTTTTACAATGTCTCTCTCTTATCTCTTTCTCCAAACAGACTGTCTGTTTTGGGTTGTGCTGGTGCAATTAGTTATGCAAGTTACAACACGGGCCCCTTTCTTTTATCACTGACTCTGATGTTTTTGTTCTGAGGTAGAGAAACAGAGTTCTTTGTACATTTAGTGACAAAGAGTCCTGTGGCACCTTAAAGACTAACTAAAATTTTTTTAGCGCATAAGCTTTCGTGGGCTAATACCCACTTCATCGGATGCATGCAGTGCTTCCACTGGTTACACACAGACAGCTGCTTGGAGTCAACAATATACCAACATTGTTACTAACTGGATAGGTTGTATCACCATCTTCATTGTTGAGAGGAACTCCTTTTTCAGTACAATACAGTCCTTGTTCCTTTATTCCCTGGAGTTTGAGCTTACTTTTTGTCTGCTTTTGCTGTAGCTCCTCTTTTCTGCAATGAAATATATGCCATTCTCTGTTCATGTTCAAAACACAGGCGTTCTCTTTCAGCACCTTCTCCTTCCATAGCAGCTATTTTTTTTGTTTTTATTCAAGTTCTACCTGCTGGTTTCTCACTGCCAGCATTTTTGCCCCATCTGGCAATTAACAGATTTTTTTCAGTTCCTGCTCTGGGGCCTTTTGCTTAAAATACAACCCGCTCTGTGAGCACAATTCTTCCAGGTTTTATTCTCAGGTGGATCTTTATCAGGGGTCACTCACTGTAACTGATTTTTAACTCTTAAAATCTCCAATATCAAAATTACAGTTGGTCAAGTGTGTGGCTCTGATCCAAGTCCCCAGTTAACCTGTGGTAACGTGGATCCAAACACAACTACGCCACTGTGAGCAGGGTCCTAGTGAGGGCCACTCAATTAGGGTGAACTGCAAAGAATGGGGCAGACAAACCCCAAAAAGCTGGTGGATGTTCCAATACGTAGATTTACCAAGACAACATAAAACAGCTTCTTTATTACCTCACTGGTTACTCACAAGTCCAAACAACGCAGTTCCCTTAAAGTGATCCAGCCTCAGGCTCCCATCTAGCTACCCACCTCAAATATGATGAAAATTTCGGTACATCTTATTTCATCATCTAAAAGAAAAGGTTCTACCACCCCAAAGGATCGGACACATCACCGCCCAGGTTAATGAAAGTTTCAGATCTCACCCAAATACATACTATAGCCAATTCTTATTAACTAAACTAAAATGTATTAAAAAAAGAAAAGAGAGTCTGGTTAAAAGCTCAACAGACAGACAGACATGAGTTCAATTCCTTTAGGTGCAGATTCACAGCAGCAGACATGGTGAGCTTTGTAGTTGCAAAGAGTTCTTTCAAAAATAGTTCCTAGTCCAATGTCCAAAGATCACCTTCAGGAAGTACCAGCATAACTGGGACCTCAGTCTTGTGACTCAAACTTCCCCTGATGGAGCTTAAGCAGATCTGAGATGACAGAATCGGGACCCAAGGATCTTTTATACAATTTCATGTCCTTTTTAACAAGATGTCCAGCCCTGGAATGGGGCCGTATCCCCAGGGCTTCCTCCCTGGAGACACTGTCTTCCTGTGGCCCTCCCCAGACTCAGGCCTTGCTCAGGGCAGGTTGGTCAGCAAGAGGGCTCAGCTATACCCCAGTTCCAGGTTGCACACCGGGGAACCCGCCACAGCAGCAGGGCATCAGGACACCTGGGTTCTAGCCCCAGCACTGGGAGGGAAGTGGGGTCTAATGGGTTGGACCATTGGGGCTGGGAATCAGGACTCCTGGGTTCTCTCTCCAGCCCTGGGAGGGAAGTAGGGTCTAGTGGGTTGGACCAGTGGGGCTGGGAGCCAGGACTCCTGGGTTCTATCTCCAGCTATGGGAGGGAAGTGGGGTCTAGGGGTTGGACCAGTGGGGCTGGGAGTCAGGACTCCTGGGTTCTCTCTCCAGCCCTGGGAGGGAAGTGGGGTCTAGGGGTTGGACCAGTGGGGCTAGGAGCCAGGACTCCTGGGTTCTATTCTTGGTTCTGCCCCTTTGCCCATGGGAGCTGGGGACCCTCCTCTTGCTCCGAGGGCTGAGCGGCTCCTCAGATGCTCTGAGATCCCAGCTGGCAGCACTAGAACAGAACCAAACCTCCTCCCTTCACCAGGGTCTGTGCCGGGGGAGTCTCTGGGGTTGGAAGCGGGTAAAAGGAAGAGGTAGCACCACACAAAGCTCCAATTGGCTGGGGCTGAGCTATCTCAATTTCCAGCGAAAGGGGAAGTTTCTCTACTGCAGCCAGACAACAACGTGAAAGGCTCCCATGGGAAAAATGGTGCGTGGGGTCAGAACTGCTGAGTGCTGACTCTCAGCCCCCTCCTCTAACCACTAGACCCCACGCCCCTCCCCTAGCTGGGGATAAAAACCAGAAGTCCTGATTCTCAGTCACTGTAACCACTAGACCTTACTGCCACCAAATCAGCGAGGACGTTGCCTTTAAAGGCCAGTAACACACTGTCACAGTTCCCTTTCCTCCCCTGAGCTGCCAGCCACTCACAGCACCTGGAGCTATTGCCACAGATGTAGATGAATATGATTACTCGATACCTGCCCCCACCCTCCCTGCTGTTCCGTTAGTGTTAGGGGTGGGATCAGACCGGAGTCCCAGCCGCTAAGCCAGGCCCAGGTAAGAGCCACTTTTCCTTGTTTGGGGGAAAAAAGCCACATTTGGGGAGAATGATTCTTCACATCTCTAAATGACTGAAAGGAGATTAAATGGTGAGAGATTCTTATGGGTGGGGCCCCAGCTCGGATCAGGGCTCCATCCTGCCAGGAGCTGCCCAGACACGGTGAGAGACAGTCCCTGCCCCAAAGAAATTACAATTAAAACAGACAATAGGTGGGAGAGAAAACTGAGGCACAGAGAGGAACAGTGACTGGCCCACTATTGTATGGTGGGTCCATGACAGATCTAGGGGTGGAAACCAGGGCTCTGTGCCCCACTGCTGTGCTCCAGCCACTAGGCCACCCTGTCACACTGTAACTGGGGGTAGCATTGAAAATACACTGGAGGCTTCCCGAACATGGCGTGAGAGCCAGTCTCTGCCCGACGAGCTCACGGTGGAAGATATGGGGACTGAACACGGCAGGGCAACATTACCCTGCGCTGTTAAACAGCTGCCGTGCCCCACCCCAGAGCAGGCTGCATTTCACTATTCGTGAAGGTGTCACTGAACGTGCTTGAGATCCTTTGGGGGAGCCCATATGTCAAGGCTCTGAATCCCACCCCTTCTGCATGCAAAGCATAAGAAAACCAAGAAAATCCCCCACAGGAAAACAAGAAACTCTCCCACTTCGTCACGCAATGCTAGACTGAGCAACGGTCCAGAGAGGGAGCAGGGTGTTTGGGACAGAACTGGGGGCTGGGAGCCGGGACTGTTGGGTTCTAGTCTCAGCTCTGGGAGCAGGGTGGGGGCTAGTGGGTTAAAGGAGGGGAAGCTGGGAACCAGGACTCCTGGGTTCTAGTCTCAGCTCTGCAAAGGGAAATTTCTTTTCAGACACACCTGGGCCCTCAGCCCCTTGCTGGCCCGTTGCACCATGATCCAGAGCTGCCCGGTAACATCAGACACGGGCTCTACTCAGGCTGTAGCCACAGATACACAGAGATGGGCAATCAGTAAACAATCCAGTTACTGGAGAGGAAGCAGCAGAGGAAGCCCTGGGGTGCGGAGCTGCAGGACCGGCCGGGGCGGTCTGTGGGGGGCTCTCCCCTTGAAGTCAGGGCTGATCTCTGCTTCTGGGGCTCTACTGTTCCCAGCAGAGACACTGAACCCCAACTCTCCCCCATGTGCCTGTGATACCCTTCCCCACATGGATCTCTCCCAAGGGGTCAGGATGTCTCCCTGGGGTCCCTGCTGCTCCTCAAACTGGTTTGTTTCATTGCACCTCCCTGACTCTCCCTGCAATATCAGCTCCACAGAGGAACCGTCCTCCGGTCCTGCCCTCAATTCGCCCTCTGCATTCCTGTGAGCTGCCAAACAGCCACGTGCCTCTCCCCAGAGGTGGCTGCATCTCACCTCTGAGGCCGTGAGCCCGGCACACACGGCCCACTAAGCACATGAGTCTAGAAATGCAACCAATCCTTGCTCCATAGGGCCAGTCTCCAGGCTTTACTCCCTCCTGGTTAGGAATTTCTGTTACGAAGGGTGTAAAATACCCAGTCACACAGCCGATCCCCCGGCCGGCGCCATCGCCCGGCGCAGACGAGCTGCCATCCAGAAATGCTGCGGGTGACTCACTCCCGGCCCCTTTCCCCTCCCAGGCCGGCCGAGTGCTCTGTCCTGGGCGGAGATGGCCTTGGTGCTGGTCGCTGCCTTTTGCCTTCTGCGCGGTGAGTAATTCACATGGACGCGCCGCGCTGCCCCCCGGGGACCGGTGGGGAGTTTCCCCAGCGCTGGGAGGCGTCTACGCTGCCGGGAGGGCGCTGGGAACCGGGTCCCATCACAGGGAAGTCCCAGCCACTCGCGCCAGCGGCTCCAGTTCAAGCCTAGGTGGCGTCTGGCCTTGAACCTGACTCCGAGCGGCCGGGTCCGCGCTGCTGGTTTCCCCCGGTGGAGAACACGCCTGGGTCTCCTGGCAGAGTCGGCCTGGTCTAGCCCCAGCCCATCTTGGGCTGAGCCACTCGGGACTCGGCCGCTCTCACCCCACGGCTGCCCTTTTCCCTGCACCTCGTCCTGCCTCCCTCCAGGCTTCTTGCTGTCCCAGCGAGTCGGGGCGTCTCCTAGGCTGGCCTGGAGAGCTCTGCTCCCTACCCTGCCCGTCCGCCCAGCTCCGGCCTGGCTGGCCCTGCCCGCATCCGCACCCAGCTCCTTGTGCACGGGAAGAGCCTGACCTAGAGTTTCCAACCCTTCAGGATTGTCCTGGAGTATCCGGATTTAAAGATTATTCTGTAATTAAAGACTGTCATGTGATAAAATCTCTAGGAATTTGTGCAACCAAAGTTGGCGACCCAAACCTGACCGCTTGCCAGCTAGGCTCCTCCTGCAGTCAGGGCCTGTGGCCCAAGACCCAAACACTCAGTTGTGGGGAGGTGAACTGAGGAGGGATATGGGGGGCTGAATTGAGGGGGGATTGGGAGTTGAACTGAGGGGGGCTGGACTGAAAGGGGTGGCCAGGGGAGGAGAACTGAGCAAGGATTTGGGGGAATGAACTGCTGGGGAGGCGAACTAATCAGATGCAGAGGATGGACTAGACTGAAGTGTGGCTGGGCAGATGTGGGGGAGGGGGTTGGCCTGGACTGATGGGAGAACTCGGAGGACAGGAGTGGTTCGGGAGCTGGGGTGACTAATTGCTGGGCAGGGAAGGAGCTGACGTCGGGGGTGGGGCATCTCCAAACTCCCCTTCCACAGATCACAGGGGAGTGCTGGCCGGGCTCACTGTCACCCTCATGCCGGAGCCCCACAACACAACATCCCCGACTGTGTTTTAAAGTTTCTGGGGCTGAGCTGACGCTGGTCTCTCCCGCGGGCGGGATCCGCACACCAGCCCAGCCTGCAGGGCGGGTTCCCCAACTCGCTGGGCCGGGCGCCGGTCTGATCCTGATTCCTGTTCCCGGCAGGCGCCTACGCCCACACGTGGGGAGTAACATATGCACACAGGCCCCTTGCTCGCTGGGCCGGTTCCTGCGTGACCATCCCCTGCTCCTTCGCCTACCCCGCAGAGTGGAGGGTCAGCGCCGTGATCTGGATGCAGGACGAGAATCAAATCGTGTATCACTCGGACGAGACTCGTGTCCACGCTGCCTTCAAGGGGCGCGTCCGCTATCTGGGGGACCTGCAGCACAACTGCTCCCTGCGGCTGGCGGGGCTGCGCCCCAGCGATCAGGGCACCTACCGCTTCCGGTTCGAAGTGACAGCGCGCGATGGCAGGAGTGACGCATGGACGGGTCGGCCAGGACAGCAGCTCAGTGTACACACACACACACACACACACACACACACACACACACACTTCTTCCTTGCTCAGAAATCCAAGTGGTTAGAGCTGGGAGCTAGGACTCCTGGGTTCTCTCCCCAGCTCTAGGGGAGTGGAGGGGAGTGGTTAGAGCGGGGGGGGGGGACTTGTGGGTCACACCCCTAGGCTGTGTTGTCAGACCCGAGGCCCCGTCACTCTGTCCAGCTCTTGGCCTGTGCTGAAGAGCCGCTGAGACTGGCCCTGCAGCCAGTGTAATGCAGCAGGCGTGAGGGGCTCTCAGGTGGGGTCCTATAGCGGAACTGGGACCCACAGACCGCCCCCCCCACCCGCCAGAGCAGCGGGAGGGGGGAAATGTGCTTTGTTGGGAGTGGGGTCGGGGGGGTGAACCCCAGGCTGCGGGAACTGGGGGGAAAACACGAAATCTCATCAATGTACCAAGAGTCGCCTAGTGGGGAAATGGTGAAATATTTTGTTTGCGCTTCTCTTTCCTCTGCCTGTTTATCTCCCTCGCTCCAGATCTGGGGTAATTCACCGGCCCAGGTCAGGTCAGAGCTGCGTTCTGTGAACAGGAGTTACAGGGGGGTGTACCTGGGTCAAGCGAGATTTGTTTTCTTCCTTCAGTGATAAAACGTGTCTGAATCCCGCTGGTCTAGCTCATCTCAGTGCCCACCGGTTTCCGTCGGTTGGTTTTAGCAGCCTGGGAGAGTCTGTCTCTCTTCGGGATTTGTGATGTCTGGTGCCCCCCACTGGCGGCTGCACCCCTTCAGGCAGACCCAGCGCTCCCCGTGTCTCAGGGGAACTTTTCTTGCTCTCCCCCATTACCAGGAGCCCTCACTGCCTCAGCCCCAGGCTGGGCTGCGCCCCAACCCTGAGGCCTGCTCCCCGCTCTGCAGCCAGGCCCCGGCCCCTGGGAGAGCTGCCAGCCCCAGGGCCCCAGCCGGGTTCAACAGCTCCTGACCCCTCCTCTCCTCACAGCCCATCCGTGCCAGCCCTCCCTGGGGCGCCGAATGGAGCCGGGACTCTCCCTCACCTGCTCCGTGGGGGCCGCCTGCCCCCATCGACCCTCCTGGTACGACCGAGATGGCGCACAGCGGAGCGCAGGGCAAACCCCGGGCGGGACTGGGGCAACCAAGCTGCGAATCTCCCCGTCTCAGCTGGGCACTGGCGTGGCACTGAGATGCCAGGTGGACGGATACAGGAATGACTGTGACTCTGATCAATCCCTGGGTTCAGGTGAGCTCTGCTTCTATACATGGCACGGGTAGAGCAGAGGAGGCTGGGAGCCAGGAAGGGAGGGGGGACTAGTGGTTAGAGCAGGGGCTGGGGGAGCTGGTGATCCGGACTCCTTGGTTCTGTCCCCAGCTTTGCAAAGGGAGAGGTATGGTTAGAGCAGGGCTCTGTGCCTGGTTCAGTCCCTGACACGGGGCAGTGAGGGGGTCTGTGAGTGAGAGCAGGGGGAGCTGGGAATCAGGACTCCTGGGTTCTTTCCCCAGGAGGAGAAGGGGAGTGGGTCTGTGGGGGGAGCTGGGAATCAGGACTCCTGGGTTCTTTCCCCAGGAGGAGAAGGGGAGTGGGTCTGCGGGGAGAGCAGGGGGAGCTGGGAATCAGGACTCCTGGGTTCTTTCCCCAGGAGGAGAAGGGGATTGGGTCTGTGGGGAGAGCAGGGGGAGCTGGGAATCAGGACTCCTGAGTGAGAGCAGAGGGGTCGAGGGAGTCAGGACTCCTGGGTTCTACTCCCTCAAAAACTGTCACCTGGCTCTAGCAGCGATTCCTGCCCCGTGGGACTGGATGGGGAGGGATCTGCCCCTTCGTTCAGTCCCGGGGCCCCGCTGATGAACTCTCACCCGACTCTCGCCCTCAATCACCCCCAGGGTCGAGGTTTCGGGGCCGGTGGGGAAGGCAGCGCTAAGGGAAGGCGACGCTTTTACCCTGCGCTGCCAGGCTGCTGCACTGCGGCCCGTCGCCGGGTACGTCTGGTCTCGCGGGGACGTGTGGCTGGCAGAAGCCGGGCAGGATTTACGTGTGGACCGGGCAGCCGTGTCTGATGCAGGGAGCTATGCGTGCGGGGTCTGGGTCCCCGGCCCCGGACTGGGGTATCTGAGCCTCTCTGCGAGGGAATCGGTGGAAGTTCAGCGTAAGCAGCGCGGGCTGGTGAGAGAGTCTCCTCCCTCACAGCCCGGAGACTCCGCACATGACCCCTGGAGCAGCCCTGTGTGCCCCCGCCTCCCACCCCTGCCCCATCTTCCTCGTCGCCCCCCCCGCCCCGTTCCCCTCTTCGCCCCACCCACTGCATCCCCCTGCTTCGAACCGCCCACCTCAGTTCCCCCCGGCATCATATTCCGCCCCCGCCTCCTAATCACCATGTTTGGTCACCCCCAGTGCTGCCGGCTCTGGGCTGGCCCCCCCGTTCCTCTGTCTCACTCCCATAGCTGGGCCCAGCAGCAACAAATTCAGTTTGTGCCCCACCCACACCCGTGCCCTGGGTCCCCAGCCCTCTTTGGGCCCCGGCCCATCCCCCCACCTGACCCAGGGTCTCATTCCCCACTGCGCCAGGCCCGTCCTATCCATCTACCTCACGTCCCCAGACCCTTGTGGGGCAGCCTCTGCCCGAAACCCCCAGTCCCATATAGGCCAGGTCCTGTAACCTCCTCACTTGTCCCATGCCCCCAACTCCCCCTTGGCCAAGCCCTGACCTGCCAGCCCCCACACCTGCCTAGAGATCTTTCTGAGGGACCCCTGCCCCTTATCCCCATGCCACCCTGCCTGTTCTGGCCCCCTAGAGCCACATGGGCCAAGCCCTGCCCCTCACCCCCTGCCCTGGATCCCCCCTACCCCCCCGGCCAGGTCCCCCCCACTCTGTCTCTCTCCGTTCATGCCCCCTGTCTCCCTCTCGCCCCCCAGATCCCCCCACAGGTGTCCGCGTTACAGCAGCGCCGGGCACCAGCCTGCAGGAAGGCGAATCAGTGACACTAACGTGCAATTACACCAGCAGCCTCCCCGCCCCCAACTCCTACGCCTGGTACCGGGACGACCGGCAGCTGGAGGATCTGGTGGGATCCCAGTGGGAAGTGGTTTTGAAGAGCATCACGGTGGAGCAGCCTGGGGAGTATCACTGCCAGATTGGCAATGGGATCGGCCAGTCCCAGTCCCCCAGCATCAACATCACTGTCCAGGGTAAGTGTCGGGAACGTGTGAAACGAGACCTCCGGGGTGGGGGAGGGGCTGGGGTGGTGCCTTTGTGCCATAGGCCCAGCACGGGAGGGTCGTCATGGTGACTGCGGTGGATCACGAGCTCATCAGGAGCTCCCAGCGCCGCGGTGGTCAGCCGGGCTAGTGCGACCCCGGGGTGCGTGAACAGGGCAACCTGGAATCGAGCAAAGAGGGGATTTCCCCAGGATTTGGCCCTGGTGTGACCGCGGCCGGGGTCCTGTGACCAGGGTCCTGTGCCCAGTTCTGGGGCCTGCTGAGGAGGGGTCAGAGAAGAGCTTCGAGAAAGAGTCAGGGTGGAAAACCTGCCCTAGGGTGAGAGACTCCAGGAGCTCTATGTGTTTAGCTGAACCAAGGGAAGGGGAAGGGGGGACGTGAGCCCCATCTGGACGATCCGATCCCAAGAGAACGTTGATAACGGACCCGGCAGCCGAGCAGACAGAGATCCAGGGGCTGGAAGCTGAAGCTAGACAAAGTCAGACTGGCAATAAGGTTGAACAGGGAGGAGAATTTGCCATTGAACCAACGATCTCGGGACGTGGTGGATTCTCCGTCCTGGGGAATGTTTAAATCACGCTGGGATGTTTTGCTAAAGGATCTGCTCTCATTCAAACGGGAACGAATTCAGGGGCGTCCTGGGGTCTGTGTCACCCAGCTGGTCCTTCTGTCCTTAGCTTCTGTGGATCATCCATCTCTATGCCCATCGCTGTCTTTGCCAGAGCTCTCAGGGAACCTGGCTGTGATTCCTCTAGCCCTATAATCAAACAGGCAGAGGCTGGACTACATCTCCCATGATGCACCACAGCCAGGGATTCCAATGAAGTGCCCCTCCCCACACCACGTAGGAGCAGGTGGCGCATTGTAGGAGATGTAGTTCAGTCAGACAGCCCGGCCCACAGAGGACTGAGAACTACAAGTGCCATGATGTACCACACTGAAGGACTCCTAGGATGCACCTGGAATCACGGGATTTTATGAGATCTTGGTTTTTGTTTAAAAAAAACCAAAGTTTCTAGTAAAGCTGGCCAGGAATTTTTTTTTCTAGTGGGAAAGCTCCACTTTTCATAGAAATGTCAAAAACCGAAATATTTCCATTGAAAATGGCCTGATGGGAGTTGTAGTCTGGGTGCCTTGTGCTCCCATTATCTTCTGTGGGCCACAATCTCTAGCTGGACTATATCTCCTATGATGCACCTTGGCATAGGATTCCTGTGATACACACCCTTCCCTCACCAAGAGGGGAGCTGGTGATGCATCATGGGAGATGTAGTCCAGACAGATGCCTTGGCCTATAGTGGAGAATTATGATACGAGTCTCTGGAATTACATCTCCCACAATGCACCCTGGCTCTGGAGTCCCATGAGGCACCCTTCCCGTCATCAAGAGGGGAGATAGTGGTGCATCATGGGAGATGTAATCCAGCTGGATAGCACAGTTTATAGAGGAGGCTAGGGGTGCCGGAAGGGGAGGGCTTCACATCAGGTCTCCTGTTTCCAAAGCCACGAGTTCAAATCCTGCCAGATTCACTTTACTCCGGTGGCAGATCAGTGGAACCGGCTGAGGCTGATGCACCGTGGGAAGGGTACAATCCCAGGCTACAGCTCCCAAGACTCAGCCTTTGCCCCTGTGATTTGCTCTCAATTCCCTTTCTGCCAGCTGTTGTGTTAGCTCCTATGTCCTTCCTCCACACTAGAGATGTCTGCACCTTACTGCTGTGGGGAGCTGCCCCACCCCAGAAGTGGCTGCATTTCAGCACTGGGTGAGCCATCCCCATATGGTGCTGCTGTGTGGCTGTTACCCAGCTGCCCTACCTACCCCACCCCAGAGGTGGCTGCATCTCAGCCCTGGCTAAGCCTTCCCTGTATGGCTATTACCCTGCTGCCTTTTCCCAGAGGCAGCTGCATCTCAGTGCTGAGAGAGCCGTCCCTGTGCAGTGTTGCTGCGCAGCTGTTTCCCAGCTGCCCCTCCCCAGAGGTGGTTGCATCTTAGCACCACATGTCATGATCCATCCCCATGCAGCATCACTATGGCGCTCATACCTAACTATCATCCGTCAGCAAAAGGGGTTCAAAAATCTGCTGCAGGGTTGATCCAATAACCCTCCTTTCTCCTTTCTAGCCGCCCCCGCTGTCTGGTCAACCACGTCCATTGTAGCATCTACGGTTGTACTTGTCCTATTGCTGCTGGCGGTGCTGGTCGGTGTCATAGCTTGGAGGTATTTGCGCTTGCTTTGACAAACTGGTAATATCCACGTCTCTGATCATCTGGCGATCCCCTTCTCCTCCCGCCTGGCCTGTGCTGGAGAAACCCACACAATGCAGGACTGAGAACTGCTGAGCCAGACGCATGGAAACCCAGTCGCGGGGAGATGATTGAATGGTGGGGGTTGGGTCCCACACAGATTCCTGACACCCACAAGGGGCCTGGGAAGGGTTGGGTGCCCTCCTGGTTAAAGACCTGGGTTGGCTGTCAGGAGAGCAGGGGTCAAACCCAAGCAGGAGGTTGTATTTTATGGGAGCCTTTGTCCTGTTCCTTCCCCTCCTGATCCGAAGCAGGCGATGTTTCGCCTCTGAGCTGTTGGTCTCCTTTATTTGTAGGAAGAGATGGAGCAAATGCCAGGCAGTGAGCAACAAGCTGGTAAGTGCATCTATGGGGCTGGGAGCCAGGACTCCTGGGTTCTATCCCCAGCTCTGTGGCTGACTCATGGAGTTCTGTCCCTCAGTTTCCCCCTCCATAAAACAGGATTATCAAATCCCCCCCAACACACACTCCTTGCAGGACAGAAGGTCTCTCCAGTCACCTGGGTAGTTTATCTCGGGGACGTGGGGTCTCTGTGCATTTTCCTTTGTTATTAAACATCACCGCACAGTCCTGGAGCAACGGCTCGTGGCCTCACTTCTCCTGGCCTTGCAGGACCAGCCGGGCCCTGGGGAGACCCCGATGTCTGAACACATATACGAGAACACCCAGCACTATGGCCTGGGGAAGCCAGCCCGCCAGGCCCCTCCCGGACCCCCCAGGTAACAGCAGGGCCTGGCTGTGAGCTGTTGGGCAGGGGCTGGGTGAACTTGGTATGCCTCCTGCGGGGGGGCAGGTCAGCCTGTGGACGGGGGGCACCCCCTACTGGGGGGGCAGGTCAGCCTCTGGGTGGGAGTGTGTGGTGGTGGGGGGTGGTGCCCCCTGCTGGTGGACATGAGTCCTGCTCTGTGTGCACGTGTGTCTCCCTGCTGGAGGGATGAGCCCTATTTGGGGCCGGGGCACCCTACTTGCCCCCATTGGGGCTGGCCCTGCCGTACTGCCCTGAAAGTTCCTCCGTGCCCTCTGAAGATGGTGGGCCCCACAGTTTGGACCCTTCCCTGCGCCCACCTCCCCCCCCCCAACCCCCCGAGCCAGTCAGTCCTCTGCTCTGGGGCTGGATTGGAGCCAATGCCCCATAGAGGGGAAACACCCCATTCCCCAAATCCATGAGTCACTCTGTCTGGGGGGCTTTAGCCCAGGAGTCGACCCCCAGCCACTGACCCACAGGGGTTCTACGCTGTTGACCGACGCAGCCTGTGCAATACCTAGCCACGGCCCTGCAGCCAACCCGACGCTGGCAACCCAAATTCCCTCACGCTATCCCCAGCCCCGCAATGTTCTCTCTTCCCTTGGCAGTGCCCCCACCGAGGTGTGCCCGGGCTCTGAGGATGGCACCGGAGAATCCCACATCTACAGCCAGCCGACAAACCCAGGCAAAGTACCACAGGTGAGTGACTCATTCCTTTGTGTATACGGAGCCCAGGAGTCCTGGGGTCTATCCTCGGCTCCAGGAGGGAAGTGGTGTCTAGTGGTTAGAGCAGAAGGGCTGGGAGCGCAGACTCCTGATTTCTGTCCCCAGCTCTGGAAGGGGAGTGGGGTCTAGTAGTTATAGCATGGGGGGGTTGGGATCCAGGACACCTGGGTTCTATCCCAACTCTGCCCCCTGTGAGATCAAGCTGGGCTGCGTGCTCTGGGTCAGGGTGAGCACAGCTTCTGGGCAGGGGAAGGGGCATCGCCCAGCAGCTGAGGGCACAGAGGTGGGTGGGAGGCTGAGTTATGGGGCTGGGGGCTGACCTGAAGCGGAGAACACCCTGGAAGGAGGGCTCTGTATCGCCAGGGGCAGCGGGACAAGCTCTGGGCAGCTGGTGTTAGCGGAAATATTTCATCCACCGGCTGGGACAGGGAATGGGGTCTGGGGCCTTTCCCCTGTAGGGGGCGCCAGCTCTGATCCAGCTGCTGGGGACTAAGTAGCAGCATTACCTTGAGCAGATGGAGTTGCTCCATAGGTGTAGCAGAGTTGTCCTCCCCAAGGTGGAGATAAAGGAGTTGCTCCATTATCTAGCAGCGGTGGTAGGGCCATTATCCTCCATGTGCATCTATCATGCACACCCTTAGCCAGTGACACCCGGAAGAGGTGACACCCTTGGCCAGTGTGTTTTGTGTCGATATAAGGCGTCTCCAGAATGCCCAAAGCTGTAATGATCATCAAGGCTAAAATTATGTGGAGGAGGAGTTGTTTTTAGGAGACAGCGTTTCCTAGTGGATAGAGCACTGGTCTGAGACACAAGACGCCTCCTGGCTCTTCCACCCACCTGCTGGGTGACCTGGGCTAAGTCACTTCCCTGCCTGGTGCCTCAGTTTCCCCAGCCATGCCTTGAGCTCTGCTGACGTAAAGCTCCCCATCAGAGCCAGGCATTGCCATTCTTCTTCTTCACCCTAGGGTGACCCGGACGAGGTCCACTACTCGGCCATCCAGCTGCACCCTCCCACCCGGAGAGCGGAGCCCGCTGCTGACCTCGCCTGCGAGTACGTTGCTATTAAGCGCTAGCATCCAGCTGCGGCTCCCCTGGCGCCTTCCCCCCACGGCCGCCAACTAGCTGCACGTGCTTCCTGCTACCGCCGGCTTCTTGGCTAGGGATCCCGCGAGACGGCAGAGGGGCAATGAGGAGACACGAGACAGATTTCCAAGGCCAGACGGGGCTGGTTTGATCGGCTGGTCTGACCTGGGCCGACCCCCCACATTCAGGGGTGACCTCCGGTGGAATCCTGCGTCCAGCTGTGCACCCCCCCAGTTCCAGACAGACAGAGCTCGCTTGGGAAGGGGTCAAAGAAGAGCCAGGAGAATGACTCAGGGATTGGAAGACAGGCCTGGGTCAGACTCCAGGTGCTCAGTGTATCCAGCGTCACAGGAGAAGGTTGAGGGGTGACTCAGTCCCCTCTAGAAATATCCCCGCAGGGGACAGAAATCCGGGGAGACCGGGCCCCTCAATCCAGCAGGCCAAGATCCAGCAGGCGGGAAGGTGACGCGAGACAAATTCAGACTGGAAATAAGGTGGACGTTGATCACAGGGAGGGGAATTAACCCTGGGAACAGGTAACCCAGGGCTGTGGCGGGTTCCCCGTCAGGGATGCCGCTCGGCTGGTTTTCACCCCGACAGTCTGGGGTTCGGCTTGTGTGTCCGGGTGCCATGGGGGAAGAGACAGGGAAGGGGCGGGGCCTTGAGGGAAGATGCAGAGCAGGGGGTGAAACTTTGGGGAAAGAGACAGGGAAGGGGCGGAGCCTTGATGGAAGAGGCGGAGAAGGGGTGTGGCTTTGGGGGAAGAGGCGGAGCAGGGATGAGGCCGGGGGCAGAGGCTGAGAAAGGGGCAGGGCCTTGAGGGAAGAGGCGGAGCCGGGATGAGGCCTGGGGGCAGAGGCTGAGAACGGGGTGGGGCCTTGAGGGAAGAGGCGGAGCCAGGATGAGGTCTGGGGGCAGAGGCTGAGAAGGGGGTGGGGCCTTGGGGGAAGAGACGGAGCAGGGGGTGGGGCTTTGGGATCCAGTTACCAGCCATTAGAAAGGTGGGGAGACTATTCTCTATGCGGGGCTGTTCTGCCGTCGAGATGGGATGTTCTGCTCCAAGGGCGGCTCTAGTTCGGTCAGTGATGAATTCGGGGCAGCCCCACGGCCTGGGCGACACACAGGGCCAGGCTGGATGATCTCCCTGCCCCCGTCTGAGCTGAGAATCTGGGAATTCAGCTCCAAATTCAGAGGTTTGTTGGAGCTGGATCCTTAGAGGTGGCCCCGTAAATGGGTGGTACAGGGATCGGAGGGTGGAGGGGGGCACTAAAGCCCAGCTCTTGGCAGGCATTTTGGTGCCTAACTCCCCTGGGCCTTTAATCCCACGGAAGGGCTGGTTCTGTCACTTCCCATTGACTCAACAGACATTCTAGGCTTCAATGCGACGCAGACACAGCGGGGCTCCGCAGGACTCACCCTGTAAAGCTTTAGAACTAAACCACCAAGCGCCAACGTGGCCCTGTCCTGGGAAAGAGACACGGCGGGGGATGGAATCTATTTATCGGACCAGCTAGTGTTGGCAGAAGGGCCCCGCTTTGGAGCGTCTCTGTCGGCCGGGAGAAGGGAGCCAGGAGAATCCAGGCCCAGGTGGGACAGACGCTCCCGGCCGGTATCTTGCATTGCTCAGGAAGTCGCTGTTGCTGTTCTGTTCGGCTCCTTCCTTTCCCGCCTTGGGACGTTTCCATTTTCAATGGGAAAGTTCTGAGGCCACGGCGAAGCACGACACCTCGTCCCTTCCACCAACAGACGAGGGGCCAGTAAAAGAGCTCACCTCCCCCGCCTCATCTCGCTTAAATACCAACCACTAACGTCACGTGTTGAAATCTACAAAGTAAATAGCCCTCAAGAAACCGTAGCTATTATTTCCCATGATTATTGATGGAAATGTTTTGATCGGGGGTGTGTGTGTGTGTGGAATACAGTGAAATCAACATTTACCGCCTTTGAGCAATGAAAATAATCAAATACCAATAACAAATAGCCACCCTTATTCTAGGCAGATGCACCAATTTCTTTGTGGCGAATTCCAGGCCCAGTTGCCACACGTCTTACTGAACAGATGTTTACTTAGTACGTTCACTTAGTACGTCCACAGGCTTGGAGGATTTGGTTTTCGGTGGTAAACATCAATTTTGCCGTACTCACACCAACCGCCAAAACATATTTCCATTGATAATAACTGACATCAGCAGATGGGCCAGGTAAGAAAACTGTGGCTTGAGAACTTAGTGTTTGATTTAAGGATATTGAGTTGGCTATTTTGACCGGGGATGTTGACAGTTTGTGTTTTAAGAGTTGTTAAGTGTTCACTCTTTCAACCTCGACACATGCAGTCATGAAATAAATATTGTCTGACATGCCCCGCCCTTTATGCAATTAGGATAATTTAAATTGATAAAATTAGTTTAAAGGCCATAATTTTGCACAATTGTGAAAACATAAAATCAATCAAAATCTGAAACATGCTTAAGAATAAATATTGATATCTGCTGAAGTTAGAGCTGTCGATTAATCGCAGTTAACACATGATTAACTCAAAAAATTAATCACAATTAAAAATATTAATTGCAATTAATCACTGTTTTAATTGCACTGTTAAACAATAGAATACCAACTGAAATTTAGTAAATATTTTGGATGTTTTTCTACGTTTTCCTATATATTGTATTCTGTGTTGTAATTGAAATCAAAGTGTATATTATTTTTGATTACAAATATTTGCAGTGTAAAAATGATAAACAAACAAAATAGTATTTTTCAGTTCATCTCATACAAGTACTGTAGCGTGATCTGTTTGTCATGAAAGTGCAACTTACAAATTTGGAGGTTTTTGTTACATAATTGCATTCAAAAACAAAACATTGTAAAACTTTAGAGCCTACAAATCCACTCAGTCCTACTTCTTGTTTGGCCAATTGCTCAGACAAACAAGTTTGTTTACATTTGCAGGAGATAATGCTGCCCATTTCTTATGTACAATGACACCAGAAAGTGAGAACAGGCATTTGCAGGGTACCTTTGTAGCTAGCATTGCAAGGTATTTACATGCCAGATATGCTAAACATTCGTATGCCCCTGCATGCTTCGACCACCATTCCAGAGGACAGGCTTCCACGCTGATGACTCTCGTTAAAAAAAGAATGCATTCATTAAATTTGTGACTGAACTCCTTGGGGGACACTAGTATGTTCCCTGCTCTGTGTTATCTGCATTCTGCCCTATAGTTCATGTTATAACTGTCTCAGATGATAGCCCAGCACATGTTCTTCCTTTTAAGAACACTTTCACGGCAGATTTGAGAAAACACAAAGAAGGTACCAACGTGAGATTTCTAAAGATAGCTACGGCACTTGACCCACGTTTTAAGCATCTGAAGTGCCTTCCAAAATCTGAGAGGGATGAGGTGTGGAGCATGCTGTCAGAAGTCTTACAAGAGCAACACTCAGTGCAGGAACTATAGAACCCGAACCACCAAAAAAAAAAATCAACCTTCTGCTGGTGGCATCTGACTCAGATAATGAAAATGAACATGGGTCGGTCCACACTGCTTTGGATTGTTATCGAGCAAAACCCGTCATCGACATGGACGAATGTCCCCTGTTGAATGTCCCATGTTGAAGCATGAAGGGACATATGAATCTTTAGTGCATCTGGCACATAAATACCTTGCAATGCTGACTACAACAGTGCCATGCGAATGCCTGTTCTCACTTTCAGTTGACATTGTAAACAAGAAGCAGGCAGCATTATCTCCTGCAAATGTAAACAAATGTGTTTGTCTGAGCGATTGGCTGAACAAGAAGTAGGACTGAGTGGACTTGCAGACTCTAAAAATTTACATTGTTTTATTTTTGAATGCAATTTTTTATGGATTAAAATGCATAATTTGACATCTGAAGGTTGAAGTTTCATGATAAAGAGATTGAACTACTGTAGTTGTATTAGGTGAATTGAAAAATAGTATTTTTGTTTTTTACAGTGCAAATACTTGTAATCAAAAATAAAGTGAGCACTGTACATTTTGTAATCTGTGTTGTAATTGAAATCAGTATTATTTGAAAATGTTTTAAACGTCCAAAAATATTTAAATAAATGATATTCTATTATTGTTTAACTGTGCAATTAATCAAACGATTAATCAAGATTAATTTTTTAATCACTTTACAGCCCTACTTGAAATTATAAAACAGTAACAATCTCACACACTCTATAAAGAAGTCTCTCTATATATTCTATGCCATCCTTTTATAACAATCACATCTGTTCCAGATTATTTGATTCTTAAAAGGTCACCTCTTACAAGCAGAGTATAGATATGATTTTGTCCCAGTGATCTTGCTCACTGGTTTTGATACGTGATTGATTTTTATAACAGTGATTCTTATAAATGGAGTGCACTGTATAGCTATAAAATCTGTATAGGCCCCCCCTATATATCCATATAGCCACATATGTGTTGCTCTGTATTGGTGTTAGAGAAGGCAGGGCCCAGAAATGACCCAGCTCTAGGAGCAGAAGGTGGGGAGTAGAAACAAGTGACCATGTTCACACTAAACTTTTTGTGATCAGGAAACAGCGGTTCGGCACCACCAAAACATCGCACGATTTCGGGTGGGTTTTGCCAAATGGTTTCAGTAGAAGATCAGTCCCCCAAAGCCACAAATTGGTTCAATCCAAAAATGATTTTTTTTTTTGTTTGAAAACTTCCTCTAATGTGTTTTTTTTAAATCAGACCCATTGAAAATCGGTCAGATTTGACAGGAAGCTTGTTTCCGATTTTTTGGCGTTGCTCGCAAACCGGGAAATCTGTTACTTGCCCAGCTGCCCCCTCTCCTTGGGAAGAACCTGCCCCTTATTTCCAGTCTGGATTTGTTTGGCTCCATCCCCCAGCCATCGGAGCTCGCTTCGGCTTTGTGAGGAAGGTTTAACAGCCCCTGTTCCCCCTCCCCGGTTCTCTGGGAGATCCAGATTCAAGCCCTAGCTCTGATTCACTTTTGGCAGTCAGGGCTGGCCCCTATGCCCCAGAGAGAGCCCCCACCCTGCCCTTCTGCAGTACAGCTCCCCTAGTGCCTCCCTGGGGCATCGGGGCCAGCCAGGGGAGAGCCTTCACCCTGCCCCCTGCAGCACAGCGCCTCCTAGTGTTTCCCCGAGGTATCAGAGCCTGCATCCCCACTCTGCTTCCTGCAGCACAGCGCCCCCTAGTGCCTCCCTGGGGCATCAGGGCTAGCCAGGGGAGAGCCCCCACCCTGCCCCCTGCAGCACAGCGCCCCCTAGTGCCATGCCGTGGCATTGGGAAGACCCCCCCCAAATGGGAACACAGTGCTAGACCCCATGTGGATTTGTAAAACACATTTTATTTCCTTTGGAATACAAAGTCTGCCGGGTTAAAGTCATTAAATGGTTGGCACCTCACGGAACAACAATACACAACAAAACCGACGTAGTCTGCAATTAATCCAGCTCTCCTGGTATGTTCGCTGGCCTAATTCTACCTGGGAGAGAGCAGGGCTGGCTAAGACAGTGTCACAATTTTGCCCTGGAACACACGTTACTAAAAAGTTACTGCGCTAGCCCTGGCTTCAATTATTTTTTATATTCTTCCCTATTTACATAGAAGCCAAGACTGGGAATTGTCCACACGACATGGCGGAGGCGGCGTTCAGGGTTTTACGCAGCACCGGGAGCAGAAAGCCAAGTGAGGGGCGGGGTGGCCATGAAAGCCGGTTAGAATTTTAATTTCGGTTTGAGGGGGGAAATTCTGTGTTTTCAAACAAAAGAAGGGCTCTGAATTGGAACAAACCGGCATCTCCTGCAAAATGAAAATCTGGGGCTGACGTCGTTCTGGGCTGTGGAAACAGGTATGTCGGGCGTACGACAAGGATGGGAATCGGCCTGCTCTGGGGAGGCCGAAGCTGGAGAACCGTGGCCGGTTTGGGGCGCTGCCCGTTCAGAAAGGGGTGGACCAAATGGAGAGTCCAGGGGACAGCCAGGAGTGCCGGAACGGCGGGGCCGCGGGGCCACTGCCAGACATAAGGGTCAGCGCTGGGTAGGGTGACCAGACAGCAAGTGTGTAAAATCAGGACAGGGGAAGATGGGGTAATAGGAGCCTATATAAGAAAAAGACCCTAATATCGGGACTGTCCCTATAAAATCGGGACATCTGGTCACCCTAGCCCCGGGTTGGGGGAGGCGCAGGGTCTTGAGGGGAAGAGGTGGGGTGGGAGCAGGGCCTCGGGCTAGGGGGCGGGGAGATAGAGACAAGGGGCGGGGCCTTGGGGGAAGGGGCTAGGCTCAGGTTCAGGTGCTGGTGGCCCCCCTCCCCACTTTTAGCCAGCTTCCACTGCTCCTGGGGAGAGCAGCAGAAAGAATCAGAGGTTTAGAAAACTTGATCCTTGAGGAACGATTGAAATAAGAAGGCCTGTTTAGTTTAGAGAAGAGGTGGTGGAGGGTGGACTGGAGAACAGTCGTCAAACAGGTTGCGGGCGGAGAGACTGAGGTCAGATATTAGGAAAAACTTCCTAACTCTCAGGGGAGTTCAGCTCTGGACTCTGTTTCCAAGGGAGGTTGTGAGATTCCCGTTGGTGGAGGGTTTTAAGACCAGATTTGAGAACCGCCAGACGGGGATGGTCTGGGGTTACTTGGTTCTGTGTCGGTGCGGGCGGCTGGCTGCCTCACGAGGTCCCTGGATCCTTCCTGCCCTCATGTCAATGTCACTTACGTGGTTCCTTTACGTTCCAGAGCTCTGGGAAGTGGCCTGATTATTATTATACCAGAGCCGCGAGCGCTGTGTTTTATTTTAAATCTAATCATGTCACATCCAGCTAATCAATAAATAGAGCCTAACTCCGGTTGCCTAGAAGGGTTAATCAAGTTAGGGGGAGGTTTCTGGGCAGAATTAAGCATTAGTTAGAGAGTTTTGATGCTCTTAGTCTGGGCTTTTTATTTATTTCATTTTCTATCATCAGGCAAATAGCGGTAAAAAAAGTCACCAAAAATAAATGACGATGTGTTTTAAATGTCCCCCGAGGATGGTTGGTGCCGATGGATCATAGAACTCCAGGGGATCGGACCCAGAACGTGAGCACCTGTTTATCCCAGTGGGGAACAAAGATTACAGCTGTGGGGTTTTTTGGACTCCTGATTTACATCCGAGCCATCCAGAGATTTCCCCCCGAAATAACGGTGTCAATTAGATGTATGATTTTCTACTGCTCTAGTTATTCCAGCACAAGCCCTACTTGTACCGGTACAACTGTGGAGGCGGTTAGCCCAGTATGACAAGGCTTTATCCCAGTACACTGTATTCCCCTTGCTGGCTGGGGATGGCTGTGCTGGTCTAAGGAGCTTTATACCATAGACAATTCTTCACACAGCAGAAAAACACTGTTGTTCCTTCGGCATGTGGAAAGACAGATCTGGGGAATTAGTACAAGGACTGGATGGATTTAGGGAGGATTGGGGCCCGTTTTGTACAGGGTCCACCAGGGCTATCTAGACAAATACTGGTGTAGCTCATATATAGATAGCTCAGCGGGGTAATTAACGATTCAACAGGGTTTTGGTTGAGCCTCCCAGTCGGTTCCAAATTTAGCCTCACTAAAGCCCCGGGGTGGGTGGGAATTATGAGCCACTTTGTGCGCAGGGGAAATTGAGAAATTGTGGGGAAACGAAGCACGCAGCGAGGTTAGGACATACCTCAAGGTAGCACAAAGTCTATAGCACAGGTGGGATTTAAACCCCCGGGTCCCAGTGCAGGGCCAGACCCACATAACCAGCCACAGGGCTTTCAAAGAAGGGGCATACCTCAGGGTGTGACGCGCTGCCTAGACACATAGCGAGAGACAGGCCCTGCCCCAGCTGAGATCAGGACCCCGTTGTGCCAGGCGCTGCCCAGACACAGCAAGAGACAATCCCTGCCCCAGCTGAATTCAGTGGAGGTCCTGATTGCAGTGGGTGGGGTTTCCGTGGCAGGGGGCGTGTCCTGCCGTTAGTGGGCGTGGCAGGACCTGCACTCGGCGTGGGTTCTATCCCGGTAGGTGGGGTTTCCGTGGCGGGGGCGCGCCTGGTTACTCGGGGGCACAGACAGGTCCTGGTCCCGGTAGGCGGGGTTTCCGTGGCAGAGGGTGTCACTGTGGGGGCGGGGGGCGCTCACTTGACGCGGATCTCGGCGTACTCTGCCAGCTCCTCCGTCAGGGTGTAGCTGTCCTTGGTGGGCAGTTTGGTGAAATCGATGTTGGCGTAGTCCACGTTCAGGTCCAGGGAGCCCTCGAGCTTGTTCAGGAGGCGTTTGTCGGAGGCCGGGCGCCGCTCGTACTGCAGGGGAAGCAGAACAGCATCAGCCTGGATACAACTGGCCTGTTCATCTGTGGGACTCCCTGACATTGGAGCGTACAGTGTTAACCTGAGGGACTCCCTGACACTTGAGAGTATAGTGTTAACCTGCAGGGCTCCCTGATTCTGGAGAGCATAGTGTTAGCCTGCGGGACTCCCTGACACTGGAGAGTAGTGTTAACCTGTGGGATTCCCTGATATTGGAGAGCATAGTGTTAACCTGTGGGATTCCCTGACACTGGATATTACAGGGTTAACCTGTGGGATTCCTTGCCAATATATATTGTAGGGTAAACCTGTGGGACTCCCTGCTGGTGAAAATTATAGGCTTACCTGTGAGACTCCCTGAGCCTGGATATAATAGGGTTACCTGTGGTACTCACTAACACCGGATATTAACCCACAAGAGTCCCTCCTACTGGGTATTATATGGTTAAATCACAGGACTCCCTCCCCCTGATATTATGGTATTAATACATGGGGCTCCCTGCCACTGGATATTATAGGATTAACTCACAGGACACCCTGCCACTAGGTTTTAGTAGGGTTAACCATTGGGACTCCCTGCCACTGGAAACTCGGGGCTCAATCTATTGGATTTACTTTAGGAGGATACCATTGGGGTTAGCCAGTCCAATAATATTGTAGTTTACCAAGAAAACTCACTGCCACTTGATCTTACTGGGATTAGCCTGTGGGATCTTATTGGCATTAACCTGGGGAACTAATAGCTGCAGGATCCTTTCCAAAGGATTCATTCCTAACCAGAGCTGGGGCGCGAGGACTGTCCCATGGTGAGTGTGGGGGTGTCTGTTAAGATTTTAACACAAAGAGACAAGACCACAGAATGAGCGGCAGGGGAAGGGAAAACACCACAACACTGCAAGGGACCACCCCATGCACGCACAAGGGGTGCTGGTATTCCAGGAAGACCCCCATGCCCCTGCCCCACAGCTGACCTGTGAGAGCTACCCAAGCAACAGGATAGGAACTAGAACTGGCGCCCCCTAGAGGGGAAAGGCCCCATGTCCTATTCCCCACCACCATGAGCCCGACAGTCCCCGGCTCTCGGGCCACATCAGAGCCAGCGCCCCCTAGGGGAAAGCCCTGTGTCCCATTCCCTGCCCCCCAGTCCATTGCACGACTGTGGGGCGCAGAGGGCGTCCCCGTGTCCGAGCCGAGGGGTGACGCACACTGGTGGGGGGTGACGCAGACTGGGGAATCCGGACTTACCCGGGGGAGTCAGTGGCTCTCCAGGGAGCAGATCTCCTTAGACTAGCGGAGAAGGAAGAGCTGTCACTGTGTACCTGGGGGGACGGCCCCTCGCTGCTGCCCCCTATGGGGGGAGCCTCTGAGGAGCACCTCCGAAGCTGCAACTTTACGGACTGGGCCTGGGATGCAAAGGGTGGAAGAATCCCCTCCCCCACCCCGTGCCCCATCTGCCAACAGCGGGCAGTGCCAGGCGCCCAGGAGGGAATGAACAGAACAGGGAATTGTCAAGAGATCCATCCAGTTGCCCCGTTCCCAGCTTCTGGCCAGCAGAGGCCAGGGACACCAGCCCTGCCCATCCCGGTTAATAGCCACAGATGGACCTGTCCTCCGGGAACGTCTCTAGTTCCCCGAGAGGGGAAAGGCCCCCGTGTCCCATTCCCCACCCGCCCAGCCAGCCAGTCTGGGCTAGATTTCCTTGGGACCCTAAATAGTGATGACAATAGAGGGCTCAACTAAAAGATCCAGGCCCATCCACCCCCCTCCACTTATCCACCCCATACACACCTCTATCCATCCACCCCATACACACCCTCCCTCCATTCATCCACCCCTATACACACCCTTCCTTCCCATCATCCATCCATCCCCAACTACACCCCTCCCACCATCCATCCGTCCACCCCATACACACCCTCCCTCCCTCCATCCATCCCTATATACAACCCTCCTTCCCACCATCCATCCACCCATCCCCAACTACACCCCATCCTCCATCCATCCACCCCTATATACACCCCTCCCACCATCCATCCATTGCCCTCCACTTATCCACCCCAAACACACCCCACC
>ML677525.1:304183-350941 GCA_007922305.1 Dermatemys mawii | reverse complement strand
CCATCCATTCAGCCATCCATCCCCCTGTTCATCCAATCATCCATCCATCCCCCACCCATCCAATCATCCATCCATCCCCCACCCATCCAATCATCCATCCATCCCCCACCCATCCAATCATCCATCCATCCAACCCACCGTCCAGCCAGCCCTGCCTCCATCTCTCTAGTTATTTCTCAGACACTTGGCGGCACCGGATCCAAACGCCACCCAAGCGACAGGTTCAATTCAACCTACATCAAATTACAAACTCAGCTCACGCGCCAGGAAAATCTGATCCGCTCAGTGGACAGCTCTGGCTGTCAGCTCTCACGAGCCCCAGGTTCAACCCCCCCCTGAAGATCTAGGGCCACAACAGATGGGAAATGGGGCTGTGGATCACTCCCTTGGGGTCCCCTCAGTACCTCCAAATAGGATCCCCAAGGTTAGCAGAACCCCAGCAGTCTTCATCTTCTCAGGGGGCGGCGAGGTCGTGTGAACTGGGGAGAGAGAAAAGGGGCCCAGATGAGGTGTGGTTGTTATTTTCTCATCTCACACCCAGGGCAAATGTGACCCGACCCAGAAGAGAGCTCCGTGTGCACACGGTAGGTCTGATCCCATCCAGCACCCAAAACAGATCAGATTCATTCCTCCCAGCAGGAGGCACCGGGGCCTTCAAACAAACAGTGCGGGAGAGACCAGGGCAAATGGGCACCCAAAATCAGAGGTCGTTCATTGCAAGCAGCAACCGCTGTGATGCCCCCGCAAGGGCTCTGTTGGGGATAGAACCCAGGAGTCCTGGCTTCCACTCCCAGGCCCCACCCTCTGCAATCAGACCCTTCCCTTCCCCTACAGCAGTAAGGATGAAATTAACTGGAGAGAAACTTTCCAGGTGGATCTCAGAGGACAGTTCCCCCAATGTGTGTGTGTGGGGCCTCTGAGGTTGGGGAATCGCTTCCCAACAAAGGGAAGGAAGTGGGGTCTAGTGGTTAGAGCGGGGGATGGGGGGAGTCAGGACTCCTGGGATCTCCCCCTGACTCTGGGAGGGGAGTGGGGTCTAGTGGGTGGTTAGAGCGGGGGGGGGGAGCCAGGGCTCCTGGGTCTCTGCCTTGCACTGGGAGGGGAGTGAGGTCTAGTGGTTAGAGCAGGGGGGTGGGAGCGAGGACTTCTGGGATCTCTCCCTCACACTCAGGAGATTTAACACCTGGCCCAGGTAGGTGTTGCCCATCCCCGATTGCCCCACAGACTCTCAGCTGTGACTCCAGCAGGGCAGGGAGATCCCTGGCCCGCGGCAGGGAGGGGGGGGACAGGGGGAAACGCAGCCTCACCCCAACCCAAGGAAACATGAGAACAGAGCAGTCGCTGCTGTTCTCACGATGGCCACACGATGGCAGTGCGGCCTCGCGGAAAAGCAGCCCCATTCACCCACAGCAAACTAACAGCAGAGCCAGGGAGAGAACCCAGGAGTCCTTCCGTCCCAGCCCCCACTCCCCTCTCAGAGGTGTGGGGAGAACCCAGGAGTCCTGGCTCCCAGCCCCTCCCGCCTTAGCCCCCACTCCCCTCTCAGAGCTGGGGGGAGAACCCAGGAGTCCTGGCTCCCAGCCCCTCCCGCCCTAGCCCCCACTCCCCTCTCAGAGCTGGCGGGAGAACCCAGGCTGGCCGGCTCGGAGGAGGTGACTCCGATGGGCCAGCAGAGCTGGGGGGCATGTGGGGAGCTAGAGATGGAACAGCCCTGGCAGACACAACGACCCTGGGTTGGGCCCTACACACACCCTGCCGGGCTTTGAAGGCCCACACCTTGAACAGTCACCATGACATGGGCCTGGATGGGGGGGGGCTAGGCCCGACTCTACCCAGGCCTCCCTAGGTCTTGACCTTGAGTAGCCCTTTGGCATGGTGGGGAAGGAGGAAAGGGGTCTATGGGGACAACCCTACCGAACTCTAGACTCTGAGTAGCAACCAAGACCTGGGGAAGGGGGTAGAGAGGTCTGTGGGACCAGCCCTACTCAGGTCTAGGCCTTGAGTAGCCCCATGAATGACAGAGGGAGAAGGGGATGCGAGGCCTATGGGGAGAGTCCTGTGCGGAGATGTCAACCCCACTCAGGCCTGGACTATGAGTAGGGTTGCCAGGCATCCAGTAAATGCCCAGTCGAAAAGGGACCCTGGCGGCTCCGGTCAGCACCGCTGACTGCCCCCGTCCCCGGCACCAGCTCCGCAGCTCCCATTGGCCGGGAAACATAGCCAATGGGAGCTGTGGGGTCAGTACTCGCGGGTGTGGGCAGCTCGCAGAGCCCCCTGACCCCTCTGCCTAGGTACCGCTGCCATGGAGACATGCCAGCTGCTTCGGGGAGCAGCGCGGAGCCAGGGGAGGCAGGGAACCTGCCTTAGCCCCACCGTGCAGCCGACTGGGAGCTGCCTGAGGTAAGCGCTGCCTGGCCAGAGTCCACGCACCAATACCCCTCCCGCACCCCAGCCCCCTCCTGGAGCTGCACCCCGCCCCACCCCTGAGCCCCATCCTGGAACCTACACCCCAACCCACTGCCCCAGCCCAGAGCCCCCTCCTGCACCCCAAACCCCTCCTCCCCAGTCCCATCCTAGAGCCCTCACCCCCTCCTCCATTCCAACTCCCTGCCCCCCCCCCGAGCCCACACCCCCAGCCGGAGCCCTCGTCCCCTCCCGCACCCCAACCCCCTGCCCCATCCCAGTGAAAGTGAGTGGGGGGGGAGAGTGAGTGATGCGGGAGGACGGATGGAGTGAATGGGGGCGGGGCCTTTTGAAGGTGTGGGGGGGTCTCTTAAAAGGGGCGGGGAAGGGGGCAGGGCCTCCATAAAGGGGCGGGGCAGGGCTGTTCGGTTTTGTGCGATTAGAAAGTTGGCAACCTTAATGGCAACCATGGGGCCAACTCTCCCCAGGCCTTTGCAGGCCAGGGTCAAGATGGCTGCCAGGCAACACAGCTCCAGCCCCCAGCCCCTTGCCCGCATCAGGCCCAATGGGAACGACTGACCCAGGTGCCAGGGGCCTCCCAACCAGTGAGCCGGGCACACAGGCCCCATTTCCATGCCTCCGCCACCCCCCAATCCCCAACCCCCTGACACAGGCCGGTTGCCCGGGCCCAGCCCTGCCGTGAGCCCCACGGGCCACAGAGCCAGCCCCAGCCCGAAGCGGGGTGGCCCCGTAACCCTTAGCGGGAGGCCTCGGCCCTCCTGATCCTTCCCCCATGGCTCTGCCCCACCTCGCTCATTCCTGATCCTCCCCCCAGGTCCCCTCCCCTGAACAGCTCTCCTGATCTGCCTCTCAACACCCCCCTCCCCAAAAAATCTTGACCCCCATTTCCCCTGAAGCCACCAGCACCTGCTTTTCTCCGCCTGAATCCCTCAACCCCTAATGTCCCCTGTGGCCCCATCTCCAAATCCTGCCCTCTGACCCCCACCCCCAATCCACGGGTTCTCCATCTGCCCCCCTAAATTCCCTGAACCCCTCCCCTCAATCTCTGCCCCCCAAGCCGCAGACCAGCCCCAGCTCCAGATCCCCTCAAGCCCTCGCCTGGCTCTGTGCCCACCCAATGCTCCTCCCACCGACCCCATCGCCTTGGGGTGTCTCCTAGCCAAGCCCTGAGACACACACCCCTGCCGCCCATGCTCAGCAGCGGGGGAAAGCCAAGGCCAGGGGGTGGCCAGAAGCCGGGCTCGGCCGTGGGTGGGGCTGTCATCAGCTTGTGTTACAGACACTGAGAGAACTTATCAGGAGACCGTGTAGAATGAGTGGGGGGCCAGGACACCTGGGTTCCAGCCCCGGGAGAGGAGCTCTGGGAGGGGAGTGGGGTCTGGTGGTTAGAGATGGAATGGGTGGGAGCCAGGACACCGGGGTTCCAGCCCCGAAAGGGCAGTGGGGTCTGGTGGCTAGACGGGGGAGGCTGGGAGCCAGGACTCCTGGGTTCTATCTCCAGCTCTGGGAGGGGAGTGGGGTCTGATGGTTAGAGCAGAGGGATGGACCCGAGGACTCCTGGCTCTGTTCTGCTGTGATCACTAGAGACTAGCACAGCTCCACTCCGCTTGCTCACGTGGCCCCCAGGGAGATAAACAGGCAACTTCACAAAGGCCCTTGTGCCTCCAAAGGGAAAATGTCACCAGAGCTACAAGGCTCATTAGTCATCCAGAGTTTGGACTCCCATATCCCCTGCTCTAACCACTAGACCCCACTCTCCTCCCAGAGCTGGGGATAGAATCCAGGAGTCCTGGCTCCCACCCCCACATCTCTAACCACTAGACCCCACTCCCCTGCCAAAGCCAGGGATGGAACCCAGGCATCCTGGCTTCCAGCCCTGCCTGCTTTAACCCCCCCGAGCCCACTCTGGCACACAGCGACATTCCGCATTCTCATACCTTTCCGTGTCCTCCTGGCTTTCTAACCCCTCGGCGACTCCGGCATGAAGGTGGCGAAATCCAGGCACCTGTAACCGGCGGGACCGGCAGGGTCAGAGCCGTGGATGGGCCCTGGCGTGATCAGAGAGTCCCTGGTCCAAGGCAGCGGCCGGAACAACGCCCCCCTCTGCACAGCTGGGCCCAGCCCTCCCCGAGAGAAGCTCCGATCTGGGTCAGCAGGAAGGTGGGTATACCAAGCTAGGGGGACCCCAGATCTGATCCCGGCAGTGCGGGAGGGGGACACCGGGCTAGCAGGCCCAGGGATTGATCCGGGGTGGCAGGGAAAAGGGGAACCCGCTGGTGGCTGAGCTGGGGGGCAGCAGGGGATACCGGTGCAAAGAGCTCCCAGCCTCCCGCTCACAGATCCCACCGCTGGCTCTCAGCGGGGCAGCGTCCCATCCCAGGCCAGCCGTTGACACTGGCGTCCCCTCCCGCAGCCGGCGAGCTGGGTGCCGGTAGCTCTGCGCTGCTGCGAGCAAGCGGAGCCCACACACAAATTCCTCCGGCTCAGCGTGTGCGTGGGGGGGACCTGCCACCAGGGGGGGAGAGGAGGGGGAGTCGGCTTCACGTGCTGGCTGCTACCCTGGCACAGCTTTGTGGGGCTTGGGGATGTGGCCCCATAAGGCCCCGGTGAGTCTGGCCCTCTGGTCCCACTGAGCCAGAGGAAGGATAGTTTGACGCTGAGTTTCTTGATGCATCTTCCCCGGAGAGGAGATCAGAGACCGCAGGACTCCTGGGTTCTCTTCCAGCTCTGGGAGGAGAGAGGTCTCATGCATGAAGGAGAGGGTGGCGCTGGGAGCCAAGACTCCTGGATTCTATCCCTGCCCGGAGTGGGGGTTAGTGGTTAGAGCAGGGTGCTGGGAGCCAGGACTCCTGGGTTTTATTCCAGCTCAGGGGAGTGAGGTCTAGTGGTTAGAGCAGGGGGGGTTGAGAGCCAGGACTGCTGGGTTCAATTCCTGCCCTGGGTAGGGAGTGAGGTCTAGTGGTTAGAGCGGGGCGGGGGGTTGGGAGCCAGGACTCCTGGGTTCAATTCCTTGCAGATACATGCCCACGGCAGTTTGAACTGAAGCCCTGAATCTCCTTGGCCAGGGTCATGTGACACCCTCACCCCCTGGATTCATTCCAGGGGCAGGAATTCCAGGCATGCCAGTTGTGTGCTGCCAACACATTTCCCCCCGCTGCCCACGCTTCCCCAGTTCCCCCCTCCCCGCCCAGGGGAGACACAGCTGGGCACAAAGAAGCCCTGTGTAATGCCCCCACGCTGGGCACACGCTGGGCACACCCAGAATCTCTCCAGCTGATGGGACCCACGCCAGGCCTGGGCTCTAATTCACAGCATTTCTCTTCGCAAACAGCGCAAACACTTTGAAATGCAGGGACAGGAAGGGTTCGCTCAGGGCTCAGATGCAGCCACTTCTGGGGAGGGGTAAATCTGGGAAACAGCCACACGGCAATGCCGCAGGGGTTCAGCTCGCCTGGCACTGAGATCCCATGTGGCATCACTGTGCGGCCATTCCCTAGCTGCCCCACCCCAGAGGTGGTTGCATCTCAGCACCAGGGGAGCCATTCCCATGCAGTGTTATGTGCGGCTGTTCCCCAGCTGCCCTACCCCAGAGGTGGCTGCATCCCAGCACTAGGGGACCTCAACACTGTGTAGCATTATGTGTGGCTGTTCCCCAGCTGTCCTGCATCTCAGCCCTGGGTGAGCCATCCCTGTTGCAGTGCTGCTGCGCGGATATTCCCCTGCTGCCCCAGCCCCACCCCAGAGCTGGCTGCATCTCAGCGGCGGGCGAGCCAACTCCGGGCCTATGTGGCTGTTCCCCAGCTGCCCCGCCCCAGAGGCGGCTGCATCTCCTGCGTGGGCGGATTGAATTTTCAAGGCTCTTTGCAAAAATCGCTACTGAACTCTGAGTCATCGAGGCAAATTCGGCTCCCAGTTACACCCCCGGGGCCCTGCCTGACTGAATCGGCGCCGCAGGGAGCCAGGGCCTGCAGGATACGGCCCCTAATAATTATAAAGGAAGATGACGCCTCGCTCCACAGAGCAGATGGCAGCTGGCGTGGCTGACTTCAGCTAAGGAACAGCTCTGTCTGCCTGGGCCCGTGGGATGGCGATTGTCAGGGCCAGTTCCCAGCTCTGACTCAGAGCCAGCCTGACTCAGCCATCCCTGGGCCAGCTTCTGGGGAAACCCGACAGCCCTAGGGCCAGGGGAATAGCCGGGCGGGGAGCGGGGAGGGAGTGATCCCACTCCATGCCCCAGTGGGAGGAGATTAGACAGAGAGAGAGAGAGAAGAGATGGTGGATGGGAAAACAAAAGGAGAGAGGGAGGGATGGATAGGGAAGCAAAGGAGGGGATGGATGGAGGGAGGGTGTGTATATGGATGGATGGATGGATGGGGAAGCAAAGGAGGGGATGGAGGGAGGGAGGGAGGAAGAAAGGGATGGAGGGAGAGATAGAGGGAGGGAGGGAGTGTAGATGGATGGATGGATGGATGAATGGACAGGTAAGCAAAGGAGGGGATGGATGAATGGACGGATGGAGGAAGGGATGGATGGATGGATGGGGAAGCAAAGGAGGGGATGGATGGATAGAGGGAGGGAGAAAGGGATGGAGGGAGGGATGGAGAGAGGGAGGGAGGGTGTGTAGATGGATGGATGGACGGATGGATGGAGTACGGGATGACCCTGGTATCTGTGGCAGCCAGGCCATGACCCCAGACAGTGACACCGACAGGTGTTGGCCGATCCGTCGAACTGCCGACCTCCCCCAGGGCCGAGAGGGCTGCTGACGGACAGAGCGCCTGGGTCCCCCGGGGGTAGGGGTTCTAGTGTACGTGTGTCTGGGATCCCCGCCCCCAGTGCGGGTCTGTCTCCGGGGCTCCCCAGCCCCTCATGTGTTCTCCCAGCTGCTCTGCACTGGGTCGGGGAGTTGACCCATTCCCCTCCCAGCAGCAGCTGTGCTCCCACCCCACAGTTTTGGGGCTGCCCGCACGCGGCCGGGGGCGGGGGGGAAGGATTCGGGGGCCTGGCTCTCCAGGCTTCAGTTGTGCCCCCTGCTGGCAGGGGCCAATACAACCAGGACAGTGAGTGTGAGGAGACCCCCTCCTCCGTCACTGTTCGGGGAGACAATGATACCTGTGAATCATTCCTCTGCCTCCCCCTCCACTGCTGCATCTGTCTCTCTAGCCTCCGCCCCCACACCTCCCAGAGCTTGGGACTGGACCCAGGAGTCCTGGCTCCCACTGGTAGGTGCAGGCACAGACTACATGGCTGGTAACTTTGGAAAATCATAGCTGTAGCACTGGGATTGAGGGCACTGGGAGGGGAGTGGGGTCTAGTGGTTAGCGAAGGGGGACTGGGAGCCAGGACTCCTGGGTTCTATCCCCAGCTCTGAGAGGGGAGCGGTGTCTAGTGGTGGGAGTAGCAGGTAGAGCACATTTCTCTCTAGAGCCCTGTTCCCTTTGCCCCCCACTGGCCGGTTACCCGGCTCCGTGCGGCTCTTCACAGCAGGTGGCGGCAGCCCCCGAATGGCACCGCCTGGCAGCGCCATGCTGGGCCCCTCCAATAACAAAGCTGTTTGTCTGGGCTGTGCAGTGATGTCACATGAGGGGGGGAGGGGGCTGTGGGTCAGGAGTGAGGGGCACCGGTAGGGCTGCGGGGAAGCCCAGGGCTGGGCTAGCAGGGGCTGCAGCTTGGGACAGATGGGCACTGGCTGGGGGGCGAGCACTGCCCCCTGCTGGATGAGATGGGGAGGTATGGGGGAGGGTAGGACAGGTATACCCAGCCTGGCATCGTGTTGTGATTCTCTGTGGGGCGTTAAGGGGACGAGGAGAGTCCCGCCCCTCATTGGGGTCTCAGACGCACCCCTGCCAGCAGCCCTGGCTCTCCCAGGGAACATTCGACCGTAACAAACCAGGTTCTGCTCTCAACAGAGACCCTACAATAACAAACCAAGCTAGTGCACAAAGACCCTACAATAACAAACCAAGCTAGTGCACAGAGACCCTACACTAACAAACCAAACTGCACAGCCCCAGTGCTCAGTAGAAACCCTACAACAACAAACCAAACTGCACCAACCTAATGCACAGAAACCCTACAATAACAAACCAAGCTAGTGTACGGAGACCCTACAATAACAAACCAAACCACACAGCTCTCAGACTCACAAGTCTTTGCAGCCCCAGAGTTAATGCACAGCCCACACTGTTTAAAATTCAGATTCTGGTGCAATCTTAACTAAGGCAGAGTCAACAGCCAACTGAGTTGTTAGAAACAGAGTAATCCCTTGCCCAGCTCTAAGATGCAGCCACTTCTGGGATGGGTCAGCTGAGGAACAGCCATGCATGACACTGCAAAGAGATGGCTCGCCTGGCTCTGAGATGCAGCCACCTCTGGGCCACAGCAGCTGCAGAATTGAGGCCCAGAGCAACCAGGTGCCCAACTCTCAGTGGGGAGTCTGGGGGCAGCATAGGAATTGAACAGGGGAGTCACTGAAGTACTAGGCAGGAGCCCTGACCGCTGGCCCATCCTGCCTCCCTGCTACTGAGTCTGTTGCCTAGGATCTGCGGGGCTGGTTTGCTCAGGCGAGAAGCTAAGACTTTGGGGTAACATGGGGCCAGAACCTCACATCTGGGCATCTCTTGGTTAAAGGTGGCTGGGAAAGGGAAACTGGGGCTAACAGAACCCAGGACTCTTGGCTCCCAGCCGCTTGCCTCCCCCACCCCAGCTCTAACCACTAGACCTCACTCCCCTCCCAGAGCAGGGGATAGAACCCAGGATACTGGCTCCAAGTGCAGCAACTATCCACTGGCCTCATAAGAGAGAAGCGTTAGCCCCTTCCTTTAAGATCCTTAACTATGCCAAATTACTTCCTGACCCTGCCAGCCAGGGTCCCATCCATGCCCAGAAGCATAAACATGGCCACCCCCCAGTTCACCTGTCACCAGCTCCTCATGCTACTCCGACGCCCTCTCGTCCCACTGAGACACCCACTTGCAATCCTTGGGGTGTCTCCAAGCGTCCGATCCCCGGGGTCCAGCCGAGATCTGGGATATCTCCCCGGGGTAGGTACCAGCGTCTGCCAGCCTCGATGGCCGGCTCACCAGAGCCAGATGGAAGTGAAAGAGCGGGCACCAGCACAATGACTCCCTTTGTAGGGGAGTTCGGGGCCAGATGTGCGGCAAGGCTTATGTACTGATGGGAGGAGCAGCGGGGACAGGGGGGAGGAAGGAAAAGGGGGTTGGGGTGGGATCTGGGAGGCAAAGGGGCTGGGGCCAGAATCGGGGGGGAGACAGGCAGGAGGAGCTCGCCCCTCCATACACAGAGCCCCCCCCGACACATACACCCTCCAGAGCCCCAATAGACCCCCACACACTAAAATACAGCCGCCCACATACACAGCCCCCGCACCCCAAAAACAGCCCCCAAGCTACTATGTCTCCGCTCCAATCCAGATCCAGGGAATTGCTTAGGGGGAAGGAGGCACGGGAGCTTTCCCCTCTAGGGGGCGCCAGCTCTGATTTGGCCCCCGGCTGGCTCCGAGGGGCAAGAAATGGGGCCCGGGGCCTCTCCTCTCTAGGGAGTGCTGGCTCCAATTCAGCCCCATGACAAGGGACTGGCTGGCTCCGAGGGGCAGGAAATGGGGCCTGGGGCCTTTCCTCTCTAGGGGACGCTGGCTCCCTAGGCTGGGAATGGGGAGCTCTGTGTCCACAGCCGTCAGTCCTTTCCTCGGGGCAGATCTGTCCTGCTGGGATCTGGGATCTCAGCCAGGGCGTTACACGGGGCGCCCTGAGCAGGGGCTGGATTCGACCCAGGGATCGGCAGCAACAGGCCAGCGGGCCCCCTACATGGATCATCGACGTTCAAAAGCCAACCCTGCTGCGCTGCCGGGCAGATTCACACGCTGCTCAGATCTGGGCTCGCGACGCCACTGGTGGGCTCCATAAAGACGGGCAAAACTTCACGAAGCGGGGGCCCAGTGTAGCCAGCCAGCCTGATCCTCTCGGAGCAGCGGATTGTGGGGCCTGCCAGTGCAATGTGCAATTGATTAGACCCAGCTGAGACACATCAGGTGTTTTCCATGAAGGCCTGAGCTGGGGGGGACGCAGGAAGGCGGGTCGGTGACTGATCGATTGACTGGGCTTGCTGGGGAGCTGAGGGACGATCCCTTGTAGCTGGTGTGTTCTGTGCTACTTTGCCACTGTTGTTTGAATAAAGCAATGCCCTGGAAAAGGGACTTGAAAAAGACAGGCAGACAAGTTGCAGCCTAAGAAGCGTACAAGGAACCCTTGTGTTAGATCTAAAACAGAGATCATAGAACATCAGGATTAGAAGGGACCTCAGGAGGTATCTAGTCCAACCCCCTGCTCAAAGCAGGACCAACCCCAACCAAATCATCCAACAGATTTTTGCCCCCATCCCTAAATGGCCCCCTCAAAGATTGAGCTCACAATGCTGGGTTTAACAGGCCAGTGCTTAAACCTCTGATCTATCCCTCCCCCTCTGCAGGGTGTTTGAACCAGGGTCCCAGCTGGCCAAGAACAAAACATCTTTTGGAAGGAAGCTCTCCATGGAGGAACAGTGTCCTTGGCACATTTCACTCACCCCTGTTGCTACACTCTGTACATAGGCTTGGAAGGCTTCGCTTTTTAGTGGTTGACGTCGATTTCCCCATACACACGCGATGGGGTTGCCAGTTTTGGTTGGACGTATTCCTGGAGGTCCATCCCAGGACATAATCTTTCATGAACGGTTCATCTTTCATTCCTGGAGGCCATAGGCAACCCTGGAAGGTTGGAGACTCTACACGCCACTGACAAAAAATGATTCCCAGTGCCAAAAATCCAAACTTACCGACAGGCAAAGGAAGAAAACAGCAGCTTGCGAGATCATCACAGCTTGGTTAGGGCGGTTTGCTTTGTATATTTGGAGACCTGATGTTGACGACTTGGGTTCGAATGGCTCGAGAGCTTTGTCGTTTGGAATCTCCACATCTGGAAGAGACCGTAGGTGGCAAAAGACGCTCGTGGAAGGACGAGGTGGCAACCTGGATGGATCGAAAGGACCAGTCATCCCCGAAGAGAGTCACAGAGGGTTGTACAGAGAGCTCCAGGAGCTGCCCCATAAGGAGATTGCTGCAGGACTTTTGTCGTGATTATTTGTACTGCCGTCATGCCCGAAAGTGCCAGTTCCAGACCACAACCCCAGCTGTGCTAGGAGCTGTACATTATCCTGGATTAGGTGCATTACAGGAGCAGTAAGCAGGCTTAGGCATGGCCGGCGGCTCCGTTGTGCTTGGTGGTGTACATTATTAGTGCTATTTATTAGGTGCATTACGGTAGCATATAGGCACCCCAGTCAGGGACCAAAACTCTCTACTATACATTAATAGTGCAATGTTTTAGGTGTATTATGGTAGTGCCTAGGCCCTCTATTCATGGCCCAGGGTCCAGTTGCGCTAGGCGCTGTACAAACACAGAACAAACAATGACAGTCAGGGAGGGGGCGGGTCTCATCACCTTGCAGTTTGCCCCGGTGCTGAAGTGGAAACTGAGGCACGATTCGCCTGGCGCCAGATCGGGCGGGCGGTGAAGTGCCCTCGGCCTCCCTGCACCAGTGCAAGGCCTGCCCGCCCCCATGTGCCCCACATGGCATATGCCAGCATCTGGAGTAACCCTCGGCTTGCCTGCGGTTTAAACCCGTCCGCGTGCGCCAGCGCCCAGGGTAAGTGCTCCATGGCAGCCAGCGGGGAAGGGTGAGTTCTAGTCCCCGCGATGAACCCACCTCCCAGAGAGGCTGTAGCTAGATGGACGGAAGAATCCCACCGCTGACCTAGCTGCGTCTACACTGGGGCTTGGCCTAAGTAAGTCGTGCTGGGTCCATCTGACTCCTAGCTGTCCATTCAATAGCTCTTGCCCCTTGCCACTGTTTACCCTCGAAACATTTGGCGGGCTAAGCCAGCCCATCACTCAGTCCATTCCCCTAAGATCTGCTCCGCAGTCCCCTGAGCCTCGGAGCCGCCCACCTCCGCGCCCGGTCCAGCGTGAAGGATTTCGAGATGGACTTCGTCCATTTCCTGTGTGGCAGCCGCCCTGCCAGCGGCCCGGAAACCTTCCTGGGTGGTTTGTTTGACCTCTAGCAAACAGCTTCTCGCAGGCCTGGTGGCCAAATCAAACTCTGCCTCCGCTGAGTCCCGCCACACGTCTCTCAGACCATTGAGGTGCCAAGGCCCTGCGGGTGCCCCGTGCAAAGCTCCGCTCTTGATTCATGCACACGCGTGCCTGGGGCCCACCCAAGGCTGGGTTCAGGCAGTCAGAGAAGTGGCCGGATCTAAAGACCCCTCCGTTGGCTGGCCCCTGGCGCGGGGCGAGAAAGCTGGTGGCAGTCACGGAGCGTCCCGTCCCGCTGGACCGGCACACAAAGACCGCGCTTGTGAGCGCCCATGAGTCACGGCGAACCCGCGGAGCAGTGTGACTGATTCATCGCGCGGACAATGGCAGCAAGGAACAGGCTCACCGACCACTGACCCCTCGCAGTTGGGAGCAGAGAATCGGCTAATTGTTCCGGGCAACGGGGCGGGTAATTAACTCACCCCAGAGTGTGCTGGCCAGACCCATCTGGATACCTGCAGCCATTCTCCGCCTTCTCCCCTTGTAAACACAAGGCAGCAGGACATGGGAGAGAGCGGGAGGAGGGGAGGAGTCAGGACTCCTGGGTTCTATCCCCAGCTCTGAGTGGGGAATCTAGTGGGTTCGATTGTGGGGGGCGGCTGGAAACCAGGACTCCTGGGTTCTGTCTGAAGCTCTGAGAGGGGAGTGGGGTCTAGTGGTGGGAGCTGGGAAGGCGGTGACTCGGGACTCGTGGACTGTATCCCCAGATCTGTGAGAAGAGTGGGGTTTAGTGGATAGAGCCGGGGGAGGGCAGCTGGGAGCCAGGACTCCTGGGTTCTATCCCTAGTTCTGCTCCTTAGCCAAGGCCTGGGCTAAAAGGGCCTCTTGGCCTGAGGCAGCATGGCGAGGAGGGATACCGGGGTAGATGGGCCCGTTGCTTGGATCCAGCGCAGAGTGGGCTACGCAGAAGAGGAACTGAGGCAGGGAGCTGACTGCGAACAATCCCACACCATCATGCTGTGCCCATGGAGCCGGGAGAGGCTGGTAAGTCTCTGGGAACAGTGACCCCTACTGGCCAGGTGGGGTGCCTACCTCGTGGTGGCACTTTAAGGTGGCTGGGGCATCTGTATCTGGCTTTTCAGCGCCCTCTGCTGACTGGGATAGGCCCCTAGGCTTAGCATGCAAATAAAATCTGAGCTGCAAATCCCTGCCCCACGGCACCCCCTAGCATCACGCCAGGGCATCGGGGCCAGCCCTGACTGCCAGGGGAGAGAACCCACCCCGCTTCCTGCCCCACAGTGCCCACTAGCCTCACACCAGGGCATCGGGGCCAGCCCTGACTGCCAGGGGAGAGCCCCCCACCCCGCTCCCTAAAGCACAGCGCCCCCTAGTGCTATGCTGGAGCATTGGGGCCAACACCCTGACTGTCAAGGGAAAGCACCTGCAGCACAGCGCCCCCTAGCATCACGCTGGGGCATCAGGGCCCAGGGGAGATTGCCAGGGGAGAGCACCCCCACCCCATCCGCTTCCCTGCAGCACAGCGCCCTCTAGCGCACACCTAGCCGAACTGCTGGTCAATACGTTTATTCCCCAGCCCCTCACAAGGATGTCGGCTTCAGGCCATGAAGGCTCCCGGCTTCCTGCGGCAGGACTGCAGGATGCTGAGGAAAAGGAGGAAGAGGAGGAAGATGGACAGCCCCACCACCAGGGACTCGATGGCCGAGTAGGCGCGGGTCAGCTCTGGGGCGGGAGCCAGAGCCCTAGGCGGGGTGACCAGGAACCGGCCCACCAGCCGCCCGCCCACGTAGCACTGGTAATAGCCGGCGTCGGTGCTGTTCCAGGTGGAAAGCAGCAGAATCCCACCGCCGGTCGCCTTGTCCAGGCCAAGGGAGCCGTTGCGCTGATGAAGGTCCAGCCAGGTCAGGGCGGTGGGGCCTTCCTGCCAGTACACGGGGCTGGGAACAGACGGAGAGAGGTTAGCAGAGCCAGGCATAGGCCTTGCACACGCTCACGGCGTGCCAAGATGCCAGGGTTCTCTCCCCAGCTCAGGGAGGGGAGTGGGGTCTAGAGGTTAGAGATGGGGGGGGCTGAAAGTAAAGCATCATCCTTCTTGCGGGGGGGGGGTGGGCACCAGCTCCTATCCAGCCCCATGGCAGGGAGCTGGCTGGCTCAAGGGGGCAGAGAATGAGACCTCTCTAAGGGGTGCTAGCTGGAATGAGTTCAGCTGGTCTCTGTCCATTTCAGCTGGCACTAACCAGCCCCCTTGCTCTCATCCCCAAAGGCTGAAGGCTGGCTATCCATAGAGCCTGATCTCCCTTAAAGGGAGACCCCAAGGCATGGGAGTGTCTAGGGCGCTGGGCTGGGGGGGATAAATTGGTCCGGGGGCAGGGCCAGGATAGCGGGGATCCCGCCTTTCCCCCATGCTTATCTATGGAATTAATAGGCAGCAAAAATGTCAGCGTCTCCCAGTGAAACTACCAGAGATGTGTCTGGCCCACAAGATGAAATTACCATCCCGACCGCAACTGATGCCAACCCCACCCGAGCCTTAAGCACAGGCTGGGGCTAGAGTTGGATCAGATTTGCCAGTGTGACGTTTGCAACCGGTACCTAAACTCATCTGCACCGATGTGTTATGATCATATGCAGCTGGTCAGAGCTGAGGCGGGGATGCCACCAAAACAGGCCTCATGCAGGACTTTGCATGGTTTGAACCCTAGACACTAGTGCTTGAGCTACAGGAGAAGCAGGGTTAGCTGGTAGCGGTAGTAGGTTATTCTCCAACGCATGAGCCACAAGAGGGTGACCTGGCATTCGCTTTTAATGAGGCGTTCCATTGGAAAATTGCGAGATTGCCTTAAAAATCGTGAGATCGGCTTCAGAAACACTTTGTGCGTTTTAAAAAATTGTGAGATTGGCTTTAAAAAAAAGTCAGGCTGGCTAGAAAACTGGGAGAGCAGCTTCCAAAACTCACAAGGTTAAAGAAATGGTCAGGGTCAGGATGGGTTTAATTGGCCTTCTGATGTTGGAGATGGGAGGAGTCACATTTCCAAGGCTTTCTGTGGAGCCGTGAAGACGAGTCGTGTTTTTTCTGTGAAAGCTGAGAGGCTCGAGAACTAACATGATTCCAGAAGTTGAAGGCTTTAGGAAAATCATGAGTCACAGTAAAATCATGACAGAAAATAGCACCCGGGGGAATGAATTAACGAGAAGATGCGATTTTCCTGCTGGGATCTGGGATGACGTTAGTGGATGGTGAAAACTCCGGCTAAGAAGCCCCCAGAGGTGGAATATCTGGAGCCAGGATGCCTGGGTTCCTAGCCAGCATCTCTTGTATTAAAGTGTGCTGGGGTTTTAAAAGAGCACACAGGGGCAGGGCTCGGTGTTACACTTTGCTAAGGACGGCCTTGGCATCAGCACTGATTATGAGGGGAGAGCCCACTCCCTGCAGCACAGCACCCCCATGGGCTATGGTGGGGCATTGGAGCAGCCCTGACTGCCCGGGGAGAGCGCCCCTCCCCTGCCCCATGGCACAGCATCCCCACGGGCTATGCTGGGACCCCTTTGTTCCAGACAGTCTCCTGATCCCACGGTTTCGGCCAGGGCGAAAGTTCAGTGTGGTGGTAAATTATTAACCTGGCTTCCCTACCCGACACCCACACAGGAACCAGCTCAGTGCAAACAAGTCGGGCCCCAGTTCCTTCTGACTCCTTCCAATCTACCCCGCTTCCCTCCCAGCTTTAGGTGGGCCCATGGGTCTAGTCTGGGGTGGCAGGGAGCGGGCCTGATATCGGGGTAGATGGGCCCATGGGTCTGATCCGGGGATGGAGGGTGGGGAGGATGGAGGGTCTCCCCAGCATGGCCTGGCTCCCTGTACCTGTATATAGAGGCCGTTGGGCACCTCAGCCTGGCGCGGGTGTAGGGCAGGGCTCGGTAGCGGGTGACGACAAGGAGAGGGGCCCTGCCCGGTTCATCCTGGCTGGGGGCATAGGCCCTGTCACATGGCACCTCACAGCTCTCCACCCGCAGCTCCGGCCCCCGCTGGGGGAGCCCTCGCCCGGCCGCCCCGCACGGCAGGGGCCCCTCGGGGCGTGACGCCAGCCGGGCATAGCAGTACCCCACCCGCTTCCTCTCGCCGGGGCCGCCGCAGCGGTCGCAGGGCTGCCAGCGCGCCCAGGCGGTGAAGAGCTGCCCCCGGGCCCCGCCGGCCAGATCCACGGTGGTGTTCGCCAGGACGGCCTCTCCCAGGCTGGCGTGGCTGATGTGGAGACGCCCGGCGTCCTGGAAATCCACCTGGTAGTAGGCCAGTGTGGCGTCGCCAACGCGGCAGGTGTAGACGCCCGAGTCCTCCACGCCGGGATCCAGGATCCGCAGGTGGCCCTGGAGCAGCCGGGTTTTCAAGCGCAGTCGCCACAGCTTGGCACGAGAGGGGATGAACGCCATGGCGTGCCCGGCACGGATGAAGGTGGCCGGCCGCTCCCCGGGCCGGGTGGGATCCACATACTGCCAAAAGACGGGGCCCTCGTTGGGGGCCCCTGGGCACCTCAGGGTCACAGGGTTGTCTGAGATCAAGGCCAGGGTGCAGGGGCGGCCCGGGAGGCAGGACTCTGGCAGGGAGACGCCTTGGGATGGGTCGCCATTGGCCGCGGCAGAGATCAAGACAAAGAGGAAGCTGAGGGCCACTGCTCGGGGGCACATGGCTGGCCGGGGTGTGCCCACTGGCTGGAGCAGGAAGCACCAGCTTGCTGACCTCACTGTGATGTCATCAGTCAGAGAGTGAGGTCATAATTGCCCTACCTCAGTAGGGGCCAGCTGGGGAGTCCCAGGGGGAGCACGCTGGATTCTCAGCTCCCCAGGGTTGATCCGGAGTCACCCCTGACTGCAGCGGGGGCAGGGCTGGATTCTGCTCTCAGTTCCCTCCAGGGTCGATCCGGAGTCACCCCTGACTGCAGTGGGGGCAGGGCTGGGTTCTGATCTCAGCTCCCACGGGGTCAATCCAGAGTCACCCTCTGGCTAGTAATTCTCATCTCAAATACACGTGTGTAAATGCAAAATGCATCCACACGCTCTGGGCATCCCTAGCCTGTTCGCCAGGATCTGGGAATGGGCGACGGGGGGGGATCCCTCGACGACTGCCTCTTCTCTTCAATCTCTCATTGGCCACTGTCGGCAGACAGGAGACTGGGCTAGATGGACCTTCGGTCTGACCCAATATGGCTGCTCCTAGGCATTTGTTTATAGCAGGGGTGGCTCATGAGCTGCCTGTGGCTCTTTTACAGTTAACGTGCGGCTTGCAGAGCCCCCCCGTGGCCCCCCATTCTCCATCTACCAGACTGGGCAGGGATGTCGGGACCTCTGTCTTGCAGCGGGGTGGTGGGACACGGGGCTTCTGCCCAGTGGGGAGGAGGGTCTCGGGGCTTTAGCTCTGCAGGATGCACCTGCCGGGGTGTGGGGCTTCAGTCCTGCTGCTGCTAGGCATGTGCCTAACTTTAAAGCCATGTCTACACTGTGCACCTTAGAATCGTAGAAGATCAGGACTGGAAGGGACCTCAGGAGGTTCTAGTCCAACCCCCTGCTCAATCCCCAGCTGAACTAAATCATCCCAGCCAGGGCGCTGTCAAGCCTGACCTTAAAAACCTCTAAGGAAGGAGATTCCACCCCCTCCCTAGGGAACCCATTCCAGGGATTCACCACCCTCCTAGTGAAAACGTTTTTCCTAATATCCAACCTAGACCTCCCCCACTGCAACTTGAGACCATCACTCCTTGTTCTGTCACCTGCCACCACTGAGAACAGTCTAGATCCATCCTCTCTGGAATCCCCGCTCTGGTAGTTGAAGGCTCCTATCAAATCTCCCCTCAGTCTTCTCTTCTGCAGACTCAACAACCCCAGTTCTCTCAGCCTCTCCTCACAAGTCATGTGCTCCAGACCCCTAATCATTTTTGTTGCCCTCCGCTGGACTCTCTCCAATTTTTCCACATCCTTCTTATAGTGTGGGGCCCAAAACTGGACAGAGTACTCCAGATGAGGCCTCACCAATGTCAGATAGAGGGGAACGATCACGTCCTCGATCTGCTGGCAATGCCCGTACTTATACAGCCCAAAATGCTGTTAGCCTTCTTGGCAACAAGGACACACTGTTGACTTATATCTAGCTTCTCTACCATTGTAACCCCTAGGTCCTTTTCTGCAGAACTTCTGCCTAACCATTTGATCCCTAGTCTGTAGCAGTGCATGGGATTCTTCCATCCTAAGTGCAGGACTCTGCACTTGTCCTTGTTGAACCTCATCAGATTTCTTTTGGCCCAATCTTCTGTGCTGCTACAGCTGTGCTGCTGTAAGGTACATGGTGTAGCCGCTCTTTGTCGGCAGGATCTCACTTGAGAAATAAATTTCTCAAACATTTTCATCTTTAAATTCAAAATCTTTCCCCACTCTAAGAAAAGACTCAAATACTTTTTCAGCCCTCAACAAAAGTTTTGAAAAACGTCTCCTCCGCAAACCCTTTTTTGCCCCAGATTTTCATAACTGAACCATATCTCCTTTCAAAACCTTTTCCTTCCTCAACCAAAGAAGTTTTGAAGAGTTTTCCTCCATTAAAAAGGAGTTTCTGAAAGTTCCCAACCCTCAAAAAAAGTTTCTATAACTTTTCTGCCTCTCAGGTATAAAAGTTCTGGGGGAGATCAGTATTTGGTGGGAGTTGGATATTGTCTCACTGTTTCCTTGCTTTCCCTGGGGGTCTGTCTGAATCCATATTTTCTCTTCTCTTATACTTACTTTGAAAGCTCTTTGGCAACAGAGTCTGTCTTTCTGTCCTGTGTTTGGATGGCACCTAGCACATAGGACTAGGTCAATGACTAGGGCACTTAAGCGGTTACTTCAATCTAAATAAAATAAATAATAATTAATAAAAAACTTTTTAAAAAAATTGGAAAGGGAAAAAGTTTTGGAAACTTTTATTGTGCTGAGAGTAAAGTTTTAAAAACTTTTTTTTCCATAGGAAAAGTGTTTTAAACTCTTTTTGGTGGGGTGGAAAAAAAATTGAAACTGTTTTTTGAAAGGGAAAACGTTTTTGAATTTTTTATGGAAGGAGAAAAAGTTTCAGAGACTTTGTGGAAGGGTAAAGAGTTTTCAAAACTCAGTGAAAGTTTCAGAAACTTTTTTTAATAGGAAAAGTTTTTGAAACTCTTTTTAGAGGCAAAAGGTATTTGGGGCTTTCTTTTGGAGATGGAAAAAGTTTTCAAAACTTGTGTTGAGCAGGGAGGAAAATTCCAGACACTTTGCAAAAAAAAAGTTTTCAAAATCATTTGTTGGCAATGGAAAATGTTTCAGAAACTTTTTTGGAAGGGGAAAAAGTTTTGAAAGTTTCCGCTTCCCCCTCCAAAAAAGTTTCTAAAACTTTTCACCTCCAATTTTGTTTCCTTCCTTCAAAAGTCTTCAAAATTTTTTAGCAAGTGTCTGTTAAATCAAGATGGCTTTGGGCCTGAGGCCAATAGTAAAACTTCACTTTGATCCCAGTGCTACTAGCCCTGTAAGAAAGAGAATGAATATATATATATATATACACATATACACATATACACACACACACACACACACACACACACACACTTTGCCTACTTGCACCTGGGACAGTCCATTTCCCAATTATGGGAGGGGTGCTATATTTATTGTGAGTCACAACTTTCCTCCCCCCACTCCTTTAAAAAGTTACTTTGGTTTCTCCCACCCCTTTCTCTAGAGGGTGTGCCCTTGGGCTACTCCATTTTCATAAAGGGGGGAATGTTATATTCATCCTTCCCCCTTTTGAAAGTTACTTTGGTTTCTCCCACAATTTAGTTGAGGGTGGTGCCCCAGACCAATTCATTGGCATGGGGGGAGGGTGTTCACTCCCAATTTCCAAAGTACAAATTGGTTTGACCCAAGTACCCTCCTATGGGTACCTGGGCCGGACCATTTTCAAACCGGGGGGGGGAGAGAGAGACAGGTGAGGTGTTTATTTTAAAACCCCAGCTTTAAAGTGGAAGGGGGGGCAGCCCCTGATTCAAAGACACGATGGAATGAGAGTTGGCAGCCCACGCCTGAGGAGCTGCTGCGCAGGAGGGAGGTATTTCTCTTTCTCCCCCCCCCAGCTCCCGCGAGGAATTGGTACGTCCCGCCCCTTGGGCGAGGCTGCAGCACCTGAGGTGGAGACAGAGGCGCGGAGCGGGCGCGCGAGTCAATCGGGAGTCGGACGCGACCGAATCAACTTGGCCGAACTAAGCGGGCCGCGCCCGCCCGGCGGGAAGGGGGATCCCGACGCGGGGGAATCAACCCGGCCACCGGCTCCGCGTTGGTTGAGGGGGATGGAGACCCGGGGACCCCAGCCAGCTCTGCGGACTCTGCTGTGTCTCCTGGTCGGCGCGTGGTTCTCAGGTAACCGTCCTGCCCGGAGTGCGGGCGGCGACAGCGCCCTACCCCTCGCCCCTCCACCCTCCTCTGAGGGGGGAGTTGCGCCCTGCGGGGTCTCCTGCCCCGAGCCGCAAGGGGCGGGAAGGGAGAAACTCGACGGCTGATTGGAGGGGAGAAGGGTGAGGGGAAATTAGCCCCGCCCAGCCTTGGCTCCCTCGGGGTGGGGGGCTGCTGTGCCCCCATGGGCAGGGTGGGGTTGGGGTGAGTCCCTGAGCTGCCCCCCATCGCGGGGTGCCCTTAGCCCTACTAACTGGAGTGGTGGAGTCTCTGGGCTGCCCCCCAGGGGGTGTGGGGCAGGGTTAGTGTGGATCCCTGGGCTGCCCCTTGCCTGGGTCTCACTAGTGGGTATGGGGGGTTGTCATAGGGGTCCTCTTGAGCTATTGGGGCAGCTCAGGGTCCAGCTTGGGGGGATCCCAGGTAACAGGGTCCAGGAGTGGGATCTGAGATGGCGGGTGTCTTTTCACCTTCCTGAATTCTAACTAGCCTGCCTCTCTCTCCTGTGCCTACGTGTTTAACTCCCCCACCCCCACCCCAAGGTAAACAGCACAAGAAGCTGACGAATATAGCTCCCGCCTCAGCCCTCACCTTTCCCACAACCCTGGGTTTCATGCCCGCTGGCCTGTTCTGCTTCCCACGCCAAGTGAGGTAACGGCGGGGTGTCCCGTGCCACCCACATACAGCTCTCTCTGGTGCTGGGCGCACCCCAATCCAGAGATACAGGTGTGGCCTCCTTCCCGGAAGGGCAGCGGCCCTGTCTTGGTGAGCTCTCGTCTGTCGAAACTCGCCACTGGGTGATATGCCTCGAGGGAGGGGCTTTCTTTATCCGTGGCCCTGCCAGCTGGAGTGAACACACGGTGCTGGGAAGGCACCCTGATCTCTCCGGAGAAGATAGATATAGCTGAGATCTCTGGGCAGGATCCCCTCCCCTTCTCTTAGGGCGTGGACCCCGGTGTACTGGCCCTGTTCCCGGTGTAATTGATGACCTGGCTTTCCTCCTGCCCTTTAACTGGAATGTATGCCATACTGTGCACCGAGAACATTGTTGGCAGCGTGACCTGGAAAGCGTTGGGGCTGGTGGTGTTGCGGGTGGCTTTAATATGGTTGCTGTGGGGTCACATTAGAGGAGGCTACATTTCCTCACTGAGAACATGAGACCTGTTAAATCTGAAGAGTCCCAGTTATCTATCTCCTGCGTTCTAGTACTGGGTTTGGGAAGGGAGTGGGGTCTAGTGGTTAGAGCAGGGGAGCTGGCAGCCAGGACTCCTGATGTCTATCCTGAACTCGGGGAGAGGGTCTGGCGGGTTAGAGAAGGAGGGGGCCAGGACTCCTGAATTCTGTTCCCAGTTCTGCCACTCACCTCAGGAAGCTGTGTGAGTTAGTAACTGGTGACTTTGAAAAGCACGAGTTGTTCCTGTTTTGAAAGCAGTGAGGTCAGAGATTATTGGGCTAACAAGGAGCTGGGTGCGTCACAGAATGGCTCATGGGGTAGTGGAAGTGATGAGTTAACCCTGAGATCCCTTGATTTGTCCTGTAATAAGGAAACCAGTCGGGTGTAACTCTTTAGGGGCTGGTATGTGGTCCAAAAGCTTGGCAGGACACTTGAGACCTCTTATGCTTGACTCTTCAATGGCTGTTTACCCCCAAAAGGGGGAAGACAGAGAAATTAGTCTGGTCATGTCTGAGTCAACCACTGTAATGGAAATCTGACTTCTAGAGTGACAGGAGTGTGGCTTAGTAGTTAGAGCAGGGGGCAGGGAGTCAAGATGCCTGGGTTCTGTTCCCAGTCCTGGGAGCGGAATGATGTCTAGTGATTGGAGCAGGAGCAGCTGGAATGCAGGACTCCTGGGTTCTTTCGTTTGCTTGCCTGGGGCATACCCCCATCCCCATCTGCAACCCTCCTTGGCCCATCTGACCTGACATCCCAGCTGACCCTGACCTTTCCTTGTTCCAGGCCCTGCCCATGGGATGCAAGTCACGGTGCTGAACCCTTTCAATGTGGTGATCCTCTTCCAGCCTGTTACCCTGCAGTGCAACTATCAGACCTCAGCTACCCAGCCGCCCATCGTCACCTGGAAGTATAAATCCTACTGCCGGAGCCGCCTGGCCGATGCCTTCAACCCCAGCAGTCAGGAGAACCAGATCAACAACCAGCTGCAGCAGAACAATCCTGGATACAACCCCTATGTGGAGTGCCAGGACAGCACTCGCACCGTGCGGGTGGTGGCTACCAAGCAGGGCAACGCTGTGACACTGGGGGACTTCTATCAGGGGCGTAGGATCACCATCACCAACAGTAGGTTTTGGGGAAGGATGGAGGGTTCTTTTACTTATCACTTGTTAGATAGCTGATAGTACTGTGCCAGGGGGGCATTGTGCCAAGTGAAGGGCTTGTTGTGCTGTTGTGGTAGCCCCCTGACTCGCTTATTTGTGTGTGATGGTGTGTCTTGCTTATTAGGTGGATTACAGTAGTACAAGTAGGGGCATTGTACCATGTGTAGGGCTTATTAGGTGTATTATTTGGCTCTTTGAGCTAAGATCAACTGGTAGTACGCTGTGTGCCGGGAACTACAACATCGTACTCCTGGGGGAATTCTGCACCACTGCATGCACAGAATTTGTGTTCCCTGCAGGTTTTTTTGCTTCCCTGTAGAAAAAAATATTTTTCGGAGTGGGAAGGAAAGGGAAGCCTCGGGCGGTCATATGACCCTCCCTAGCAGCATGTTTTGGGTGCCCAGGGCAGCTGGCAGAGGGGTAAATCACTGTGACACAGGAGCTGGACTGGGGAAGACCCGGCTGGTGACTCCTATCCTGTGTCAGACTCAGCTGATAGCCCTGGCTGGGCTGGGGATGACAGGACTTCCTCTTTCCCTGCACAGCATCTGGGGCTGTTAGACCTGCCCCCAGGTTTCTCCTCTGGCTGTAGGAAGCTCTGCAAACTGCCCCCTCCCACCTGCTTTTGGCACCTGCCTTTCCTCAGATGCAGGGGGAGGGAATCGTAGTACAGGGAGCTGCTCCACCATCCATCCAATACCTCTCATCCCAGCCCTCCCACCGAACCTTCCTGCCCCCTGACAAGGCCCACTTCCCCTGCACCTGGACCACCCCCAACGAGCCATCCCCACACTACTGAGTCCCAACCAGCTGCATGTGGATCGCCGCCCCACTGAGCTCCCCACATCCACACCCCCATGCCAAGCTCTGTCCCTCTGACTCCTGGACCCTCTGCTGAGCTTCAACCACCTTCTCCTAGACCCCCTGCCAAGTCCCATTACCATTGTATCCAGATCCCCCCTGCATCCGGAAATGCCACTGAGCTGCCCGCACCCAGATTGCCCCACACAGAACCCTCTCAACCCCCACCTGGATCCCCCCTCACTAAGCCCCTCCACACACGAATCCTGCCTGCCCACACCTGGTGCAGCTGGCATGGAGGGCCAGGGCCCTGGGGTGTTTCTGGGGCAGGCCCAGTCCTTGTGCTGTGTCAGGGTTGGGTGCAACCTCACTGAGTCTGTGTCCCAGAGGGGAGCAGCACAGTGATCTCCCACCTCTGTGCAGCCAGTGGTCTGTGCTCCCCAATGCCATGTTGGAGCCTCTGCAGTTATTTGACAAATACAATTTGAAGAATTTTTAATTTTTTGGTGCAAAAAGCCCTCAAGAGTAACTGTGCCAGGTGGAGGGCTTGTTGGGCTGGTCATTTATTAGGTGTTTTATGGTAGCCTCCAACTCACTTATTAGGTGTGTTACGGTAGCCCTCAGGGGACCTATGAGTGGTTCCGGATCACCGTCACCCTCAGTATGTATGGGGTAGAGGGACGGCTGTGTGTTTGCTTATTAGGTGCATTCTGTAGGGGCCTAGAGATGCCCCGGCTGAGATAGGGATAACAGGAGGTGGGAGGCAGAGGATTTGTACTGCTTGCTTATTAGATGTTTTATGGTGGCAGCCAGAGAAATGGGGGCCCCAGCTGAGATTGGGGCTGTAGTGCCAGGTGCTGCACAGACACAGTGAGAGACAGTCCTTGCCCCACAGGGCTCACGGTCTAAAGGTACAGAGCGGGGCTTATCCCCATTCTACAGTTGAGAAAACGAAGGCACAGAGCGATGTAATGTGCCCAAGCTCACTCAGGGCGCCTGTGACAGGGCACCAGCTGAACCCAGATCTCCTGAGTCCCAGTTCAGTGTCTTAACTCCGAGCCTGGATAATTGTTGTTTATGCTCATGGTGTGTTGGCTTCCAGAAGGATGGAACTAATACAGCAGCAGCTTTAAAAACGAAGTGGGAGCTCTGAAAAGAGAGGGCTGCCATAAGCTATTGGAAGAGAGTTTCTCACCATGGAAATGCAGCCACCTCTGGGGTGGAATGCTATAACTCCTTAATAGCCCTTCGGTGTCGCTCCCCCAGTGCTGAAATGCAGCCACCTCTGGGATTTGGCAAAACAGATATTTAACAGCGGATAAGAACAGGAGAGAGTTTTGGGCGGGTAGCAAAGAATGCTGTGTATGACTGGAAGCAGGTTGAGAGAGGTAGAATTGAGCTCCCTATCACAGCAGGAGCATTGTGGCCAAACTCCAGCGATACTAGGGGATCTTTACCTGTTGTGCAGACTGTCACAGCATCTGTTATATGTTTCACCATGCTGGGGCATTCGGGCCAGCACTGACCATGAGAGGAGAGCGCTGCCACCCAGCTCTTTGCAGCATAGCACTGCCGGGGCATTGGGTTAGGGTGCGGGTGCTGGGTCCCCAGTCTGACTAGAACTCCTGGGTCCTGTTCCAGCTGTAACCACTCAGAGCCCTGCGGTGACCTGCACCTGGGTATCAGAACAGCAGTATCTGGTTACAGTTAAGCTGAGTGCTCTGGTGTCAGATGCTCTGAGCTCCATCAGGAAGGGGAGAGGGATGCTGTCCTGTGGTTAAGGCACAGACTAGGACTCGGGACTCCTGGGTTCAATTCCCATCTCTGCCATGGTCTCCTTATGTGACCTTGGAAAAGACATTTCCCCCATCTGGGGATAAAAAACCTGCCTTTGTATAGTTTTATTGGAAGCTTTTGGGGGCTGGGACTGACTTAATGCCTGGCACAATGAGGTCCTGATCCCAGCTGGGGCAGGGCCTGTCTCGCTGTGTCTGGGCAGAGTCTGGCATGACGGGGCCGGGGTCTCAGCTGGGACAGGGACTGCATCTCAGCAGTGCCTGGCATGATGGGGCCAGGTATCAGTTGACTCTATTCCAATACAAATATTTTCAGGTTCTACTGCTTTTTGCTCTGGTTTCACAATGTAAATCAACCGCATTGTGTTATGGTGGGTCAAAAGTCCACAGCAAAACTCTGCCCTGCGATCATGTGTTTAAAATGAACTGGAGCTGTGCTTCAACGGTCTCCAGCCAAACGCTGTTAAATTATCATGCCTTTTCTTTGTGTTGTCTTACCTGGAGGCGTTTCTGTGATAACAGCAGCTTTGTCGTAACCTGGTCCAACTGGTGCGTGATTCATGCAGCAAAAATCTTCAGTTTCTAATACTCATCTAAAGTCTTGCACTTCATAAACTGTGGATCACTTCTCCCTACCGAAATGCAGCCAGCTCAGGGGTGGAACACTGCAGATGGCTAACAGCACTACGCAACAGATAAATCATAATCCTAATGCCAGCTGATCACAATTCTAATGATTTTCTTACATAACACTTTCCATCCTTGCAGTGCTTCGCAAAGGTTTAATTACCATTTGGGACAGGAAGTTTGAGTGTCTAATTGAAACTGTGGCTGAAGATGCAGGTCAGCTGAATTGAACCAGTTAGCTCCAGATTCTAGTGATGTCCTAGTTAGGCTGCTAGGTGAGGTGGCTGGGTTTTATGATGAGTGTTTGATGTCACAGATCCCAGATTTCAGCATCACTCCATGAATTGGAGCAGCAGGGAACGCTGCTTGTTTATGAAGTGTAAAAAGCTTGCTGGTATCAGGGAGAGTGATACTGGAAGGCTGCATCCAACACTGGGGTGCCCTTTTTATGAAGGATGTTGGAAAAACTGCAGAGGGTGTAGAGAAGAGCTGTGAACGTAATCCAAGGGCTGGAGAAAAGGCCTGACAGTGGGAGAATGAGAAAGTTGGATCTCTTCAGTTTGTCCAAAAGAAGATCATCAGGTGACTTGATCTTTTTCATGGGGAGAAAAATCCCAGGTACTAATGAGCTCTTCAGTCTAATGGAGAAAGGTAGAACAAGAACCAACATATAGATGTTAAAGCCAGACACACTTCAGCTAGAAAGGAAGTGCAAATTTAACAGCCAGGGTGATTAACTGGTATGACTTCCCCAGGGAAGTGTGGATTGTCCATCTCTTAGGGTCATTCAATCCAGACTAGAGGCTTTTCTGGAAGATGGTTTTGCCAGATACAATCTGTGGGTAATGGGGTGAAAGTCTCTGGCCAGTGTTATACAGGAGGCCAGATGAGAGGAGACGTCCAACCAAAGTAGATGATGATCTAATGGAGATGCAGGAAGATCGTAGACCAAGTTTGTCAAAGCTGACTCACAGTTCAGGTCCTAAAACCAACAACATACAAGATCTTGGGCATAGAGAGGTGAAGTGGCATGTCTGAGGTCACACAGTGGGTCATTAGCAAGAGCTGGGGATAGAACCCCGGAGTCCTGATCTAGCGCACTATCCACTACACCACACAGCCAGGCTAAGTTCCCTCTAAGCCATGTGGCCAACACAGCAGGCTATCAAGGGCCATGCAGGGGCAAGAGGTGCTTCTGTCCCAGCCCCGTCGTGGTGACAGGGGGCTGCAGGGAGTCCTCCCACTCTCCCCTGCCACAGCCTGGACCCCAGAGCCCGCACTCCCAGCCAGGGCCCTCAGCCCTAGCATCCTGACTCTCTGCCCTAGCCCTGAGCTCACTCCCACACCCAAACTCCTCATCTTATGACCTGCACCCCCAGCTGGAACCCTCAGACCCTTGTACCTCAACCCTCTGCCCCAGCCCTGAGCTCCCTCCTGAACCCCAAATCCCTCATCCCTGGCCCTAACCCAGCCCTGATCCCCCTTCTGCCCTCCGAACCCCTCATCCCCACCCATGCCACACATCACCTCCATATAGGTGCACATACCAAAATTTATTCTGCATATAAAAAATTAGTGGGAACATTGTACATTGAGCTGAAAGTTTTCAGATGCCACTAATCATTTGGGTGTGACTCCTTAGAGAGACATCACTTCCTCCTTCTTTGGGAAGCTGGGGATTGGCACATTCTGAAAATCCAGGCCCAGAATCGCTACCCACTTCTGAAAAATCTGGTCCCAAAGCTGCCCAGGCTGGGACTCTGGACACCTGGATTCTAGTCTCAGCTCTGCCACTGGGTTGTTGAGATCAAAAGGGCTTGTTCCCTGGCTTCCTGCTATTCCAGCCTGTTCCCGACAGCAGGGCCTGGCGTCTTGTGTACATACTGGACGGTTTAGTGTTATTCGGTTTTCAAAGCCCTCAATTGGTGGAAGTGCCATTGTTCGAGATCAGCAGGCGGGAGCTGCAGCCGTTAAGCCCTGTGGAGAGTATTCCATGTTTAATTTCTCTGCATAACTTAGTCCCACAAGCCCTGGATAATTCATAGATTCCCCTCCCTCCCCCCACACCACAGAGGCTCCAGCAGGGACTCTCCTTCCTGCACAGCCCTGGCCAGAGTGCCTCACCCTGGGACTCCCTTAATTTTTGTTGCTGTTTCTCTAAACACTGTCCAGTTAGCTGGTATCTTATCAATAATCTGACACCCAGTAAACCCCACTCCCCTCCCAGAGCTGGGGCTAGAACCCAGGAGTCCTGGCTCTGTGCTCTAACCCCTGGACACCACTGTCTTTACCTAGACTATGCTGAAAGGGCTTGTCGGTGCTCTGGCTCTCCTGCTTGGAGATCCTTCCTGCATGCCCCCGATTCTCCCACCCTGGCTCTGGTGAATCCAGCTTTGCCTTCCTCTGTCTCCCCCACAGATGCCGACCTCAGCATCGACCAGACCGCCTGGGGCGACAGCGGCGTGTACTACTGCACCGTCACCTCTTCACAGGACCTGCAGGGCAACAACGAGGCCTACGCTGAGCTCATCGTGCTGGGTGAGTGGCCAGGATGGGGATGCAGGCAGGTGGGGAGCGGGATGTTCCAATGGGGTTTGGAGGAGTGCTGTCGGAGATGGGATGCCAGGCTAGAGGGGGCTCGTGGGTCTGATCGGGGTGACTGGTAAGGGGCAGGATGCTGGGCTAGAAGGGTCCATGGGAAAGAACCTGTGTGTCAGGGAGGAGGCCAGATGGGTCTATGGGCCCGGTCTGGGGAGGAGGTGGGATACCAGGTTAGATGGGCTCACCACTCTGCTCCGGGACAGCAGGGATGGGAGATTGGCACATGGGGCCAGGCAGGGGCAGATATTGGGTTAGACAGGCAGCTACTTCCCTTTCCATAGCTGGTAAATCGGTGCGTGCCAGTCTCTGCCCAGTGCCCAACTTCCCTGAAGCTCACTGGTGGAGGAGAGTAACAGTAGCACCAATTGGAGGCAACAGCAGCCTTTTTGGCTAGGAAGGGATTAGTCAGAAAGGGGAAGTGGTGACTCCTGCAGCCCACGCAGGGCAGTGCTGTCCTACCTCCCTTCCTCATCCCCAGGGCTTTTCCAATTCTGCCCCATGGCATCTTCCTCCTGAACCCTCCCCTCTCTGCGCTGCTTGCACTGCTCCGCAAACAGGAATTTCAGCCTCCCTATCAGGTAAATAGCAGAGAGGACGGGAGTTAATACAAAGGGACGTAGGGAGCAGGAACTGAGGAGGTCTTCCAACAAAGTCCCTTTGTATGAACTTCTGTCTTCTCTGCTGTTTTCAGTTAACTCCTTCCCACTCGGTGTCGTCTGTGAGCTGGTGTGTCTGGCCTGCAGGGCTGGCCTAGCTTCCTAAAGAGCAGTCACTTGAGTACTAACATTACAGTAGTGCCAGCTGAGATCGGGGCCCTGTCGCATTGGGCACTGCACAGACACATAGCGGGCCCCAGACATAGCGAGAGACAGTCCCTGCCCCAAAGAGTTTGCAACTAGACAAACGATGGAAGGGGGCACTGATGCATGCAGGCCCCGTGACTCGCCCATTTTGCGCAGTAGGTACCCAGTTGTCCTGACTCCCGGTCACAGTGCTAGCCATCATGCAGCACCACCTAGCAAAACTCGCAGCTGGAGTAAGATGTGACTTTCCATGCGTCCCTCCCCCACAAATCTCCTGAAGCTATTCTTTTTCCCTGCCACTCGTCTCATAAATGTACTGTCTCCCTCCTGGCCTGGCTGCTAACAGGAGGTATGGGAGTTAGAAGCTAGCTTCCCTGCTGCAGCTAAAAGGGATTCTGTATTCTGCAGTGGGTTTTATCCTGGGTTCTGAAAGGGGTACAGACTCTAGTGAATTAACGCAGGGAGCTGGGAGCCAGGACTCCTGTGTTCTATCCCTGGAGGCGTGGGATCTAATGGGTTAGAGCAGTGGATTGGGAGCCAGGACTTCTGGGTTCTGTGTCTGGTTTGGAGAGGGAAATGAGGTTTAATGGATTTGGGATTGGGAGCCAGGACTCCCAGGCCAGGAGCTTTGTGAAGGGAGAGGGGTCTAATGGGTTAAAGTAGAGGGGTGCCTGGCTGTTCCAGTTTGATGACCATGGGAATCAGGAGCATTTTGCTGCTCATCATGTTCTTATCCTCCAATGTCCTGCATGTTTCAATGTTCAGAGAGCAGCCCTCTGGGCGCTGGAACTCCATGACATCCTGGTCATTAGCCTGTAATGATTTTGATCCTGTTGCACTTCCCCACCCTTATGTCATTGATACCAATGTGTCCCTCCCATGAGCACTGCCACACCTCCCTGCTGCTAGGGAACAGCAAAGGAGGCTGGCACTCAGTTGTATGAGTGCAGCCGTGTTGCACAGCTCATCTGGGGGGGAGGGGAATGGGAGTCAGGACTCCTGGGTTATATCTCATCAGGCATATCCATCCCCCTCTCTGTAAAATGGAAATGCAACAATGCAGAAGAGCTCAGTGGTGGGCAAAATATTGCTGTGTCTGCTTTTCCGGCACCCTTACTGAGCAGCCTTCGTCCTGGGGGCATCCCTCAGGACAGGGTGCCTGGGGAGCCCTGTTTGGAAAGGGGTTGTCTTCGGTAACATCCCATCACCCCACTCAAGTGTCCCCCTGCAGTGGCCTGACTGCCGCAAATGCCCTTCTCCTACTCCTGTGCTCATGGGTTGGGCCATTGTGGGGATAAGAAGTGTCCTGGCTGGATGGTACCGTCATCCCACCTGTAAGCTGAGGCCTTTGCCCAGTATCCCACCCAGAACCACCATGGTACAACAGGAGGGGGTGGACTGCTTGGAAGGGAGGGGGGCTGCTAGTTAGTTTGGAGGCAGAGACCCTAAGAGCCACCGGGAGAGGGGAGCAAGACTAGTTAGGGCAAAGGGATTGGCACTGATGGGAGCCTGGAGGCTGAAGTCAGAGAGAGGCTTTTGGAGGAAGAGGATGAAGTTGTCTCTGGTGTTCTGGATAACATGCTGTTGGTCCAAACTGTTATGGATCCTGTTACGGAGGTCCTGGAGAACATAGTGAATCTACAGCCAAATCCATCTTAGATTCAGTGGGAGGGTTCTGGAGAGCAGGGCCATATGGATCTGTGGCCAACACCTCCCCACCCCGGCTTTGTTTGTCTGCTGGAGTATGTAGCATCTGGCTCCACTTCACCCCTGTTGGATATGCAAGGCTGCCGGACGGCTGTGCCAAATCTTGCTGTGGCAGGAGTAAGACGCTGCAGCCGTGAGGTTTGGAAGCCTGGCTTGAGGGCTTGTTGCTAGATAAGTGGAAAAAGAGGAGTTTGATCTCTCCTCCATTCCAGACACCAAATGCCCATGTGGCAGAGCCCAATCAATGATGATCTACCTCGCTGGCAGGATTACCTAGCTGTAACTATGACCAAATCTTTTTTTTCCCTTCCCTGTATGAGTGAGATCTCTAAAGCACCGAGCACTCGGGTGCCAGTTTGAATGCCCACCTGGGCCAGTGCACTGCTTATTATCCCCATCTCCACCCTTATAGTAGAGTTAGCTTCAAGTCGCTTGCCTTTACGGCGTTCACCTACATCTGTAGTAATTGTCTGTCTCTCTCTGTCCCATAGGCAAATCATCCGAAGTCTCGGAGCTTTTGCCAGGCTTTCAGATAGGGCACATGGAAGGTACTTGCCTTGCTAGATTTGGGGCGGGCAGGGTGGGGAAATTATGCCACCACTTAGCTTTTATGCAGTGCACATTACTATTAGATCATGACTGAGGTAGAGCTAAGAGGGCGTGAGCCAGTGGGAGGAGAGAAATAACTAATGGGGCTTTAATTTGCTCTTTGGGAGAGTCTTTGTTCTGTGTCTGTACGGCGCCTGGTGCAATGGGATCCTGGGCCGAGAGTGGGGCTCCTAACTACTACTATAATAAACCTAATATAGAGAAAAATGTATGGTGCTTATCCTAGGGGTGCTGGGCAGTATCATAATACTTAATTATTATAAGGTAATTACTAATTGATTTCTAGGTAATATCCATTTTTGGTTCTGCCTCGCAGAGGGTGACCATGCTGTGATCGCCTCGGGAAATTCTTTGATAGCACTTTTGATAGAAACATATTTCCTGCAGAAATGGCGATATTCCAGATTCGGGGTGGGACCTTGACAGGCTCCAGTCTCCCCAAGTTGGGGGCGGAATGCTGAAGATACCCTTTCAAAGTGCTTTGTTTCAGCATTTATATTTCATTTAGTTGGGGGCCAGAGGTTTATGTTACATACTACAAGTCTGAACAGCAAAATTTTACACGAAATCTGTATCTTCCTGAGAAACCCTTTATTTTCATCACTGTGATGTTTTCTGATGGAAAACTGGCCTGACGGAATATTTTTGACCTGGCTTTTACTCAGTGCAAGGATCAAAGGGGACAGACTCAAGGTGACAGTCCTTCCAGAGCCTGAACTCTGCATCTCCTGGTGTGTTCATGTTTGCTTGTTTAGATTGCACTCTCCTGGTGGCAGGGCACAAAGCAGAGTTGGGCATGTACCCTGCCTCCCAGCCCAGACCCTACTCCCCTTCCAGAGCCTGGAATAAAACCCGGAGTTCTGCCCCTGTGCTCTAACCCACTTGACCCCATGCCTCTTCCAGACTATAAGGTACAGGCCTGATGGAGGTGGTCATTCAGACCAAGCAGATCACCACCATGTCTGGCCTCCATCACTGTCCTATCTAAGCATCTCACAGTCTTCAGTGTATTTATTCTCGTGCTATTTCAGAGATTCCCTCCACCTCCCCATGCCAGGGACTCTGTTCCCCTCTGACTGACTCTCCCCCCAGCCCCCATTGACCAGGAGCTAAGTGTGTCCCCAACCATTCTGTCTGGGAGACTAGTCATCCAGGGCATCTATATGTTAAACTGCATCTGGATGCTGAGCGGGGGGGCAGAAGAGTTATGCCTGAAGGTGTTAATGGCACCAGAAACTGGTTTCTTCATTTATAGACAATTGCAGAGCTGCTTGAAGTTGTATATTTGCTAATCTGATGCTGGGACCTCGTGTCCTCCATTCTCCTGCTTCTGGACTTCTGATTCCACCCCCCTAAAATCAATAGAGTTCTGCCCATGGATGCCTAGAGTATTCCCTGGAGGTTTGGAGTGGCTCGCATGTGGTGTTCACACCTTGCTGTGTTAGACAAATGCCATCAAGTTGTGTATAGGGTCTTGCCAAGGTTGTCCAATCATCCACTCCCTCTTTGGATCTTATTAAATTCTTGGTCTCAATGGCATCTTGTGGCAGAGAGTTCCACAGGTTAATCCTGCACTGAATGGCTCTGTCTTGTATATGCCACCTCTTCCCGTTTCATTGCGTCTTTGGGAGACGGGAACAGCGGATATTGGGTAGGGGGGTTCAAAAAGAACCACAAGGAGGATCAGCACTCTGGTAGCAGGAGACTGTCTGTGGAGTTTCTCCTACAGACGGTTCAGAGGTGATTTGATGCTAGTCTATCAGCACCTCCCTGGGGAGCAACGAGCTTTTTAACTTAGCATACAAAGGCGAACAAGATCTGCTGATTGGGGGATGAAGTGAGACAAATCCAGAGGGGAAATAAAGGGCAGATTTTCCCTAGGGGGTGGAATTAACCCTGGGCACGACTGCCCCAGGGACGGGGCAGATTCTCCAGCCTTTGGAGTCTTTCCACTGAGATCAGGCATCTCTCTAAGCTCCACTTGAGCTCAACTACCAGATCAGAGCTTGAAATCTACAAAAAGGGCAGAGTTAAGGGCGCTTTTGCTCAACTCCAGATCTGGGCTGCTGGCAGAGGTTCTCAGCCTGGGCTATGCAGCAGGGCTGAATGATCCTGTCTGGGCCTTGAAATCTGTGAAAGTTCCCCTGGTGATTTTTGTGTATCTAGCTCCAGATGCCGCCTAATAATAAATATGCCTAGCTCCTTCAGAGCACTCTCCGTCAGCAGATCTTTACAAAGGAGATCAACATAACCCTCACTTTTAGAGAAGGAGAAACTGAGGCACAGAATTGTGGTGTGTCCAAGACACCCAGCAGGCCACTGACAGAGCCAGGAATAGAACTGGGTGCTTTCCACTAGGCCATGCTGTCTCCCAGCTGGTCTGGTTTGTTTCCCATAGGGCCTCCTGTAAATCAGCCCCTCTTAGGGTGTCTCGAGCCCATAGCCCCAGGTCAAACCTTGGCCCTGGTGTGTGCCTCAGTTTCCTAGGGCAGGGAGGCCCTGACGCTGATCCTCTGGGTGGGTTCTGTTGGCGGCAGGGTCCATAACGAGAAACCTCTCCCTCTTCGCAGACTGGCTCTTCGTGGTCCTGGTGGTGCTGGGATTCCTTCTCATCATCCTCCTCTTCGGCATCTGCTGGTGCCAGTGCTGCCCCCACACCTGCTGCTGCTATGTGCGGTGCCCCTGCTGCCCGGAGAAGTGCTGCTGCCCAGAAGCTCGTGAGTTCTCTCCTCTGTCTCATGCTGCACCAGAAACTTACAAAAGGGCGAGGTGGGGGTGGGGGGACTCCTGGGTTCTATCTGCAGCTCTGGGGTGGAGAGGCGTCTAGTGGTTAGAGCGCAGGGGGGCGGGGAGCCCAACTTCTGGGTTCTCTCCCTGGTGCTGGGAGGGCAGTTTGGGGGAGTCCTGCAATGGAGGCTGTTTCTGCTGATCTGCATGTTCTGATCCCTCCAACTCCCCCTGCTTTCTCTTTTCAGTCTACGCCGCTGGAAAAGCTGCTACTGCCGGCGTCCCCAGTGTTTATGCTCCGAGTGTCGGTGCCCCCAGTATCTACGCCCACCCAAACCCCGTGAAGCTCGGTCCTCCCGCCACCATGATCCCCATGGGCCCCATGTCACCCATGTACAACGGCTACGGGGCAGAGTACGACAGAGCCAGCTCCGGTAAGTTTGCATTCGGTGTCGGTTGTGTTGCCACAATAGTAATTGTGCTGGAGTCAGTGACCCCAGCTGGGGATCTGCCAGTTGGCTGCAGCTGCACTGGAGTCAGTGGGCCAGATCCTTCACTGGTGTCAATCGGCCATAGAGCCACTGGAGTCCATGCTGATTTACATCACCTGTGGCTACCCTGAGGATAGGAGCTAAGCTGGATAGCAGCATGCTCAGTTCTAGTTAGGATGCTCAGCTGACTCATTTTGGGGGCAGGGACTGTCCTGCTCTGTCTGGGCAGCACCTGACACTACAGGGCCCTGATCTCAGCTGGAACAGGGACTGTGTCTCGCTGTGTCTGGACAGCGCCCGGCACTGAGGCCCTGATCTCAGCTGGGGCATGGACTGTCTCTCGCTGTGTCTGGGGAGCACCTGACCCAGATGATGGATAAATAGTAGGTTTCTGGGTCACATGGTAGAACTATGGGACCTGAGCCTGCAAACCTGGAGCGGTGGGACTGGGGTGCATAGATGGGGAAATCAACAGCTTCAGCCTTTCTGCTCGGTGCCATGATGTCCTTATTCTTGCTTGATTTCCTTGTAGTTGGTGGGAACAGCTCCCAGGTGCCCCTGCTCCGGGAAACGGATAGCGGTGGGAACTCAGGTAAGGAGAAGCCAGGCTGTGAAGCAGACAGTCCGGCAGCAGGAGTTGATGTGATACCGCTGCCCCCTGCTGGATGGAGTTGGTGCTGCTCACCCATGTCTCATAGTGTCCCCTTCAGCTCAGGCAGCCACAATTACAGCCCCTTCACCATGCTCCTAAGCAGAGTCAGGTCTGGACAGCCCAAAGGTGGGAGACCCCTGGAGTAGGGAGTTGCCACAGGGCGCCCTGGTCTTGTGGAGTCAGGGGCAGCGCTAGGGGGCGTTCTCCCCTTGCAGTCAGTGCTGGCCCCAGTGCCCCAGCGTGGTGGTAGGGGGCCCTGTGTGGAGAGAGATGCTTGCTTAGCATGTTGATTCTTAAAGGTCTGTAAGTGCCCCACTTACCCAATGGCCAAATCCCACGTTGGGCAATTCCATTCCACTCCCATTCATTTGGCTCTGAGATTGTCTTTTGCTTGTGGTTGTGCAGTGTTACGTGCAGCTGTTCCCCAACTGCCCCTTCCCAGAGGTGGCTGCATCTTGAGCATTGCTGTTAAGCTGTACCTAGCTGCCTTGCCTTAGAGGTGGCTGCATCTCACTGGTGGTGGCTGCCCCTTGCAGACAGGATTGGCGCTAAGGGGGTCTGTAACTCACTCCCCTCTCTGGCTCCCTCTCTCCACAGCGGTGCGGAGCGGATACCGGATCCAGGCGAACCAGCAGGATGATTCCATGCGGGTCCTTTATTACATGGAGAAGGAGCTGGCCAATTTCGACCCTACGCGGCCGGGCCAGGCCAATGGCAGGCTGGAGAAAGGTGAGCAGCCTCCAGGCTGGAGATTCTTCTTCTCCCTCCACCCAACAAGAAACCCAGGGGATGCCAAGATCTCCCTGCAGCACCACACCCCCTAGCGCCATGCTTGGGCATCCAGACCAGCCCTGTCAGGGGAGCGTGCCCCCATAGTGCTCCAAGCTGTACAGCGCCCCCGAGCGCTGCCCTGGGGCGTCGGGGCCGGCTCTGGCTGCCGGGGAGAGCACGGAGGCCTATTTAACCCTTTCTCTCCCCTCCCAGCCTCAGTGATGAGCGAGATCAGCTCCCTCCACGAAGACAACCGGCGCCAGGAGCTGAGCCAGGGGCTGGGGCGGCTGCGGAGCCGGCCCATGTCTCCCATCAGCGACGCGTGGGAGGGGGAGAGCGGGCGGGGCAGCGAGAACCGGCGCCTCCTGCCCCCTTCCCGGCGGGACGAGCGCTACGAGGAGGAGCACTACGCCCGGCGGCCCCGCTCCCACTCTGTGGATGACCTGGACCGTGACTGGTCCCCGCAGCCTGAGGGGCGGGGAAGGGGGCGGGGCAGGCACCGTCGCGACAGCTCCCCCGACTGGCGGGAGGAGCAGCACTACGGCCAGCGGCGCAGCCGCAGCAGGGACGACCTGCGGGAGCTCGACAGGGGCCACTACGACGGGCGGCTCCTGGAGGAGGCGCTGCGCAAGAAGGGGCGGGCCGGCAGCCGCGAGGACCTGGACGGGGGCAGCGGGTCCAGCGCCCGATCGGGGAACAGGAGGGACCGGGATGAAGACGGCTTCCCTCCACCGCCGCCACCCTACACAGAAACGGAGTCCGTCTCCTCCCGGGGCAAGAACGACCGCAAGCTCCGACGGGTAAGCGGATGGGACGCAGGCCCCTGCCCCTCCTAGGGGGCTCGAAGTTGCAAATCCATGTCAGAAATGGCAGCAGCACAACTGTGTCGCAGATCTAGCTGATCTCGGTTCATTGTTCCTCCATATAGGGGGCTTTGACAGGATGTGTGGGGCAGGAAGCCTTTAGCTGCCATAGGATAAACCTCTGCTCAGAGGATAGGGCAGGCAGATGTACACGGGCCCACGTAACTGAGCACTAGACTCCAAAACTCTGTGGCTCAGGGCTCTGCTCTCCTCTTCCTCTTTGATGCTGTCTTCCCCAGAAAGCCCCCCTTCCCCCCCGCAAGGAAATGAGCGGATCATAGAGATCAGAGGTGAACAGGTGATGTGCTCCCAGTCTCACTGGAAGGCATTTCACCTCGGGAGGGGCCTGTGGCTGGGAAACGGGGCCCTCCCTTTGCTGATCCTGCTGCATCTGTTTCCTTCCAGACTCACGACCTCAGCAGAGAGAGCTTGGTGGTTTAAACACAACCCGCTTTCCTTCCTGATCACTTCCCAGGAGCACCCCCAGTGCGGGAGATGGAGGCCGTGGATCTGAGATGGTCCTGTCTCTCCTCGGAGGGCCCACAGGACACTGGCTGGCCCGTTGCCCCATGGCTCGGCAAAGCAGTTGGGGCCTCGTCTACCTGATGCTTCTGTTATGAATTTGATCAATGTGTAGCTGGCGATTTCTCAAGTCAGGCAAGGGACAGGGACTCCTGATTGCCCCAGAAAAGTAGGGCATGACTGGGGGAATCTGGAGCCCTTAGGAGGGAGGGGGAATGTCTCTAACCTTAATTTTCACATAGCATTTGGGTGAAATATTTGGGCCAGCTCCTCAACTGGTATGAATTGATCCCAGCTGAGCGACGTCTGCTTAACACCAGCTGGGGAACTGACCTGTTGTTTTGGCTCCAGTTCCCAGCTGGTCCATAGAACTGGATCTTTTAAAATGTTTTAAAGCTTTTAAGTAACTTTTTTCAAAGCTGTTTTACAATTACACGTGTTTTTTAGCAGAGTTGTGGAATCCCACAGGTTGTACATAGTTTTGCAAAAAGCTGGGCCGGTTTTTTATCGGTAGGTTTTGTGATTTTTTTCTGATTGTTGTAGAAAATAAAAAAAATTCATCTAAAAATGTGTGTGTGGTGGGGGAGGGGATTAGGGGAATGGGACACGGGACCTTTCCCCTCTAGGGGGCATTGGCTCCATTCTGATCCCAGGGCTCGGGGACTGGCTGGCTCAGTGGGGTGGAGAATGGGACTAGGCCTTTCCCTCTAGGGGGCAACAGAGCCAGCCACACTGAGGGGCTACAAACCCCAACAGCGTGACTGCAGCTACCATGATCCAGTGGGCGGGGGCCAGAATCGCATCCGCTATTGTACCTGCAGCCCATGGGCAGAGACTTGGATTGGCCCTGGACATGGAGCTCCACCTCCCCACCTCAGGTTGCTCCAGCCACCTGGGTGAGTTGAAGGGGGCATGTGCAATTTTGCCCTCTGTGGGATGGGATCAGAACTGCTCCCTGAGCAGGGAGCTTCCCTGAGTGCAACTGAGGCAGGACACTGAGTCTGCAGAGAGCCTGGGCCCATTGCCCTGAGTGGGGGAGCTGCCCCCAGTGTGAGTGATGCTGCTTGGGTCTGTAGTCACCCTCAGCCCATTACTGCGGGGGGAGCCTCCCATGGGACCAATGCAGCAAAGCTCCCTGCAAGAACCTGAGCCTCTTGCTGTGAAGTCCTGGTGAGTCCTCCCCTGGCTTCAGCCCTCTGCGCTATGACCCTGGAGGCAGGGCCTGGGCTGGATTTGTGCCCTTAGATGGATGCCTGAAGGCTCCAGGGGTTAATTTTTAGCTGGTGGCACAGGGAGTGCTCCCCTCCTCTTCCCATGCCCTCAGGCCCCTGATCCAGTTGGGAACACAGAGATCAGGAGCTGGGCAGAGCAGAAGAAACTGGTCAGCTGGGCCCAACCTTGGTTTCCTTGGTGGGGAAAAACAAGGGCTGTGCCGGTGGCTGGGGGGCAAATGGGGGCAGGACTGTGCCCCTTAAAGTATCAGAGGGGAAAAATTGGGCAGCAAAAACTGAAAAAAGCTGAAAGGCCCCAGTGGCAGGAGTTTGACTTACTGGCTCCACGTGGTGGTGGCTGTGGGAGCTGCAAGCAGTCGGTAAGGCAACTGAGTGGCCGTGGGGTGAGCGGGAAGGTCCTTTTGTGGGTCAGTAACTGGTCAGAAGACAGGAAGCAAAGAGTAGGAATAAAGGGTCATTTTCTCCAGTGGAGAGAGGTAAATAGTGGGGATCCTTGGGATCTGTGCTGTTCAACATAGTCCTAAATGATATGAAAAGGGGTGAACAGTGAAGTGGCAGTTTTCAGATTCAAAATTTCCTCAAGGTAGTGAAGTCCGAAGCTCACACTGCAGACTTACCATGGGATCTCGCAAAATTGGGTAACAAAAGGGCAGATAAAATTCAATGTTAAGTGCACAGTAATGCACATGAGGAAAACATCATCCCAACTGTGCATACAAATAATGGCGTTCAAATCAGCTGTTCTTGCTCAGGAAAGAGATCAGGGAGTCCTCGTGGATTCTTCTCTAAAAACATCAGCTCAATGTGCAGGGCCAATCCAAAAAGCTAACAATGTTAGGAACCATCAGGAAAGGGATAGATAAGACAAAATGTCATCATGCCACTCTATAAATCTATGGTATTCCTACACCTTAAATGCTGGGTGCAGTTCTGGTTTTCCCCTTCTCAAAAAGGATATGTCAGCATTGAAAAAGGGGCAATGAAAATGATTAAGGGTTTGGAACAGCCTCTGTATGAGGCGAGGTTAAAAGACTGGGCTTGTTCAGCTTGGCAAAGAGATGACTCAAGGGCGATATGATTGAGCTCTATAAAATCATGAGTGGGGTGGAGAAAGTGAAAAAGGAAATATTTACTCCTTCCCTTAGCACAGGAACTAGGGTTCACATAATGAAAGTAATAGGTAGCAGCTTTAAAACACAAAAATGAATTACTACTTCACACAACACAAAGTCAGCCTGTGGAACTCACTGCCAGGGGATGTTGTGAAGATCAAATGTGTAACAGGATTCAGAAAAGAACTAAAGTTCCTGGAGGTTATGTCCATCAAGGGTCAGGAATGCAATCTCATGCCCTGGGTGTCCCTAAGTGTGTGGGTGCCAGAACCTGGGATTTGATGACAGGGGATGGATCACGATCCTGGACTAGCTGGACCATTGATCTGAACCAGTATGGCTGTTCTTATGACTCCTGGATTCTGTTCCCAGCTCTGGGAGGGGAGTGGACTCTAGTGGGTTAAAGCAGAGTGGTGGGCTGGGAGGCAGGACTCCTGGGTTCTACTTATCACCCCGGAGTGTAACTGTGAATGTTCATATTATGCACATAAAGATCCCAATCTTTTTTTTTAAATCCCACTGAGCTCTGTGCTGTCATGTGGTCATGAGAAACACAGGCCAATGGGCCTATGGTGTTTAGAGTGTCCCCACCTGGTGGGGTAAACCTGGGAACTGCAACTTTTTATAAGTGTTCCAGTTAGCCTGTGGAACTCCAACCCACAAGGTATTACCCAGACCGAGAGCTCTGTAGGAGCCAGGAGAGGATTTAAATGTACTTGGACAATGGGAGTCTCCATAAATAATGAGGCAGGTATAAAATTTAAACAGTCTCACTAAGTCGAGTGTTGATGGGCAAACTCCTGCTATTCCAAAAGGCCGGGAGCTGCTACAGCTGTTAAAATCCCCGGGTGGGGAAGTAAAGTAACAGCATGCAAGTCGCAGGCTCCCCGGCAGGGGAAGGCCAGGGGCTGTTACCGCTGTAGCGGGGAGATGGAAGTGCAGTAATGCAGTGGACATGCAGGGAAATGGACATGCAGTGTTTGCAGCTGGAGTCCAGTGTTGCAATGACAGTTGCATCCGCAGCGATCATCATTTACATTCCAGCTGGGCTAGGCCTTAGCCAAGGGAGCAGCTGTGACTGCAGAGGCCAAAGCAGGGGCTGCTTTGCTGGAGGGGGTGAAATGGATCCCAGCTGGAGCCACCGCCCTGCCAGCAGGGGAGATGTACCCGCCCAGGTACCTCGTCTCCTGCCATGTGGGCTTGCTGCCATCCCTGATCGTGGTGCGGGGGTGTCCCAGCTCTTACCCCCACACCCTGCCTGCTGCTTTGTGCTTGTGCAGTGCTTGGCGCAATCTGGCCCCGGTCTTGGCTGGCCCTTAGTTACCACAGTAATAAATGTGATTAACGATCGCAGTGATCCCTGGGGCAGGGTCTGTGGCCTGGACTATGCCAAGGAGGCAGCCTGCGTGGGCAGGCCGGTCCCATCCTCCCTGGGAACCTAGGGGGATACAGGACCAGCGGCTGCAAAGCGAAGGCTGGAGGTCCAGGCCTGAGCCGTTCGGAAGCCACTTGCTGGAGGACAGAGGAGAGAGAGACGCTTGGCACAGAACGAGGGACTGGATCCCAGCGCCCACCACCTGCCGCACAGCACCTGGCACAGCAGGGGCACTACCGTAATACACCTAATAATCATGTACAGCGGCGGGCCGGGGGCCTGACTGGAGCACCTGGGCACTACCGTAATACACCTAATAAACAATGCACAGCACCTGCCACAGCGGGAGGCCTGGGCACTACTGTACAATACCTAATAAACAGTAATATACAGTGCCTAGCCCAACAGGGCCCTAGGCCATGATGGATGCCTTGGTGCTACCATAATACACCTAATAGACAATAATGTGCAGTGCCTAGCACAGTGGTGATGTGGTCCATGAATGGGGCACCTAGGTGCTACCATAATACACCTAATAAATAATAATGTGCAACTTGTGGCACAATGGGGTCCAGGTATGTGCTACCATAATACATCTAATATACTACTACAATTAAAGTAGATCCCCCTGTTTATCTGCCCCTCCATTATCCAGCTCTCCCTATCAACCAAACAACCAGCACACACAGGTCCAGACGAGGCAATATCCCCTGTGGCTGCTAGACAGCGCTCCAACCTCGCACTTTCCCGTTCTCCAGATTACCCCGGTGTGTTATTATCCGCTCTGGTCCCGGTCCCAGTTTGATGGGATAAACGGGGTTCTGCTGTACTAGTACTTCGATTTCTCGTGCTGCTGATAACCGTTTTCTCTTCCAGTGGTCAAGAGGAGGCCTCGTTGATAAGTGAGGGGGGGCTCGTGCCAGAACCGGGTAGCGATGGTAAATGGTCAGTCGCTGACTGCATGGCCGCCCGGCAGGCTGGGAGAGCAGGATTTCTGGAGAAGCTCTGCTCTAGCTCAGACAGGAATATTCAGGGCAGGTCTCTGGCCTGGGTGACACAGGACGTGAGCAGATGATCACAACGGTCCCTCATGGCCTTGGAATCTACGAATCCATGAGAGCCTGCGCTACGTAGCAACTCGGCACCAGATCTGGAACACGGGGAGGGCAACTGGGCGTGGGAGATGGGACCCCGAGCGCAGCATATGACTCATCGTCTCCGGTGCCTCCCTGCCTCTGACAGAGACCCCCATGGGCTCTGTCTTTTCCCTGTGCATTGGTGGCACTTTGCACAGCTTGGCCTGCCCAGGAAGCAGCGCACTGAGTCCCCGAGGTGCGTCAGCTTGCAAGTCCCTAGGCTGCCCAGCAGAGGGACGAGTGTGCGCTCACATGCAGCACTGCGTGACCCGCCGCTGCACAGACAGGCCAGGACAAGGCAACAGGACGGACACACACACACAGTTTACGCTCTAGTTAATCTAGAACTCACCAGCTCCAGCTTGCAGGAGAGGCGGGACTCTCCACAGGCTTTTAGCTGTGCGGGGACATGGGCACACAGGAAGAGTTGTGATTCTAGCCAAAAGAGGAGCAGGAAGGTGTAGGTGCATGCACACACACACGCACGCACACACAGAATACCACACACACGAAGACCACACACTCATGCCGAGAGCAGGGTTCATCCGTTCCAGCAGGGGACAGTAGGGATGCACACACATTCCTTACAATGAATATATATAATGCAAAACATTCCCAATCAAAACACCCCTCTATCTATTCACCCATCCCCATACACACCCTTGTACCTATCTTCCAGCTTCCTCTCTCTGTTATCACCTCCTTCTGTGTCTGTTATCCACGGACCATTTGATCTCCTCTGTCCATCTGTCTGCCTAAAAACAAAACTAGATCCCAGGAGTCCTGGCTCCCAACCCTCCCCCTGCTCTAACCCACTAGACTCTACTCCCCTCCCAGAGCTGGGGATTAGGGTGATCAGATGTCCCAATTTTGGGGTCTTTTTCTTATATAGGTTCCTATTACCCCCAACCTCCTATCCCAATTTTTCACACTTGCAGTCTGGTTACCCTATTGGGGACAAAACCCAGGAGTCCTGCCTCCCAACTCTCCTCCTGCTCTAATCCACTAGACCCCACTGCCTTCCCAGAACTGGGGACAGAACCCAGGAGTCCTTATGCCCAACCCTTCCCGTGCTCTAACCCACTAGATCCCGCTCCCCTTCCAGAGCTGAGGACAGAGCCCAGGAGTCCTGACTCCCAGGGCTTCTGAGAAATCCTTCCCCAGCCATAACAGTCCATCCCCATAATATCAGATGCAGAGCTAACAAACTGGGACAAGGGCTCACAGTGGTGAGTGATCCAAGCCACAGATAACCTCAGCCCGGGGAATTATAGACCACTCAGCCTAACTTCGCTACCTGCAAAGATATACCAGAAGTAATGATTAAACAATCCATTGGTAAGCTCCTAGACTAGAGGATAATAGTGTTATAAGGGCTAGCCAACACAGATTGGTCAAGAAGAAAACAAACCTAACAAAACGAATTTCCTCCTCTGAGAGGGTAACTGGCCTAGCGGATTAGGGGGAGCAGTAGACGTGATATATCTTGATTTTGGTAAGGCTTTTGAGACAGCCCCACATGGCATTCTCATAAGCAAACTATCCCACTACACACACTTATCTATCTATCATGCAACCCATCTATCTATCTATCCCCACACATCTCCCCCATCTATCTATCCCCACACATCCGCTCTATCTATCTATCTATCTATCTCTCTATCTATCACCAAACAAAACTCTCTCTTTTCTCTTCCATCTCTCTGCATCTCTCTCGCTCTCTTTTCCTGACCCCCTCTCTCTCCCTGTCTCTCCCTCTCTCTCCAGTGAGGCCTGACGATTTATTTTTAGTCTCTTCTCCTCTGCCAGGACCCCCCCCCGGCCTGTCTGCAGCCAAAGCTGCAAACGCAGGCAGTGTCAGAGCTGGGACAAGATAACCCAGGCGATCTCCGGTGAATCTATGTTCAGAGTCAGAGAGGAAGGAGTGAGGGTGTCAACCTCTGGGGGTGATCTGGGAATTGTTCTACATTTCCAAACACCACACCCAGGACCAGAGGTGGCCTGGGTCGGGGACAGGTCATTGGCTCAGATGTAACTTCTATAGGGCAGACCGATACCTGGTCAAGCTGGCAGTCCGCGCCAGAGTCTGCATTAGTGCAGATTATTGATTTGGATGCTGGTTCCTCTCTCTTGCGCTGCTCATTGATTGGCTCATTATTTTAGTCCTGAGATGATCCTGAAGTATCAGTTGGGCCCTTCTTTAACTTAGAGATGTTAAATGTATGTAGGATCATAATGGATGTGCCAGGCTTATCCAACTGAGATCGGGGCCCCATTGTGCCAGGTGCTATCCAGACACAGCAAGAGACAGTCCCTGCCCCAGCTGAGATCAGGGCCCCATTGTGCCAAGTGCTGCACAAACATACAGTGAAAGATGATGGTCTTCCCCTACCCCTAACATCATTCACAAAGGATTGTGGAATTCTGATCAGGAGATGATTTGTTCTGTAATATTTGGGCCTTGCACGTCAAACAATGTGGCAGAAGGGAGAGCTACTGCTGAACCCAGGAGTTCGGACTCTCTGCATCTCTTTCTAAAAACCTCAATCCCATTCCTCTCCCAGGGCTGGGGAGAGAACCCAGGCGTCCTAGTTCCCAGTCCTCTGATCTAACCACTGGACCCTGCTCTTCTCCCAAACCCAGGGATAGAACCTGTGAGTCCAGGCTCTTAATTGTCAGAAGACCTGAGGGGCTTGTTGGTTTTTTTCATTTTGATTCCCCCTCATCATGCCTCAAACAGGAGGCACAAGGGGTCCTGACTCCCATGGTCCTGGCCCTTCTTTCTGGCCTAGTCTGGCCTAGCTGGGCCTAACCATCCGGCTAGAGTTGGGTGATCTGTGCTGAGTCATGGCTAGCCTCCTGTAGACCCACAATTCCTCTGGCCCATAGAGGGTTAAGCCCCCCGATTTAGGGAGGCTGGATGGGGATGGGGGCTGCAGCGGACGCTGCGTGAGTGATGGGCTGGGGGTTGCCATGGCAGCAGGATTCTCCTTGAGGCCTGGTCTTTTCAAAGGCATCAGCCACTGTGGGCAAAAGCATCAGCTGCCTCTCCCCTCCCTTCCCCCGCCCCCGGCCCCGGCTGTCGTCTGAATTATTAACAGCTCAATTGTGCTGGCTCATTTCTCCGGCTGACGTCAGCCGGGCTGCGGGCTCGCGCACGCACCACCTCACCGGCTTGGGGGAGGGGGGCCTCTGAGCAATTCCAGCATTGGATCAGGGAGCCAGCCAGCACGGGGACCCAGCCATAGCGCCTAGCTGTCCCTCTGCTTCAGTGTCACCCCCCTCATCTCCCTAGCCATCCCCACATATGTCTATCCATCCCCCATACACATCCCCTCTTCTATCTATCCTCCCCCCATGTGTCTATCCATCCCCCATACACACACCCCTCATCTGTCTATCCATTCCCTATACACATCCCCTCTTCTGTCTATCCTCTCCCCCAACACCCCTCATATGTCTAGCCATCCCCACTTACCCCACCACCTCTCTATGTATCTGTCCCCATACACACTCCTATCTCTATCTTTCTGTTTATCCACATACATATCTCTTTATCCATCCATCCTCATACACACACCCATCATTATCTATCTATCTATCTATCTATCTATCTATCTATCTATCTATCTATCTATC
>ML677525.1:256905-302512 GCA_007922305.1 Dermatemys mawii | reverse complement strand
GGGCTGGGGGGGGCGATATGGTGAACAGCAGGGCTTTGGGGCTGGATTTGGAGGGGTTGGTGGCTGCATGGGGTGGGGAGCTGGGGTTAGATGGGGTGTGATGGGGAGAGGGGCCAGGAGGAGGTCTGAGGGGCAGCATGTGAAGGAGTTGGGTGGGGGGTTAGTAGTGGCAGCACAAGAGGGGCTGTGGGGTAGAGGAGGCTGGAGAGGGAGCTGGGGGCATGGCTTAGGGCACTAGGTATGTGCACGGAGTTGAGGTGGGGGGTGTTTTGGCCAGGGGTAGGATGGGAGGGGATCAAGCATCCAGGGTGGAGTGTAAATGGGAGGGGGCCCTGGGGTGTATTGGGGGGCCTGGGGTGGTGGGGGTCCCCTGTCTGGTAAGGGAGGACTGCAGTGTGCCCTGGGGTGGGGAGGGGAGTGCAGGGAGCTGCTTGGGGAGCAGTTGGAGGGGTGACATCTGCAAAGGGGGATTGAGTGGAGGATGGTGATGCAGACTGACCTGGTGGTGCCCTTGCACCAAGGATCTCTCTAGAAACATCAGGGGAAACTCCAATCAGCCTCAGCATCACCTCCCCCTCCCCCTCCCAGCAGGGCAGGGCCTGAGGGGGGGGATTTACCTTCGACTCACCCCCTGCAGTCGTGCAAGAAATGAGCCTGTCCTGTGGGGGATGGGCAGATGCTTTGCTCTTCCTTTGGACCACGCATCCCATGTGGGAGATCGATGGGGCAGAGGCTCCCTGCTGATCCGGTCAAGTGGGTTCCATGCTGCTTAGTTAAAATAGAATCCACTCAAAATAGACTAAATCCCGGTCTCCTGCTTGAGGCCTCGTCCTGCCAAGCCTCTTACGTGCCTGATGGGAGCTGACTGGACCCCCGAAACCCAGCCCAGAACACCTCCAGGGAATTTGCCCTGCTGCTGCTTCTACAGCTAATGGCCATCTGCTCTCCCTGTGCCCTGCCCCCTCTGATAGGGGAAGCATTTTATTGTTAGCATCCTTATCCCAGTTGCACACCTCACACAGCGGATGCTGAAAATCCCCTGACCCTGGAAGGGTTTAAACAGCTTCCTTCGTAGCTAGTACTTCCACTGAGATTATACTGGTTCCCCTGCCTCCGTGTGATCTAGGTGGGGTTACAGTTTTACAGGCAGGGGACGCCATGCTCCCCACAGCAAAATTGTGCCTGCATGGGAACAGACCGCAATATTACTGCCCAGCCTCTGCCATATTGCACCACTACCCATGTCATGTGCCCCTCCCCTCTGCAGAAGAGGCAGTCTCTCCCTATTAATGAATGTATGGCATCTAGCTTCAAATCCACCACTGGTGGGAGGATGAGAAGCGGCTGTCTGTAATCCTGCTCAAGACTGATGGTTAAAATGCTGATCTGCTGAAACCTGGTGGGGAGATAGTTGTGTGCTCTATCCACTAGCTCCTGCTACTTTGGGGAAGTCACTTCCCCTCTGCCCCCTCTCCCCCATTTTACAGATGGGGGAAACTGAGGCAACTTCTGCAAAGTGCTTTGAGATGTACAGTTGTATTACCTAGCACTTTTCATCAGTACATCAGGCCCCAGAGACCCAAGTACGTTTATAGTTCCTCTCCAGGGAGGCACTCTTGCCTCTAGCAGCATCTGCAGCCAGCAAGCTGTTCCCTCTCCTGCCTCCCCTTTCAGAAGAAAAAGGGGGTGTGCATATAGAGCATATTTGTGACCCTTGCCCGTGGTGCCGAGTGAGTATCTAAGCTGAGCAGACTTCCTGTCTTTGATGGCTGGAAGCCTGCCAGAGGTGAAACTGGATGCGTCCTCTGGCTTGGGAAAGCAGACACCAGTTTTTGCGCTTGAGGAAACCTAGAGAGCAGGGCAACTACCAAGGCGAGTGCCGCTTGTCTTACAAAGACAACACAGTCTAGTGGTAAAAGCAGAGGGAGTTAGGTGGCTTGTGTTCTATTCTACCAACCCTTCCAAGGTCATTTAATCTCCCTAGCTCTCCACATCCGTAGAATGATGCTTATAAAGTCCCTGAGGTTTGAGGCCGGGTATCCGCAAAGACGGCTGTGGCTTTGTGCATTCTCGTCTAGTTCTGGCATTCCACATCCTGACCTCTCAATGTCACTGCGGTAGAACACCCGCAGTGGGGTGGAAGTAGACACACTTCTCACCCCCCGCCCCCCTTCCCCCCAGCCAGTACAGACTGGCCAGCTTATCTTGAATCGATATCCGGGGGAGTCAGAGACCGAGTGCTGAAGCAACAGGATGACTCAGTTGTATGTATTTCTTTTGTTAAAATCTTAGCTGGGCTGGTGCAGATATAAGCCTTTAAGATCCCTTGTATTCCTCTGTAGGCCCTAAAGCATTGCTATGTATTCCCCTTTAGTTGGGGGCAACTGGGAAAGGGGCCCTGGTGATGGACACCTAGCACAAGCGGGTCCTGCTCAATGAGAAGGAGTCCTTGTTGCCATGGTAATACACATCTGCTGGATGATCTGAGTGCAAGGCTACAGCCGGGGGCTCTCGTGAGTCATGCCAAAACGCAGACCCTCCTTGTAAGTGGCAAGCGTAGCTTTGCGGTGACGCTGCAGAAATGAGCCATCTGGTCGTCTTGCTTCTAGAGCAGCACGTCCTCCGTACCTTCTCTGCCTTGGGCAGCGCAGCCGTTGGGATCAAAGCCACAGCCGGATTAGGTGGCCGTTCCTGCCTCACTTAGCCCAGGTCTACACTTGCGAACTTACAGCGGCAGAATTGTACCGATGTGGCTGTGCCCCTGTAAGATCGCTTGCGTAGCTGCTTTATGCCGACAGGAAAGAGCTCTCCTGTTGATCTCATAAAATCACTTGTATGAGAAGCTCTCCTGCCACCCTAGCACTGTGCACCCAAGTTTCACTGGCATAATCACTCGTGTTGCTCAGAGGAGGGTTTTTTCCATGCCCCTGAGCAGCAGACATTTTGTCGAATTGGTGATCGCTTAGACATGGTCTTAGATTTCAGGATTAGTAGCTGTGGAGTGAAAGAGAGCTGGTCATGGTCTCTCTGCTGGGAATGGAAGTGCTGCTTCCACCAAAATGCAAGCAGGGTATTAAGAGCGGATCTTTGTGCGGTGCTGTGCTGCGGAGTCCATCTTGGAGAGCTGGCCATCTTGAAGTGAGCCTCTAGCAGCTGCTGACTAGAGATTTTTTTTACAACCTCTTGGATTCTAATGGGGTGAGGGGGAACAAATTCTACAATAAATCCTTCCCCAGCTTTGTAATCGGAGGTCTGCAGTTCTGAGTGCACCCTCGCAGGTGGCTTCATTCTTTGGTGGTAGCTGGATATTAGTGTCCCATCAGGGCTTGGGCCGAACCCTCTACCTGCCTCCACTGATCTGCTGCATCTTGTGTTTAGCTGACTAGTTTTTGAAACCAAACAAAGCGACATCAGCTGGCTTGCCTATAATATTTCTGGGTGCTTATCTTTGCCCTGCAGGCCCCAGTCCCTACTGTGATTTGTGTGGGAAAGAGGTTGGCAGCGTATAAGATTCTAGACGGTGCCTCTAGTGGTTTGGGTAGGCACTGGGGGTCTGGACATCTGGACTGTAATCAGTGTTATTGATTTGTGCCTTAGTTTCTTGGTAAGTGACTTAATTGATATCTGGGGGCGGTCAGAGGCTGGCTAGTGCTGATGCGACAGGATGACTCCCTCATATGCTGTTAGCGCTGTTAAAACCTGAAGCCCACTTAAGAGGGAATTCACCACCTCTTGTACAAATAGGGAAACTGAGTCACAGACATGGCATGACCTTGTCCAAGGTCATACCTGTGAGCAAGGGACAACTGGTACGAGAACCTGGGAACCCTGATTTCCAATCCCATGTACTAATCCTTGTCACGCTGCTTCCGTATCTGAGGGAGGCAAGGCTAAAAGAGGCTGTCGGACCGAGAGTTGGGGCTGTGAGCTACTCAAACTGCTTGTCAAAAGCCCTGATCCCTGAAATGAAGTGAACTGTGATGCATAAATCACTGGTCCCCCGTTTTTCTGGAGGGGCAGACTCCAGAGGGATTTCTTTGCTTTGTGTTTACACTGAGCCTTTGAAGAGCCGAGTGCTCTCTTCTACCCTAGCGGGGCCTCATGCCAGATTCACCTCTGCCATTTGACCTCGTAACTGACCTCATGGAGTGGGGCCTCTGGGAATCTTCTGGTTGCCGCTATATTCCGCTGATTTCATGTGCAAGATGATGGATGGCAGCATCATACCAGGATTTATAGCGGATGGAAGCAGAGGGCCATGTAAATAGGCCTAGCAAAGTACTTGTGCTGTCAATGGCTTGGTGTGTATTTCCACTACTTTAGTAGGCCTCATTCTGATACGCCTGCCCAATGACCTGGCTGCTGGATTTTAGCTTCCACTTACATTGCTCTGGATCTTGAAAGCGGATGCCCCTAGCATGACTGACATGGCGGCATCTGAGTCTGCAGGGAGCCTGAAACAATAGCAGCGTGGGGGCAGGTGCAGGGGTAGGGTCCCATTCATCTCTATGGGGCATTAACTCCAAAACTACCTGCTCTGGGAAGGTCCTAGCTGGCTCGTCCAGTCAGTGGGCTGGGAGGTGGTGGGGACTCATTGCTGCTACCCCATACTGGTTGGATTTGGTGGGGTCTGCAGAAAGCACCCCCCCCCCCGCTGAATCTTCTGCTCAGAGGGGGTGAGACCTCCCTCAAGGATGCCCCCAAGGTGCCCGAAGACAGGGAACAGTGGGAGGGATTTGAGCCCTGAATTGTCTTAGAGGTGAAATTGACTTGATCAGGGTCAGTTGCAGTCAGGCTGGCATTCTAGGTCTAGGCCTGCACTAGTCCACAAGCCTTTCCCCTGCCTAGCCTCTGCCTGCAGTGCTCTACTGGGCTGGTTTTGCACTGAGGCCTCCCCTGAAATCATGAACTGTAAGGCCTAGGAGCCCATCTCTGAATGGGCTTTGTGCACTAAGCAGGTGAGTTGCACCTAAGCTGTTGCAGGAGAGGGAGGCCGAAGTGCTGTGTCCCCATGATAGGACTAAACCAATGTCCAAGGAACTCAAAGTAAGAATGATTTCACTCTCTGGGTCCTTTCTCTAAAAGAGACCCGTGCTAACTGTTATAGCAACATAGATCTCAGTATAGTCAGTGATGTTAAAGATCAGTTTTAAAAAGTGTCTTGAACTCGCTGTTTTCAGTATCTCCAGTCAGTAGCTAGGGCAGCCAGCAAAATGCTGCAGCGTTGTAACTCTCCGTTGAGCCAGGAGTCAATTGGATCGTCTGTTAGTGTCAAAGTTTTCAGGTAAGCTCTGATTTAAGTGAATCTTGGTGGGAACCTGAATACATGTGGGCCTTACTCTGGCCTCTTGAGACTGTATATGTCTAGGGACTTGCTCTCCTTTATAGCTGTGTAGTGATAAGCAAATAACTCAGGCTTCCCTTTTAAACTAAATTGTTCAGCCTTGGTAGGAGCAGATCTTGACAGATAGCAAATCCAGAGTTCAGGAAGTGAACTTCAAAATGCAGATCTGCTCTGCATTTTGATCTCTCACAAATGACTTGATCCCAGGAGAGCAGATCCAGGGTAAACTTGCAGGGCTGTTAGGTAGATGAGATTCTCTCTATTCTGGTAGCATCTAATCCCTTGAAGCCTCTGTCCTAGTCTGGATATGTCTACACAGCACTCGGGGTGTGACCACAGCACATGTAGCATTGATAGGGCCCTACCAAATTCACAGTCCCATTTTGGTCAATTTCATAGTCATAGGATTTAAAAATCATAAATTTAATGATTTCACTATTTACATCTGAAATGTCAGTTTCCTGACCCAAAAAGGAGGATTTGGGGGGGAGGGGTCACAAGCTTATGAGAGGGTGTTGTGGTACTGCTACCCCTCTGTGCTGCTGCCTGCAGAGCTGGGCCCTCAGTTAGCAGCTGGCAGTGCTGAAGTAAGGGTGGTGTGGTGTGGTATTGCCACCCTTACTTCTGGGCACCTGCTGGCAGGGTGCAGCCTTCAGAGCTGGGCACCTGGCCAACAGCCACTGCTCTCTGGCTGCCTAACTCTGAAGGCAGTGCAGAGGTAAGGCTAGCAATACTTTGAACCCCCCCTTAAAATAACCTTGGCTTCCCTGCATCTCCCTTCTGGGTTAGGCCCCCCAGTTCTGGACACACTGGTCTTCCCTGTGAAATCCCTGTAGTATGGAGTAAAAGCACACAAGACAAGATTTCACGGGGGAGACCAGATTTCCTGGTCCATCACGCGTTTTTCATGGCTGTGAATTTGGTAGGGCACTAAGCATGGATCGAGCTAGCTGAAATAACAGCGGTGAAACCTCAGCGTGAGCTGGGATCCTGGGGCTGGACTCGCGTGGCCAGTTTGTGCTGCGTCAGCTTTGCAGCTGCCGTTTATCATGTGAGCTAGCTCAGGTAGGCCTGCGCCTGCTGCGATCACTGCCGATTGCAGTGTCGCCAGACCCGAAGTAAAGCAAACGTCTCTCGTCCAATGCAATGGACTCCTCCGCTGGGGCTTAGTTAAAAATTCTGGTGTACAAGCTGACACAGAATCCAGTTCACACTTCCCTAGCTGTACCTGCCAGCTTAGTAGTGTAACTTGAGCTTGGGGCGGGGGGGACTGATAGACACAAAGGAGGCAGCACTGGGAATACAGTGTCACTTTTTTATAGTCCTGTGCCTCATTGTGGATGCATCAACAGTAGAAAACTGTCAGGGAACTGAATCCAGAATAGCTTCTGCAGAAATCTCGCCGTGAAGCTTCTCTGGGATACGTCCCCCCAGGAAGCCATTCTGGAATAGCTCCCGGCTTTCAATTCACACCCTCCCTTATTCTGAAACCACTTCCCCTGTCTGGACAAGCCATGAGACTCCTGCTCAATATGCAGCATCCCCTGGAAAGCAAATGGTGCCCATGTGTAAGGAATGGGATGGGGCATATTGAATTTTGTTGAAACTGCTGCTCTGAAGACCTTAATCTGTGTGCCCTGTAGCACAATGGGGCCCTGTTTTTTCAGATCTGCCCAAGGCACTACTGTAATCAACACTATTTATTTGTATAGCAGCATTATTAGGTGCCCTTGGCTGAATCACTCTGATCTCAAAGGTTAGAGCAGAAGTAGAGGGACCACAAGATAGGTAATGAAAATGGAAGGATCGGGACTGTCCCTTTAGAGGGGGGCCCAATAACGAATGGGAAAGACACTGGAGTGGGTGCTACCAATCACCTTTTCCCCTATGCAAATGAGGGTGGGCTTGGGTGACAGGCAGTACACTTAGCACTGATCAGATGTTTTTGTTCCATGCTTCTAGCCTGTGGAAATCAGTCCCACAAGAGGTCACTCTGACCAAGAGCTTAGAGGGATTCAGAAAGGGTGTAGAATACCCAGAGTTCAGAGGGTTTCTTAAAATAAGATTTTTGGAAAGGACATAAACTCAGACTTCAGAGCATAAGCCTCAGCCTCTAAAGGAGGTCAGGAAGAAACTTCATACCATGGGCAGGCTATTCCATCACTTTCCTCTAGGGGCCTTTCTTGACTTTCCTCTAATGAAATTAGGACAGGCCATGGTGGGAGATAGGATACTGATCTGGATGGACCCACTGGACTGATGTTGGGCAGATCCCATGTTCCCAGTTACTCTAAAGCAGTGGTCTTCAAAGTGGGGTGCATGCACCCCTGGGGGTGCACAAGACCCCAGCACCGCCACTGATCCTGCCCGGGAGACCGCCGAACTCCCAGGCAGGCTATTTTTGTCCTGCTGAAATGCCGCCGCGGAAGCTTCCATTTTCTGCTGCGGCATTTCGGCAGACAGACCCCCAGGGGGCCGCGTGAGTCTTTCTGCTGCGAAAAGGGGCCGTGGAGGAAAAACTTTGGAGACTGCTGCTCTAAGGGAGCTGTAGTTTTCCTCTGCAAAAAGGCCTGTCTGCTGTTAGGCCTTGATGCTGGCATCTGCCCTGGCCTCTGCTCTGATTCCTCTTTTTCTTCCAGACTTGAGGTCTCCCAGCCCCGAAAACCGTCCATTCCGGAGAAAATTGAGGAACCGCCTCCAGTAGAGAAACCAGTAGAACCAGTCATGTCTGAGCTCACTGTTGGGATTAACGGGTAAGGCCCCAAACTCCCCCTTATGCTGCCCATGGGGCTGGAGTCATAGCCCTCGGCTACCATGGCACAAGTGGGGCTGCCCAGTGCAGCGGGAGTGGAAAGTTCTGCTGCGTGCAGTAAGAAGTGGTGGCCGTAACTGGCAGAAATGGGAAATTCAACGGTGCTTCCACTCATTTTGCCAGGCACTCAGTGACTCCCTGCAGCTCCGATGGCTGGGAACACCCCCTGCCGTTGAAACAGCATCTGGATCTTCACCCTTTTGGCGCCACAAGACCTGCACTTACTGGCAGCCCAGCTCAGTCATAGCAGTAGTGGTGTTGCATGAATGACTGAGCCTGAAGATGCGGGTCTGGTGTTCTTAGCCGTAGGTGACATCAGTGGTCACCAGGCTGTCATCTCGAAGCATTTAATCCAGCAGCTGCAGAGGAGTTGATGATGGAGAGTGGAGGGTGTTCATGGAGGAACTTATTCCAGTGGGGGGTTAGGATGGCTGGCTTGTGCTATTAGCAGATCAGAGCCAGGGGGCACCACTAGAGTGCAAAGCCAAGGGGATAGCTTCATGTCCTAGTGATTGGACGGTCATGGGGAAGCCCGGCTGACTGAGCTCCCGTTGGCTGTGCTGTGAGCATGTGGAGGGGCCTCTTAGTGGCAAAGGAAGCTGAAAAGCCAGCATGGAAGGGATGTCCCTTCGTGACTAGCTCCCTGGATGGGACTGTGGCTATGGTAGGAGGAACTATCTAATGACTGACGTTCCTGTTCCAGATTTGGCCGTATCGGGCGTCTGGTCCTCCGAGCCTGCCTGGAGAAGGGACTCAAAGTGGTGGCCATCAATGACCCCTTCATTGACCTCAACTACATGGTAACTTCACCGCCCATCAATCCAATGGCCAAACTAACCTGCCTATGACATTCTGCGTGTCTCGAAGCTCAGGCTCCCATTGTTTAATTCTCAGTGTCCCTGGACATCTCCCACCTCACAACCCCATGTAGACAGTGATCACAGCGTGGGTGGGTGGGCCAGCTGGTGGATCAGCATGGGATGGGAACTGAGGACTGATGGCCTTGGTCAGACTGTGACTGGCTTCCCTGGGGTGCATCCTGTAACTGGGGTACCACTGAGCCATCTGGCATACCAATCTGAGTCCCCTGGGGCTGTGACAAGCTGCAGATCTTTCCTAGTCCTGCACTCACACAAACTTCTACACAGGTAGGGATGCATCCAGCTGCAGTTACAGGAATGCTTCTGTCACTCATTAACTAAGAATAGAGAAGCACTAGCCAATTCCCTGCTCCCCAAAGCTCCACAGCCTAGGACCCCAGAGCTGTGCTGCCTTACTCTAGTAGTCAAAAGTCTGCCCGGTATAAACTTATTACCCAGTCTGCCCCTCTCTGCGTGGAGAGAACAATGCACCAGTTTTTGTTCCTGAGCAGATTCCCCAAACGCTTCTAAAACTGTTTTGCTAGGTAAAAAAATATAAAACTGATTTATTAACTACAGAAGACTTGAAGTGATTTTCCTGTGTACAGATCAAAGCAGCTTACCTATGAAATAAAACAAACGCAATCTAAGCTTTATAAACTAGATAGGATTTGAATCAAGGAGTGTCTTGCCCCGTTAGCTAGTACGAGCAGATGACAGCTTTTGCATACATGAGCTGGAATTCTTCTGTCCTGCCTGGGACCCCCTTCCCCAGTTCAGTCTTTGTTCTTCAGGTGTTGTAGGGGAAGCTTCCCCTCTTCTATAGCTTCTTCCAGTTTGCTAGAAAGATCTTTGCTTGTGATGTGGGTTCCATCCCCTCCCACTCCAGCATCCTCCATTGTCTACCTGCTCCCTCTGGGAAGCCTCCATTGTAAACCATTCCTGAGATAGTCCCTGGACATGTGGATTCCCTTTAATGGGGCCATAGCACTGTCTAGCAACTTCACTGTGGTACCTGAAAGACTGGTTAGTTGTGGGTGTGTCCACCTTCACAACAGAGCAAGACTTCATGGCTCCCTATACAATGACAGTCCATACACTCCCACAGGGTATTACTCAACAAATCAAGCCTTTTAAACTGGTGCCTCAAGGCAGACTTTGTACAAAACATGCCCTAATGATATCACTGTAGTGCGCAGCCATGGCCAACTTTCTTCTGAGTTGCTTCACCTGGGACTTGTGTTCCAGCCCAAGCCAGCTCCTGTGGTTTAGAAGCTGGGTGGGAGACTTGGGTTTTTACTTTGGCTTTGCACCTAGGGTGATCAGATGTCCCAATTTTTGTAGGGACAGTCTCAATTTTTGGGTGGGGTCTTATAGGCTCTTATTACCCCCCCTCTACTCCCTGTCCTGATTTCACACTTGCTGTCTGGTCTCCCTACTTGCACATTCAGCAACTGCTGGCTGCTAGGGACCCATTACATCTGACACCCAGCTTTGTCTAGGACCCATCCTACAGTCACTGTTGGGTTTGATTAGTCAGTGCTAGGCCTCTCAAGGCACCACACCCATTAGCTTTCAGGGAGCTCGGCCCTTCTGCCCTCTGTGCTGATGCATGATCATTAGTGTCCCCTAGATCTACTTGGAGGATAGTCTTAACGCTCACTGCTCACCGGCTTAACCTTCTGCAGTTGATGGAAACAGCTCATCAGTTGGGGAGATTCCCCTGCTGAAGGACAGCAGCTGCCTAGGTAACCCCACAAAGGCTTGGGCTGCTAGGCTGACGCGCTCTCCCCTTGCAGGTGTACATGTTCAAATATGACTCCACTCACGGGCGCTACAGTGGCGAGGTGAAGGCTGAAGATGGCAAGCTGGTGGTGGACGGCAGTGAGATTTCAGTGTTCCAGTGGTGAGTAGGGGAAGCCAAAGGGACCTCTCCTTCATGACCCATCAATGGCTGTTCGAGGCCAGGGACATCATCTGGCTGTTTGCCAGGAGCTGGGAATGGGTGACAGGATGGATCACTGGAGGATTCCCTGATCTGTTCATTCCCTCCAGGGCACCTGGCATTGGCCACTGTTGGAAGACAGGACACTGGGCTTTGGGTCTGACCCAGTCTGGTCATTCTTGTGCTGGCCTTGTGCTTGGGATCTTGCCAGCTAAGCGGGACCAGTCTGCTCCACAGTGGGAGGGGAGACCTCAAGCCAAGCGCATAGTGCTGTAGGAAGCGATGGTCCTTTGACAGTGGATCAGTGCTAATGGTTGCCGAATTGCAGAGGGCTGTCTTCTGCTGGCTAGCTGGGGAAACTGAGGCACTGAGCATTGAGATCCTGACAGCCTTTCTGCACTGTGGTGTCATCACTCCAGTGTTCTGATTGTTGGTCTAAAACTCCTTCCTGCTGGCCGTAGTAAACTTCCTGTCCATAGCTTCCTGTCCTAGACTCCATGTGCCACTTCAGAGGGATAGGATTGCCATGTACATAGAGCAACTCCTGTACACCACGTCCTTCAGCACTGTCTAGAGAACTGCTTTCCCATATATCATGTCCAACTACTTGACACACACCAGTCTAGTAGAGCCCAGAGGTGGCTTCCTAGTCTGCCTCCTGCATAAACAGACCTGCCTGCTTCACATCAAGAGGCGAATCTGTAGTGTCAAGGAGACCTCTCCTGGCTCAGAAGCCTGTCAGGTTGAGCTGAGCACATGGCTAGCTGGGAACATCCTTCTGGCTTCAGGCCAAATCCGAAGTGATTGGTTTCAGTACAGGGTGAAAATCTCTGGCCTGTTACGCAGGTCAGACTAGGTGAGAGATTCTGTCTGAGAATCTGCTCAACTTGGGAGATGAGAGCATGGCATCTTCCAGCCCCCTGTGAGCAAGGGGAAGTAGTACAGAGTTACAGGTTGGGGGAAACTGAGTCACAGTTCTGGTGCCTGGCCACACAGGGAGTCTGTGGTGGAGCTGGCAGTTGAACCCAGATCTCAAGAGTCTGGCTAGTGTCTTGAAACCAGAAGACCAGCCTTCCTCCAGATTGCTGATGAGTCTCCACTCAGCTGTATCTCTAGGTCATCCTAGGTCAAAGGAAGAGTTGGGTGCCAAGGGGCTGGTGTATCAGGGTCCTCAGAGGCTGGGGTCACACACCACTCCCTCAAGCTGTATGGACTTGGGACTGAGCCCTCATCTGGGCTTGAACATGTGCATTGACCTGGAAGTAGCTGGCCCTCAGGGCAGTAACCCTGGTCTTCTGTCCGTTACAGCATGAAGCCCAGCGAGATTCCCTGGGGTGACGCAGGAGCTCTCTATGTTGTTGAGTCCACTGGAGTCTTCCTCAGCATTGACAAAGCTTCCGTGAGTGTTCGTGCTACCTAGCTTGGTACAGGAGCTGCAGGGCCCATGTCTGACTGGCATGTGGGGCTCGGACCCTGCTTGTCCCCCTTCACTGGGAATTGGTGAGGACCCGTGGCTAACAAACTGTGCCACCAAAGGGGCCCAGGACAGCCTGGCTGTTTGGGATGCTGTTCTCTCGGGCAGTCTTCATCCAAGACCTTGGTATGATGAAGTTTTCCATCAACACCTTGGCCTGCTAGTGCGTAACTCCACGACGTGATGTTGGCCTGGCCTCCTGCATAGCAGGATCCTCCATGATGAGATTCCTCTTCCACAGGCCCATATACAAGGTGGAGCCAAACGAGTGGTGGTGAGCGCCCCCTCCCCCGATGCTCCCATGTTCGTCATGGGTGTCAACGAGGACAAGTATGACCCATCCAGCATGACAATCGTCAGGTAAGGCCTGCCTCCCCGCATGCTGTGGGGGGACTTGGAAGTAGGATGGGATGACTTTGCGTTGCTCCCCAGACCAGCTTGGGGTGATCTCCTGAGTGTGGCTGGCCAAGGAGAGATGAGGGCATGGATCTGCCCTTCAGGGTTGGAGGGATGTTTGAGGGAGCCTCTGTTTTTGGGGACATGTGCCTGAGGAAAGGGCCAGAGACAAGAATTTAGCCACTTGTGCCATATAACTGGGAAGCGAGAGGCCTATAGACAGCTTGGGCTGAAAGATTGTCCCCTCACAAGGAAGGAAGGTCGTCCTCCCTTGGACGTGTGAGCAAAGACTATTCTAATCAACACGGTTTCTAATGTCTCCCTCACACCAGGGAGAAATGGAGGTGGTGGTGGGAATGGGAACTCAACTAGGCAGGCTACCTAGCGGTGTGCTAGATATCAGTCTCTCCCTTCCCTCCCCATGTAGCAATGCCTCCTGCACCACCAATTGCCTGGCGCCTCTGGCCAAGGTGATCCATGACAACTTTGGTATTGTGGAAGGACTCATGGTAAGTCTTCTGTGTGCTGTTGACCCCCGGCAGCTCCCCTGTGAGTAGGAACAGGTGACTGTCTCTAACTTCTACCAGCTCCTGACCATGATCCTCCTCTCAACCTTCAGACCACAGTGCATGCCTACACTGCCACACAGAAGACCGTGGATGGGCCCTCAGCCAAGGCCTGGCGTGATGGAAGAGGCGCCCACCAGAACATCATCCCAGCATCCACTGGTGCAGCCAAAGCAGTTGGCAAGGTCATCCCGGAGCTGAACGGGTACAGGCCATGTCTCTAAGCGCACAGCAGGAGGGGTCCAGTCCTCCCTGTAGCAATCCTGCCCCGGGTGGCTGGGGGATGTCCCACAGGCCAGATGGGGACTAGGAGAGAAACTATGGCTCATGAGGGTGGGCAAACACCATTCATGGTGACTGACAAGCTACCAGCGATTGCTAAGCAAAACCAGAAACATCACGTTTCCGTTGCGGGAGTCCAGGAGGCTCTCTTCAGGGGTCTGATGCTGGCTGGTCTTCTAGATCATTAATGTCTTGCGCACAGGCCGTCCTAGCTGGTGTTCTCATTAGCTGAACTTCCCTCCTCACAGAAAGCTCACCGGCATGGCATTCCGTGTGCCTGTCTGTGATGTCTCTGTCGTGGACCTAACCTGCCGCCTTGCCAAGCCAGCGACCTATGCTGAAATCAAAGAGGCTATGAAGAAGGCTTCCGAGGGCCCCATGGCTGGGATCCTGGGGTACACAGAAGATGAGGTGAGCAGGGAATGGGAGCAGCCGGCTTGAGCCCAACCTTTCTGCCAGAGCTCAGGTTGGGGAGGAGTGACATGCTGAGATCTGAGCTGTTACTGTGCCTTGCTAGGGGGTGCTCTGATGCCAGAAGTGGGGGTGAGTTAGTGCTGATACACCGGAGTAGTGCTGGGCTGGGTGGAGTGGTACTGAAGCAAAGGACCGATCAGGTGCCCATCTCCATAGTGTCTGGACACCTTATCTTCTGCACATTTTATCCTTGCAACATTCCTGGAGTATGAAAAAGCTGCTTTGCCCATCTTACAGATGGGGGAAACTGAGGCCCATGGTGTCTGGCCCAGCTGGGAGTTGACACCAGGCCCCTCAAATCCCTCTAACCACTGAGCATCCTTCCCCCTGAAGGTGGTCTGTGATTAAGTGTAATAGACCTTGACTGCTTGGAGTACCTAGCCCTTGGTGAGACCTGAACAGGGGTAGGGGTGACCCCAATATCCTACCTGGACTCCAGCTTGCTGCGCCATTACCCTCAGGACAGGTTCACTTCCTGTCTCAACTGGTCCAACATGCAGCACATCTGTCAGGTGCCTAGTCTGAAGGGCACTGAACATGGACCATGCTAACGAAGCAGTGTGATGTTAGCAGGGCTGGCAGAGCCTCCTTGGTAGGGAAAATGTGGCAGCAGATGATGTCAAGAGTTGCTTCGGGTTGGGTCCCTGTCCTGTGGCAGGGAGCACATGACAAATGCCAGTTCTATATCCACGGAGTTATACAGGGCCAGCTCTGTGGCAGCACACGGGTACGCATTGGCCTGGCGTGTTGATACTGATTCTTCCAGGCCTTCTGGGGACTCGCCATTCTGTGCTTTAGCTCATCACATGGAGGAGTTTTTGGATGTAATCTGGGCCTTCTCACTTTCTGTTGAACATCAGCTGGTGGTCTCTGGTTGCATGTCTCCTGAGGACTGAAATGGTGTAGTCTGATGTCCTTGGGTTGAGTATGGGGGTAACAGTGACATTCTGTGGCCTGTGCTAGACAGGTGGTCAGATTGATTTAATAGTCCCTTTGGGCCTTCAGCCCTATTAAATGACCTCCTGAGATCCCTTCAAACCCTAAGTCCAACCCCCTGCAGGACCAATTCCCCAACTAAATCATCCAACAGATTTTATTTTTTTGGCCCAGATCCCTAAATGGCCCTCTAGGATTGAACACTCAACCCTGCGTTTAGCAGGCCAATGCTCAAACAACTGAGCTGTTGTTCCCGCATCTTGATGTGTAGCCTAGAGTGCAATCAAAGCTGCTTCTGGGGACCTCTGGCCAAGGGAGGCAGGTCTCTTACTGAACTGGCCTGTACACATTCCTCCCCGCATGCGTGTCTCTAACATCAAATGCCCCCCGTCACCAATCCTGACGTGTGTCCCCCTCACTTGCAGGTGGTTTCTTCTGATTTCATCGGTGACAGCCATTCCTCCATCTTCGATGCTGGAGCTGGGATCTCCCTCAATGATAACTTTGTGAAGCTCATCTCCTGGTAAGGCCTGGCAGGTGGATGCTGCACTTAATACTAAGCGGAGGGCTAGGTCTGAAAACCAGCCTCTTCTAGAAGGCTGGGGTGGAGGGGTCCAGGAGTCGGGGTGACCACTCTCCAGAGTGGATCAGGAACCAATGGGTTCCATCAACTGCATCTCGCTTGCCTGGCATGAGGTGTCTGGAGTCTCCTGGCCAGAGTACATTTGGAACTCCTTAGCCTAGTCCCATGCACAAGTAGTCCCTGTCACCCAGCTGAAGACCTTTGGGTGAACTGGCTAAATCTCAGGGTCCCAGTCCCATTCTAGTGAGGTCACTGGCCCTGGAGCGAAGCTCCAGATGGAGAACAGGATGTGCCAGAGATCACACAGGAAGACTGAGGAACAAACCCAGATCTCCTGAGTCCTAGTCCATGCTTTAAGCACAGGATCCTCTACCTCTGTTCTTCCAACCAGCCTTGATTGGTCCAGAGGCCTGTAGGCAGTGGCATGTGGCTGAGGCAATAGGGGAGGGAAACCAGGAGCCCCCTAGAGGCCATATAGAAACCTGCAGTTGGGAGGGTCTCCTTTGTGGTCAGGGTTGTCCACTTGGTGTGTGAGGTGGCCGAGCGCTGAACTTGTCCCTCTTCTCTTCCCGTAGGTATGACAACGAATATGGCTACAGTAACCGGGTTGCAGACCTCCTGAGTCACATGTACACCAAGGAGAACTGAGCACCTGGCCCACTTCCGTTCCAGGCCATCTGAAGAATCCGCCTCACCCCCTCTAGACATATTTGGCCACAAGATCATCCTATCTTAACGCTTCAACCACACAGCCCCAAACGCTGCACCTCGTCTGTCCCCGTAAACCTTCGTGCGTGTCCGTGTGCGTGTGTGAATCCTGCTCTCACCGCGGCCTGCGTACGCCTAACCAGAAAACTGCACCAACGCCTCGTCCGGGGAAAGGAGTCTAGCCCTGGGTTAGTAGTGGTCTGTGGCGGTAGTGTCATTGAGATTCATAAGTATTGGAAATAAAGGCCACTTCAAGTTGCGGCAACATGGCTGAAATTGTCCAGGTTCTTTATTCCCACCAGCTTCTGAAGCCTGGGGCCAAACGAGATTATGGCTTCGGAGCCAGGCCATTTGTGTAGTCCTCAGACTGCAAACATAGGGCAGTAGCACCTCATCTCCAACAGTGCTGTTATCCCTGTCCCAAAGAGCTAAGCCTAAATACACAGGGGGGGGGAACTGAGGCAAGGCCCATCAATGCCTTAAGCACAAAGTACTTGCTGCAGAGGCTCTAGCAGGATCCTAATCTGCAAACCACAAACCGCTGCAGATTTTACATGGGGCCGCCTCTAATTTCTGGTTTCTCTCAGCTGAATGTTTGTCACCTGTCTGCAGACAACCAGTGGTCCATGGATGGCCACTGAGCACCACTGGAGCAAGATCACCCCCCAGCCAAGGTTGGGATCTGTAATGATGGCTGCTGTCTTGTCTCTGGACCAGATCTTGGTGGCTAGGGCCATGGGGTAGAGAAATTGAAGCATTGCAGATAGTACAGCTGTCAGGTCCTTCCTAAGGACACCCTTAGAGCCTGGAGGCAGTTGTCCCTACCTCGCCAGCAAGGGCTTGTCCACACCTGAGCTCTGAATGGCTCTATTCAGGGCCTTGCCTCGTTGCTCGGCACCAGTCGATCCGCTGTTGCAGATTCTCCATAAAGGTCTCATTGTGTCTAACTTGGCATGTCACCGTCTTGGCCGAGGGCCGTTCTCACCCAAAGCGAATGCTGGGTCTTGGTGTGGGCTTTCCTCACATGGCCCCTCCACAGAGACTGGCCCACCCACCTGCAGAAATGCCAGCGCTTGCCCAGAAAACACCCCCTGCTTCTAAGCTCTTGTCAGGTGGAGCTGAAGTGTGACAGGGCCAATAGCTGACCTGTGCTCCTGGATCACAGCCTTCAATGCTGTTTGAAAAAGGCAGCCCAGACTTGTAACCCTAGAGTCTTAATCTCTGCTGGTTTTGGCTGCTGCTGAGGAATTCTATTCTAGCAGCTGCAGCCAGGATCTCCGTGGGAGGCACTTTGCAGTCCTAAGACTGGTCCTACTGGGTCTAACCAGTGGTCCCCTCACCCACTCTGTTCTCTGCCCAGGGCTAGTGGCAGAAGCTTCTGAGGGAATGAACAGAGCAAAGCCATTCCAGAGTGATCCATCTCCCCATCCAGTCCTGGTTGCTGGCGTTGAGCTTTAGGGACACCTAGAGCCTGAAGTTTTGCCCTGGACCAGCTTGGCTAAGCCATCAATAGACCTATCCTCAGTAACATAACTGGGTTCAAAAGAACTAGTTAAAACTGGCCTTCCCAGCATTCCAGTGGCTGTGAGTTCCACTGGCTGACTCTTGGGTGAAGGAAGCTTTTTACACTTACACCTGCTGCCTGCTCTCTAGAGTAACCCCTTGTTCTTAGTGTTGTCCCCTCACAGCTCTTCTTGACACCATTCATGACCTCATGGATTCTGTCATTCCCCCTTAGTCACCCACAATCGGTTTTGTTGCCCACTTCTAACTTTTTTTGATATGGGGCCCAGAACTGCACTGAGTAGTCAAGATGTGGACACACATGGGTGGAGAGAGGGGTGGTATATTTTCTGTTTTACTCTGTGTCTCCCTTTCCTAAGGCTTCCTAACACTTGTTAGCTTTCTAATGGGTCCACCACCTTGAGTAACCGTCCTCAGAGGACTATCCACAATGCCTACGTGACCTTTCATGAGCAGTGACAGCTACAGTTGACTGCATTTTGTAGGTAAAGTGCGGATTGTTTTCCCCTGGGCATGACATTGCATTTTCTAACAGTGAATTTCACTTGGCTTGTGTTACCTAGGCTAGCAATGCCCCTTTACCTCTTCATCACTTTTAGACTTCCCTAGCGTGAGTAACTCTATTGTTTGTAGACTTGGCTACCTTAGTGTTCACCCCTTTTCAACATATTCCCAGCTGATTGGTAAGAGCCCTGGTCCTGGTACAGATCCCCAGAGCACCCCATTATTTACCTCTTGCTGTGGTGAAAACTGACCAATTATTCCTTAGTTGGGGTTAAAAGAAGAAAGTTACTGATCCACTCAGCACAACAAGACAATCCTGCACTATCTATACAATGAAACAACAGCGGCTACACAGCAACAATGAGCAATTAGTGACATACAGCACCCAGTGTAGATAATGGGGCTTTGGGGCTGGCCTGGGGACCACCTTGGGGTCTGGTTTGACAAATGTAACTGAAGGGGGGATGGAGGCTGGCAGTAGAGATAGGGGTGACAGGGCACATAACAGGCCAGAAACAGCATTGGCAGAGAAGACAAGCAGCTAGTGGTTGAGGTGACCAAGAAGGGAAATGGGTGGGGCGGACAAAGCACCATAGTTTAGATCTATTACCCATGTATGAGAGAAGGGAAACAGTCATGAAGGCAAAGGGCTTTTGAAGGATGGCTGTAATAGTGGTGCTTAAAGTTAGTTCTCTGAAAGCCCCATCTGCTGCTCCCTACAACCCTATTCTCCTCTTGCACTGTGCTTTGCCTGCACCATCAATTTACTTTCCCTTAGAAGGGGTAGTAGGAGCTGTTCCTCCAGTGTGTGACGCTCATGAGTAACACAGCATGGCCCTGGACCTTCCCACTAACACCAGAGCCTTTGGTGGGAAGGAAAACACAGGCTGGGGTTAGCAAAGCTCTCCTGCTCTAAGCACTAGACCCCAGTCTCTTCCCTCAGGTGGGGCTAGAACCTGGAACTCCTCGTGCCCAGCTCCAACCACTGGACCACAACCTGGCTGTCCTATTATTTTCCTCTTAAAATCTAGGCCAGGTGAGCTGATTAAAATGGCAACTCCAGGCTGCCCCCCAGTGGCCAATGTGGCTATGACAGGGAGGAAGAGGCACTTCAGCAAGGTCACCCCCAGGCTGCATGTGATCCACTTAGGAGCTGATGTCAGCAGGAGGCTGAGGACACGAGCCAGGGTGTGTGGAGCAGAGCTAGGGACGTGGGATGGGGACATGCAGGGAGGGCAGAGCAGGGGGCCGAGCCTCAGACCTCTCGGCCCATTGGGAAGGGCCAATACCAGCCCTGTAGTGTTGGTGTGAAGCTGCAGTGGGGTGACCTGGGCGGAACACTGGAATCCTGGGATTTGGGTTCTGGGAGCAGCTAGAGGCTGCAGAGGAGACACCAGTGGGAGGGGACATTGTCCAGACCCAGCGAGAGACAGGCCCTGCCCCAGCTGAGATCAGGACCCCTCGTGCCAGGCCCTGGCCAGACACGAGAGACAGGCCCTGCCCCAGCTGAGATCAGGGACCTGTTGTGCTGGGCGCTGCCCAAGCCTAGACATGGCCAGAGCCAGGCCCTGGCCCTAGATGTCACAGTCTCTATGGAAAGGGAGGATTATGGTGCCCATTGTATGGACAGGCAAACTATGGCCCCCGGAGACGCAGTGACTCTCCGACGGTCACAGAAGCAGCCTGTGGCAGAACTGATCATTGAACCGGGATGTCTGAGTCCAGGGTCTTAACGCTAGACCACTCCTAGCATCAGCCAGCTGTGTGGGGAGAGCCCCCCTACCCCAGTCCCTGCAGCACTGCGCCCCCTTCAGCTGTGCTGGGACATCAGGGGCAATCCTGACTGCCAGGGGAGACCACCCCACCCCCATATAGCACAGCACCCCCTACTGCCCTGCTGGGACATCAAGGCAGCCCTGACTCCAGCTGGGGATTGATAGCCTGCTGGGAGGGATCTAATTGCAAAGAGCCAGGGTGTGGATCTCACCAGAGGGGCAGTGGCCGGAGATGGTGCTTTTGCCACCCTCCCATCCTGGCTCCGGATCAAGGGCTCAGAGAAAATTCCAGCCACTTACACAAGGGGATTAGGCCCGAAGGCAGGGAAACCTCCCGCCGCTGGGTACAGGAGGGAGGAACATCTGGCCAGGCTGACCTGGTGTGAGCCATGGGTTGGGGGGGGGGGGGGCGGGGGAGGGGGCGGGGGAAATGATTGTTTAATTCACTGTTGTCCCCTCTGAATCTGGCTTTCACAGACCACTTTAGGTTCAGGATGTGGAGGGTAGGGAGTCTTCCACTCCACCTCCAGTGCTGGGGATGGAACCCAGCAGTCCTGGCTCCCAGCTCCCCCCTCCCCACTCTAACCATCAGACCCCACTCCCTGCATAGAACCCAGGAGTCCTGACTCCTCCGTCCCTTCTCAAACCAACTACACCCCACTATTATTAATGCTGCCCCATGCATGGTGGGGATCGGTAGTCCTTACTGCTGTGGAGTCTGGATGAAAGACTACAGCTCCCATAGTGCACTGCTACTAGCGCTTGCTGCATCACGGGAAACGTAGTCCAGTGAGCGAGTGACTACAACTCCCATGTTCCCCCGCTCGCCAGACTGGGCGCACAGCCTCATGGGAGGTGTAGTCCAATGGTACGTAACCGTGTCTTACTCCCATAGTGCTTTGCTCCCAGATCAGCTGGGTGCGCGTTGCATCATGGGTGTTGTAGTCCAATAATTCAGTTAGGCCAATAGAAAGGCTGGTTCAAGGGAAGTTAGTAACTACAACTCCCAGAGTGCACTGGGGAAGGGTATGTGTCAATCCACCTTGCGGCTCATTGCCGCGCCTGTGCCAGGGACTGGTGGGGTCTAGTGAGTATCAGGGGTTAGGAGCCCGGACGCCTGGGTTCTATCCCTGGCTTGGAGCTGGATATAGTGGAGGGGCGGGGAGCCAGGACTTCTGGGTTCTATCCCTGGCCAAGGGTAGGGGGAGGTGTAGTGGATGGCAGGGGAGAGGTGGGGGGAAGACAGGGGATCTAGAGGTTAGAGCAAGGGGTTCTGGGAACCAGGACTCCTGGGTTCTCTCCCTGGCCTTGGGAGGGATGTGGGGTCTCGTGGGTTAGAGCAGGGGGTTCTGGGAGCCAGGACTCCTGGGTTCTATCCCTGGCTCTGGGAGGGGTGTGGGGTCTAGTGGGTTACAGCAGGGGGTTCTGAGAGCCAGGACTCCTGGGTTCTATCCCTGGCCCTGGGAGGGGTGTGGGGTCTAGTGGGTTAGAGCGAGGGGTACTGGGAGCCAGGACTCCTGGGTTCTATCCTTGGCTCTGGGAGGGGTGTGGGGTCTAGTGGGTTACAGCAGGGGGTTCTGAGAGCCAGGACTCCTGGGTTATATCCCTGTCACTCTCCCCAGGCAGGATCCAGGTGGTGCCAGACACCCTCCCCCACCTCATCCCCACCCTGATCCTAGCTCCAGCACAGCCATGACCCTCTTCCACTTCGGGAACTGCTTCGCTCTGGCCTATTTCCCCTACTTCATCACCTACAAGTGCAGTGGCCTGTGAGTGTCCGGCCTGGGGTCTCTACCGATGGGCAGGAGCTCTGTCTAGCTGGGGGGGGGGCAGGGTTTGGGGTGCAGTGATGCTCCCGGTGGGAGGAGCAGGGCTGGAGATACGGCAGTAGATGAGCTGGTGGGGCAGTGGGGAGGAGGCAGGATACTGGGGTAGATAGGGTCAGCCCCCTGGGCCAATTGTGACCCTCCCTCCCGTTGTTTGGGCTACTGGATTCCTCCCTCTGTCGTGAACCTGCTTTTGCTCCTGGGACTGGAGGGGTGGCTGTGGGGGGTGGGGGAGGATTGTCCTGGGTTGGTAGCATCACTTGAGGGGGTGGGGGGGCTCCACATGCCCTCAGCTGTTCTCTCTTCCCCCACCCCCGCAGGTCGGAGTATAACGCTTTCTGGAGATGCGTCCAAGCTGGGGCTACCTACCTCTTTGTCCAGCTCTGCAAGGTGAGGAGTGCATCTATGACCGATCTCATGGCTGGGAGTCAGGACTCCTGGGTTCTCTCCCCAGCTCTGGGAGGGGAGTGGGGTCTAGTGGTTAGAGCGGAGTGGGGGTTGGGAGCTAAGATCCTGGGTCTCCTCCCTTGCTCTGGGAGGGGAGTCCAGTGATTAGAGCAGGGGGAGTTAGGAGCCAGGACTCCTGGATTCTCTCCGTGGCTCTGGAAGGGGAGTGGGGTCTAGTGGTTAGAGTGGGGTGGGAGGGGATGTTGGGAACCAGGACTCCTGGGTTCTCTCCCTGGCTCTGGGAGGGGAGTGGGCGGGAAGCAGACTGAGAGACTCCATGGGCCTATTGACCTGATCCGGGGGTGCTGGGCCCACTGTCTCGTCTCCTGTTGCTCTTCATTCCAGATGCTGTTCTTGGCCACTTTCTTTCCCACCTGGGAGGGTGGCGCTGGGGCTTACGATTTTGTGGGGGTAAGTTCAACTCGGGGAAGGGGGGCGGGGAGAGCCCGGGGCTGCGGGTCGGGAGTCAGGGGCACCGCTTAACCCCTCGTCTTCCCCAGGAGTTTATGAAGGCCACAGTGGACCTGGCTGACCTGGTGGGGCTGCACCTGGTGATGTCGCGGAACGCGGGGAAGGGAGAGTACAAGATCATGGTGGCAGCAATGGGATGGGCCACGGCCGAGCTCGTCATGTCCAGGTGGGGCCCGCCTGCTAATCCGGGCCAGGGCTGGGCTGGGAGACCTCCCCTGGCGGCCAAGGCTGGCCCCTGTGTGGGGATAGGGGGCGCTGTGCTGCGGGGGTGTGTGTGTGAAGTGCCATGCAGGTGTTTAGGCTGGGGCGGGGAGAGGTGCCCCTCCTCCAGCCCAGACCTGCCTCAGTGCCCCTCCCCCAAGCTGCCCCTGCAGAGAGAGGTGCTGCCCCTCCCCCAGCCCGCACCTGCCTCGGGGCCCCTCCCCCACCTCCGAGCTGCTGCTGCAGGGAGAGGTGCCTCTTCCTCCCCCCCGCCCCCGCAGCCCAGGTGCCTGCATCCCCTGCCTGAGCCCCCCGCCCCCAGCCCCAACCTGCTGCCCCAGGCCTGCGCCCCTCATCCCCACCCCCGCCCCCAGCTGGAGCCCTCGCTCCCCCCACACCTCAACCCCCTGCCCTAACCTGAGCCCCGTCCCACACTCTGAACCCCTCGGCCCCATCCCCGCCACAAGAACTTTGTTACCTGCCCCGATCCGGAGGTGATTCGTCATGCAACGAATTTCATTCCGCACTGGGGTGGGAAAAATGAGACAGAGCACTGGGGCGGGGGGGGCTCTCCCCTGGCAGTCAGGGCTGGTCCCGGTGCCCCAGGGCAGTGCTAGGGGACATTGAGCTGCAGGGGGCGGGGCGTGGGGCTCTCCCCGGCAGTCAGAGTTGGCCCCAATTCCCCAACGCAGCACTAGGGGGCGCTGTACCACAGTGAACAGTCGCTGGCTCCGGGCCCTATGCAATGTCCCTGGGACAAGGGATTCTCTTTCACTCCCCATCCTGATGTTCTATGCGGCTGTTCCCCGGCAGCCCCAGAGCTGGCCGCATCTCCATGCGGGACGAGCACTCCCCGCCTGTCCCAGCTGCGGTGTTGGCTGAGCAGCCTCCGACCCTCCCTGTGTCTCTGTCAGGTGCATTCCTCTCTGGGTGGGAGCCCGCGGCATTGAGTTCGACTGGAAATATATCCAGATGAGCATCGACTCCAACATCAGCCTGGTGAGAGCCCCTCTACGGCTGCCTGGGCCTTCTGCTGCGAGCTTCCCCGGGACAGTGCCCCAGCTGCAAGGGATGGGATGCTCCGGCGCTGCGAGGTTTCCCGGGACAGTGCCCTAGCCTCAAGGAATGGGACATGCCAGTGCTGTGATCTTCCCCGGGACAGTGTCCTAGCTCCAAGAAAGGGGACATGCCAGTGCTGCGAGCTTCCCCAGCACAGTGCCCCAGCCCCGAGGGAGGGGCTGTGAGCATCCCCAGGGCAGTGCCCCAGATGACGAGGGTGGGGAGTGGACAGATCGGTGCTGTGAGCCTCCTCTGAGCAGAGCCCCCATCATGGGGGGTGGGATACTGGTGCTGCGGTCTTCCCCAGGGCAGTGCCCTGCTCTCTCTGACACGCCCCTGCCCTGCGTCCCCCTCCCAGGTTCACTACATCGCCATGGCTGCCCTGGTGTGGATGTTCACCCGCTACGACCTGCCCAAGCGCTACCGCCTGCCCCTCACCCTGCTGTTGGGCCTCAGCGTCTACAAGGCCTTCTTCATGGAGTGAGCGCCGGGGGCGGGGCCTCTGGGGGGCGGGGCACAGGGCTCCGGGCTGCTGGGGGACCTGGGGGATGGTGGCAGGGCGGGTCAGACTGGGAGGTGAGAGTCCCAGCTGGAGTGGGGGACAAGGGCCTAGGTGGGGTTCATGGGCTGGCAAGCAGGCCCAGGTTCCTGCTGTACCTGGCTGGGGCCAGGGGGAGGATCTAGGGGGTGGGACGGCGGGGGGGGGGGGGGGGGGGGGCGGGGGGGAGGGAGGATCTAGGGAGCGGGAGGGCTGGAGGGTGGGGAGAGGATCTAGAGGGAGGGAGGGAGGATCTAGGGGGTGGGAAGAGGATCTAGGGAGAGGAGGGCCGGGGAGAGGGAGAATCTAGGGGACAGGGGTCTGGGGCTGTGGCGTGGGAAAGGATCTGGAGGCCGGAGCAGGGTGGGGGATGATCTGGGCTGAGGGCCCCAGCTGGGGGTGGGAGAGGGGCTTGTCTTGGCACAGGTCCACCCAGAGATGTGTGGGGCCCCCGATATCATGTGTGCCAACATCCCCCCTCCCTCCCTTTTCACCAGTTACAGGGGTTTGGGGCCCCCCGAGCTCAGAGGCCTGGGCCTATCACAACCCCCCCGAACATTTTGATTTCCCACAGATGGCTGCGAACTGCCCTGTCGCAAATCTTCCTCACCCTTGGGGGCTCTGTGGTGGTGTCTGTCCCGCGGCGCCGGGCGCTGTACATTTACAGAGCACCCCCGCCCCATTCCGGTTCACTCAGGGGTGTGGGGACATTGCAGTGCTGCGAGCTTCCCCAGGCCAGTGCCCCAGCCTTGGAGTTCCTGCTCACTCACGCCCCTGCCCGTCTCTCTGTCTCCCCCCCTTCCAGATCCTTCGTTCACGTCTTCCTGCTGGGCAGCTGGACGGCGCTGCTGGTCAAAGCTGTCATCACCGGCTTCCTGGCCCTCAGCTCCCTGGGGCTCTTCGTTACCTTGGTCCACGGAAATTAACTGCCTCCGCCAGGGGTACTCCCAGCTCTGCTACCTAGAGACCTTGGGGATGGCTATAGACCTGGTTCTGCCACCGGCCGCAGTGCCGGAACCGACCCACGTTGGATCCACGAGGACGGGGGTCAGAATAAACCGCAGCTGTCGCGGGGGGCGTTATTTTCAACGTTTTGCGTGTGTGGTATTCGGGGTAGGGAGGGGTCTTTGTGTCGCTCTGCCCCCTGCTGGAGAGGATGAGCCCTACGCTGTGCGTTTGTCTATGCTGCCCCCTGCTGGAGGGGACGGGCCCTGGTGTGTTTGTGTGATGTGTGTGTTCCTGTTGCCCCCTGCTGGAGAGGACGAGCAGTACTGTGTCTGTCTCTCTGCTGCCCCCTGCAGGAGGGAACTGGCCCTGTTGTGTGGGTCTCTGCTGCCTCCTGCTGGAGGGATGAGCCCTGTCTGTGTGTTAATGGACACGAGGGGGGTCCTCTGTCTCTCAGGGACGTGGGAATCAACACAGATCTGCCCAGCTCAGCGGAGGACGCCGGATCCAGCGTGGGACAGCGAACACCAAAGCAGGGATGATTTCAGGGCAGGGTCGGGGGGGACGGCTGGAGACAGCTCTTGGTGGGCGCTGTCCCAGCACCGATGGGTCTGTGAGGAGGACGGGGGGAGCCCAGCACGGCGGGGGATGGTCCCACCCCCATCCCGGGAGGAACAGGCGGGAAATAGGCTTAGGCGGGTTGATTTCAGTCACCGATTTTAATCAGGATTCAAATCGGCAAGCGCAGGAACCGGGACTGTAACCAGCCCCATAAATCCGGCTGCCCAGTTCTGCTTTCTAGTGATTTTTTCTGAGGAAAACTTGAGCCTCCTTGGCCAGTAACCCTGAAAACCCAGCCGTCACCATGGCCTGGAAGGGACTCCGAGCCCACCTAGGCCAGACCTGCGCCGAGGCAGGACCCAGTAACCCCAGCCCAGCCCTCATGGGGGTTTGTCTGCACAAACCTCCAGTGCTGGGGATCTCACGGCCTCCTTGGACCCCGATTCTGGAGCTAAAATCCAACCTCCATCTCCCTGTCTGCAGGTTACGCCCATTCCAGCTTGTCCTGCCTTCATGGAGAACAATCCATCTCCGTCCTTAGAAGGGCCCGAACCATGTTTGCAGCCTGTTCCCAGATCCACACTCAGCCCTCTTCTTTCAAGACTAAACAAGCCCAGGTTTTTTATCCATCCCTCCCAGCTCAGCTTTTCTGAACTTTGCTCATTTTTGTCCCTCTCCTAGTCTAGACCGTCTCTAGTTTATCCCATTGTTCCCAAAGGGTGCCCTCTTCCCCCCTCCCCACAGTTCTGCACATGTTGATTTTACAACTAAACCTGGCCTTGATGCTAAATTTGGTGCTGCTTTTTGCGAAAGCCAAAATAAGGATCCAGTGAATGAGGAATGTGTCGTTCGCTATAGTCTAATAATCCAACAAAACATAAAAATTAGGCCCCTGGATAAATGGCTGCCAAGCTATGGAATAGCTGAAATAGCTATAAACATTTGTTTAAGCAATTCTGTAGCCTAACAGCTGTTTATTCAGAAGCTGGATTTTTCAGAGCATTAGAAAATAGCAAATGGAATAGCAAATAAATTCCTTATTGACATGATTGTTTTTTCTACTCGTGATTGGTGTGAAGCTGCCGTTGCATGGAAATTGGAACTCAATTAAAAATGCACCAAACCAGCCTTTTAGAAATGGTTCTTATAATTAAATGACCTTAAATGTGCCGGCAACATGAACTTACCTTGTCTTATGTTGCCGGCACATTTAAGGTCATTTTGTTTAATTAAAAAACCATTTTAAAAGGCAGGTTTTGTGCCTTTTTAAAATGAATTCGCACTTTTAAGAGCAAACCATATTTTGATCAGAATAAGTTCATCAAAATACGGTTTGTGTTTAAAATGGGATTAATTAAAAAAAGGCACAAAACCAGCTTTTCAAAATGGTTTTTATGAGTACAATAGCATGACCTTGACTGTTCTGGATACATACGAAGACTGAAAAATAGGGTTTGCTTTTAAAAAAAGGGGAATTCATTTACAAAGGCGCAAAACCAGCCTTTTAAAATGGTTTTTATTAGTTAAATAAAACGACTTTCAATATGCAGGAGCCATAAGAAGGACAAGCGCGTTTACCAAAACAGAGTTTGCATTTCAAACTAATTGATCAGACAAAGGAAGGTCAGCCAGAGCCAGTGGTTGGAAGTCATTGGTTTTGGTCACCAAATCCTTTAAGATTGTAGCACTAGTAGATTTTGTGCATAGTTTTTTGTTCATACATTTGAAGAGGAAAACAAGCTTTTCTGTTCGCTCATATCCCAAGCGTTTTGCTAACTTCGTAGCTGGAACTAAAGAACATTCTCGCTGCAGCTGCTGTCGAAAGGGGGGTTTAGCCCTTCAGCAAACTCTGATGCCCGCTGCCGATTTCCAGCCACTCGGCGGCTTAATTTTTTGTAAAACGTTGGCAGCAAATGTGGCTGGCTGGGCTGCCCCGTGGGTTGTAGTGATGGGAGGCAGTCGGGATTGCAAATCGGTTTGTTTTTGAAAAGAAAACTGGATTTGCCGTCAATCAAAAAAAATCCCATTGAAATTAAATTAACTGTTGGCTATTTGTAGTTAATTTAAAACAAACAGTTGATTTTTTATCCCCGGGGAGCAGTCTGACCTGCCCCTGCGGTCGCTGATTCCCAGAGCTGAGGTCTCTGGAGTGGGGTGTGTGTGTGTGTGTGTGTGTGGGGTCTCTGCTGGTAGTAGCTGGGTGGACAGTGGGCCCTAGTTTTTTGTGGGGGAGGGTCAGGATGGAATCAAGGCCCCTGCCATGGGGCAGCCAGGTGTATTGTGGGAGCTGTGCTCCTTCCCTTGAGGAATCCAGCATAGATCAGGGAAGGGGAGTGGGGCCTAGGGGTCTGAGCCAGCATGGAGGTGGGATACCAGGCTAGATGGGCCCATGGGTCTGATCTGGGGGAGCATGATGGGAGCAGGATCTCAGGTGAGCTGGGGATAGATGCTGGTGACAGGATATCAGGGTAGATGGGCCCCATCTATGGCCGCAGGTGGGATACCGGGCTAAATGGGCAGATGCTCGGAGTGGCTGGGGGAGGGTGGAAGTCCAGCTCTGTCCCTCCACTTCCTCTTGCTTGTCCTCCAAGCTGCCATCCCACTTAGGGGGGCAATGGGACCACCCTGTATGCCTTGGGGCCAGCTCCCCCGGGAACACAGGGAGGCCGGATGCCCGTCTGTCAGTCCCTTATGGAGCATTTTTCCGTCCTGGGTCTGTGTGATGCAAATGAGGGAGGTGTCCCAAGTCCAGGGGAGCTGGGAACTGAAGCTGATTGGCTGTTGGCTGTCTGCCCCTCATTGCTGCAGAGATGGTCTGGCTGAAAGCTTCCGGTACCCAGCCCCACCTGCCATGGGAGCCAGGCGTCTGCTAAAGCACCCCCACCCCAGCAAGGGGAGGGGTGAACAATGCCTGACCAATGGGAACCCAGGAGTCTGGCCTCCTAGCCCCTCCTCTGCACTAACCACTAGACACCACTCCCTTCCCACAGCCAGGGAGAGAACCCAGGAGTCCTGCCTCCCACCCCCACTCTAGCCCTTCAACCTCACTTCCCTCCCACGCTGGGGATAGAACTCAGGAGTCCTGGCTCCGAGCCCCCCTGCTCTAACCAGTAGACACCACTCCCCTCCCAGAGCCAGGTGTCCTGCTGCCAACGACTCAAAAAGAGCCAGCAAGGATGAGCTTTGAACTGAAGCGAGTGGGCAAGTCTTGTTCCCCCCATGGCTGGTGCCCCTGGCCCGAGGGGGCTGGCTGAGGGGTTTGGATTCTCCAGTAGTTTCCAGGCTGGTGAAGCAGGGACCGGGAGCACGGCGTGGGCGTCTGGAGCTTTTTTGCTGCACTGTGGGGGGCGGGTGCAAGGTCTGAGATGCTGCAGGCGGCCGAGGGACAGCAGCAGCCGCGGGGCAGAGCTTTGCCTTTAGTAGTAAAGTTCTTTGTCCCACCAGCCTGTGGAAAAGAAGAACGAATAACACGGTGAGATTGCTGGAGGACATCACTGGGGCAGCGATGCAGCCACCTCTGGGGTGGGGCAGCTGGGGAACAGCTGCATATAACGCTGCGTGAGCATAGCTCGCCCAGGGCTAAGATGCAGCCACCTCTGGGGCAGGGCCGGTGGGGAACAGCGAAACTGCACGGGGAGGGCTCGCCCAGTGCCGAGATGCAACCACTTCTGGGGTGGGATAGCTGGCGAACAGCCACATCTGACACCAGCCTGGGATGACTCCCTGTGCCAGAATACACCTCAACCAACCCACGACCGTTTGTACGAGGCCTCGCGCAAAAACTCCGGATTGACCGGACAATAATACGGGGGCAGGTGGCCCGGAGGCGCAGCGCTGGAGGTGACGTTAGAAACACACGCCAAGCTATTGACTGACGGGCTGTTTTCCAGAGAAATCGGGAGCAGCCAAACCAGTCCCTCCGTGCCAAAGGGCAAGCAGCCACCTTGTCTGCTGTAAACATGGCTGATGGGCCGGTACCTGGGTCTTAGGACAGTGGGAGGCAGGGAAAAAAAAAATCTACATTTTTAGCAAAAACCCAGCAGGGAGTTTCCTTTTCTCCCCAGCTGGCTGCTGCCTGGATCCTAGCTGCAAATGCTTTGCCCTGCGGGGACCGGCCTATAAAACGAAGGGGCAGCCGCCCCAGGGCCCCCCCTCTCTTGCCCTGCCGGGGGTGCTCTTTGCAGCACACGCTATTAAAACTCCGCGGGATTGAATCTGGAACACTGTCGTCAACGACTCTGCTCCCGTTTGGTCGGCCAGGCGCTCGGAAACCTCGTTTCTGTTTTCCTGGGGGCCGGTTCTCATTTTTATGCCTCGTTAACGTGGCCTCGCTTAAAAGCGGCCTCCCCGGCTTGCGGGTCGGCGGGTTTATGTGTTTTCGCTAATCCCCCCCCAGTTTAAATGGAAGGGGTCAAATCACTGCAGGAAAGAAGCCAGCAGGTGGGTCCCTTAAAGCAGGGGGTTTTCAACGTTTTTCCATTTGAAGACCCCTAAAAACATTTCGAAGGGCGGCATGGACCCTTTTGGGAATCAGACGCAGCCTGAGGACTCCCGGGGATATCAGCTGTACTGCTGCTGCTGGGGAATGGAGCGACTCCATTAGCCCCACCTACAGGATAATAGCCATACTGCTGCTGCTGGGGAATGGAGCGACTCCACTAGCCCCACCTAGAGGATTGAAAACCACTGACTTAAAGGAACAACGGACTTAAAAGAGTTTGTACTGTCAAGGAGAGGACCAGGCAGGGCAGGATGGATATTTCTGGGGGGCATCTAGACTGGGGGTGTGTTGGGGGTCACCCCGCTGTATAACCCAGGCTGGGGAGAGCCGGGAGCGGGGCTGGTGGGCTGCTGTTACACACAGATGTGGCAGTGTGGTGAGCTGCAGCCATCTCTGGGGAAGGGCAGCTGGGGAACAGCCACACATAACGCTGCATGGGAATGGCTCCCCTGGCCCTGAACTGCAGCCACCTCTGGGGCGGGACAGCTGGGGAACGGCTGCGCGCGTGATCTCTCGGTTACTCACTTCCGGGGTGCCTGCGGACGCCGAGCTTTCGGATTTCATCATAGACGAAGATGAGGATGCCGTAAGGCAACGGCACCAGCCACCACTGGAACCTGGGCAGACGCCGGGAGAGAGACCTGAGCCTCAGAGCCCGAGACGGCAGCACCTGCCCACCCGCGGCGCTGCCCCCTTAGCGGGTGCTAAGCCAGGCTGAAGAACCAACCCTGTCTGCTAGGGGAGACCCCCAAACCTTCTCCCTGCAACACAGCCCCCCTAGTGCAACCCTGGGGCATTGGGACCAGTCCTGCCTGCCAGGGGAGAGCCCTCACCCCGCCCGCTGCAGCACAGCGCCCCCTAGTGCCACCCTGGGGCATTGGGACCAGTCCTGACTGCCAGGGGAGAGCCCCCACCCTGCCCCCTGCAGCACAGCGCCCCCTAGTGCCACCCTGGGGCATCAGGGCCAGCCCTGCCTGCCTGCCAGAGGAGACCCCCCCCACACACTGCCCCTTGCATCACAGCGCCCCCTAGCGCCGCGCTGGGCTGACCCAGAGGGGCCTATTCCCGCTCTCACCGTATGGGCATGAAGTTGAAGATGTTGGGCATGCCAGGGCAGTAGCACAGGAAGCAGCCCAGGCAGAGCTGGAACACGATGGCGATCACCAGGATTTTATTCCTGCCACAGAAGCAGAGCGTGAGCGCGGGTGAGGCCAGGCACCAGCCGCTGCCCCTGGCTAACACGCTCTCCGTGCAGCAGAAGAGGTAGGACACCCTCAGCCGCCAGAGATACAGGGACCCCCGAGACCAACCCCCATCTTGTAGTGTCTTACACCTGGGAGGATGCTAGGGAACAATTTGCCTGCCAAATGCAGCCAACTCTGGGGCACTGCATCTGGGGAACAACTGCACAGCGATGCTACACAGGGAGGGGTCGCCTGACACTGAAATGCAGCTGATTCTGGGGTGGGGGAGCTTCAGAACACCCACACATAACGCTGCATGGGTGGCTCAACCAGTGCTGAGATGCAGTCATATCTAGGGTGGGGCAGCTGGGGAACAGCCACACAATGACACCACACGGGATGGCTCGCCGGGCGCGGAGATGCAGCTGACTCTGGGGGAGGGGAGGCAGCTGGGGAAGAGCCACAGAATTGGGGTTCCCTCCCCAGTGACCTGCAGGCTCCCTGCTCACCTGAAGAAGCCCTGCTGGAAGACGGAGAGACGGCGAGTCTTGCGGATGAGGACGTCCGAGATCTGACACATCTCGATGCTGATGAAGAAGACGGTGTAGCAGGTGTATTCCTGGTACAGGCGCTGCCCAAATGTCTGTGAGGGGGTCAGCGACAGGCAGAGTCAGCCTCCGGCATCATGCACATGGGGAAAGACCCCGTGTCCCATTCCCCAGTCCCCTGAGCCAGCCAGTCCCCTGGGCCCTGGGGCCAGATTGGAACCGGCGCCTCCTAGAGCGGAAAGGCCCCATGTCCCATCCCCCTGAGCCAGCCAGTCCCCTGCCCATACACTGACATTCAAGAAGGAACCACCCTGGTATCCCAGGCCTTGCTACCAACCTTCCCACCCTGGGGCGAGGGGCTGGACCCCCCCCCTCCCCAGATTCACAGTCCAGACCTCTACCACTGGGACTACGGTTGGCAGAGGTCTCTCCAGTAGACTGGCAGCAGCAGTATGGCTGTTATCCTCTAGGTCAGCGGTCTCCAATCTTTTCCGACCACGGCCCCCTTTCGCGGAGCGGCGTCCGCTCGTGGCTCCCCACGGTTATGTCCGCCGAAATGCCGCCAAACGGAAAGCTTTCACTTTCTGCTGCGGCATTTCGGCAGTACCAAAACAGACGGCTGCTGAATTCAGCGGTCTCTCGCGCGGGATCGGCGGCAATGCCGGGGTCTCGCGCACCCCACTTTGACGACCACTGCTCTAGGTGGGGTTAATGGAGTCGCTCCATTCCCCGGCAGCAGCAGTATGGCTGTTATCCTCTAGGTGGGGCTCATGGAGTGGGTCCATTCCCCAACAGCAGCAGTACAGCTGTTCTCTTCTAGGACATGGGTCTAGTTGCTTCATTTCCCGAGCTGTTCTCTCATCTGGCCCGTCACTCACCCACTCCTGCCCATAGCTGTCCTGCAGGTCCTGGAGGTGGTCGTCCTCCCACTGGGCCCTCAGCCCCACGCAGAGCAGGGGGAACCAGCCCTCCTGGGCCATGGCCGTGAAGTAGTCCGTGAAGCCAGCGAAGGACTGGATGGCCCCTGGGCAGACGAGGGGGGGAGGGGAAGAAAACCCATGAGGTTGGGATGTCCCCAGCAGCCCTGGGGACTTGATGCTGCCCCCTGCTGGCTCCAAAAAGGGAGTGATGGGGGCGGGGCAGCTGTGTGTGGCTCCACCCATGAGTTCTAACGGAGAGGCGGGATGAGCTCTGTTTGGCTCCGCCCCTGAGGTACAGCCCTGTCTCCCATATGTCAGAGTCCCCCTGTCCCCTCCAAATCTTACCCAATGTCAGTCCCTCAAAGAGGGTTAATTAACATGGGGAAGCCACCACAACGAGCGGTTAATACCTGGTGAACTATGAAAAAGGAGGGACAGAGAATTCAAACTGGATCCTCCAGCTCCCCCACTCTAACCACTAGGCCCCACTCCCCTCCCAGACCTGGAGCTAGAACCCAGGAGCCCGGGGGTGGGTGGGTGGGTGGAGAGAACGCACCGATCTGGAAGTAGGAGTACACGGCCAGGGCTTCGTTCACCAGCCGGTCGCGTCGGGGGTTCCGGGGCTTCAGGTGCATGATGTCGCTCTCGGCTTTCTCGTAGGCCAAGGACACCGAGGGGAACTAGCGGGGAGAAAGGGAGAGACTCGCGGGGCTGTGCTGAGGAACCCAGGGGTCCGGGAGAGCGTCCCCACCCTGCTCCCTGAGGCACAGCGCCCCCTAGCGCCACGCCAGGGCATTGGAGCCAGCTCTGACCGCCAGGGGAGACCCCCCCCCGCCTCCTCCGCTGCCGGCGGCCAGCGCCCGTACTCACGATGTCCGTGCAGAGCTCGATGAAGAGGATGGTGATGCAGCCCAGGGGCAGGGGGACGCTGACCGTGATGTAGATCAGGTACGGGGTCAGCTCGGGGATGTTCTTGGTCAGGGTGTACGCGATGGATTTCTTCAGGTTGTCAAAAATCAGGCGGCCTGGGCAGGACATCACCGTCAGAGCGCCCCCTGCTGGGGAAACAGCCGAACCTTCCCCACCCCAGGTACCCTCCACCCCTGCCCTGGGGAGAGACCCCCTGCTTGGGAGATGCTCCCAGCCCCTCTCAAGGACCCACATCCATTGTCAGTGCCCCCCACACCCTGGAGACAGTGCCCCCTGCTGGCCCCTAGGCTGCCTGTCCCATTTGGGGTCTAAGCCCCTCGCTCCATGGTCACCTTGCTCCACGCCAGTGACGATGGAAGCAAAATTGTCGTCCAGCAGGATCATGTCGGCCGCGTTCTTGGCCGCGTCCGAGCCGGCGATCCCCATGGCCACCCCGATATCAGCCTTCTTAAGAGCCGGGGAGTCGTTCACCCCGTCGCCCGTCACGGCCACAATGGCACCCTGTGGAGGGGGGCACAGGTAAGTCACGGGGGGACGGGGGGGACACAGCAGAAGGGAGGGACAATGTTGTGGGAGGGTGAAGAAAGAAAGAGTCTTGGTCCTGCTAGGCCTTCAGCTCCACTTAGGAGGATAAGAACCTTCCACTGCTACCAGTTAATGCAGTGACTTCTAGAGAGGGAGACAGGACCCAGGTGTCCTGACTCTAAGTCCCCTGCTCTAACCACTAGGCCCCACTCCCTTCTAGAGCTGGGCCTAGAACCCAGGAATCCTGGCTTCCCGTTACCCCTGCTCTAACCACTAGGCACTACTCTCCTCTAGAGCTGGGCATAGAACCCAGGAATCCTAGCTCCCTGCTCCCCCGCTCTAACCACTAGACCCCACTCCCTTATAGAGCTGGGCATAGAAACCAGGAATCCTGGCTCCCCGTTACCCCTGCTCTAACTAATAGGCCCCATCCCCCTCCCAGAACTGGAGAGAGAACCCAGGAGTCCTGACCCTCCTGCTCTCCACATGGCTGTCCAACCACGAGTTGGAGGACCCGCGGGAAAGAAAGAAAGAAAAAAAATAAAGAACAATAAAGAAAAGAAAATGTGAAAACCAGAGAAGGGGAAGAAAAGAAAGAAGAGGAAAGAAAAAGAAAGAAGGAACGTGAAAGGCAGAGACGCAGGATAGCGCCGGGCAGACGGGCGGGCGGGTTCACTCACCAGTTTCTGGCAGCTCTCCACGATGATCAGTTTCTGCTGGGGGGACGTCCGGGCGAAGACCATCTCCGGGTGCATCTTCAGGATCTCGACCAGCTCCTCGGTCTCCATGTCCTTCAGCTGCCCCCCGTTCACCACGCAGGCCCGGGCCTCCCTGGGGACGGGGAGAGAGACACCCGCTGCGGAGCCGCCCAACACAGCGCCCCCTGCGGCACAGCGCCCCCCGGGGAGCCACCCACCCAGTGCCCCCTGCAACGCAGCGCCCCCTGCTGAGAAACCCCCACACCACACCCTCTGCTGAGCCACCCTGCAGGACTTCTGGGTTCTATCCCAGCTCTGGGAGGGAAGTGGTGTCTAGTGGTTAGAGTGGGGGTATGGGAGACAGGACTCCTGGGTTCTATCCCATCTCTGGGCAGGGAGTGGAGTCTAGTGGTTATAGCAGGGGGGAATAGGAGACAGGTCTCCTGGGTTCTATCCCAGCTCTAGGAGGGGAGTGGGGACTAGTGGTTAGAGTGGGTGGGAGACAGGACTCCTGAGTTCTATCCCGGCTCTGGGAGGGGAGTGGGGTCTAGTGGTTAGAGCAGGGGGGCATGGGAGACAGGACTCCTGGGTTCTATCCCGTCTCTGGGCAGGGAGTGGAGCCGAGTGGGTGGGAGATGGGAGACAGGACTCCTGAGTTCTATCCCGGCTCTGGGCAGGGCTCTCACCGCTTGTTGACCTGCTCCACAGGGATGCGCATCCTGGCGGCGATGTCCTCTACGGTCTCGCTGCCCTCCGAGATGATGCCCACGCTGGCCGCAATCGCCTTGGCCGTGATGGGGTGATCCCCGGTCACCATGATCACCTGGCGGTGGGAGCAGGGCGTCAGCACTCCAGGTGACGGCGTGAACTTCCTCGGGGCAGTGCCCCAGGCAGGGTGAAGGAGGGGACCTTGGAGCTGTGGGCTTCCCAGGGACAGTGCCCCAGGCAGTGGGGAGGAGGGACTCTGGAGCTGTAGGTTCCCCAGGACAGTGCCCCAGCTGGGGTGGGGGAGGGGACTCTGGAGCTGTGGGCTTCCCAGGGACAGTGCCCCAGGCAGTGGGGAGGAGGGACTCTGGAGCTGTGGGCTTCCCCGGGGACAGTGCCCCAGCTGGGGTGGGGGAGGGGACTCTGGGGCAGTGGCGCCGTACCCGGATGCCGGCTGTGCGGCACTTCATGACGGCGTCGGGCACGGTGGCGCGGGGAGGGTCGATCATGGAGATGAGGCCGGCGAAGCAGAGCCCGCTGGTGGGGAAGTTCATGTCCTCCGTGTCGAAGGCGAAGCCGCGGGGGAACTGCATGGGGTCCAGGTACAGGTGGCAGAACCCTGCGGGGGCAGGGACCGTGAGGGGTGGGGCACTGGGGTCCCCCCTGCAGCACCCCATGCCGGGGATCCCCCATCCCTCCTAGGCCCGGGACTTCACCTGCCTGATCAGGCACCCTACCCCCACCGCATCTTGGGGGGCCTCCTGCCTGAGTCCCATGGACAGAGCCCCCCACCTCAGTCCCACATGCCCCCCCTTTACCCAGCATGCCCTCCTCCAGCCCCCATCCACACACCTCTCCCCGCCCCCTTACCCAGCACCCGCTCTCCCAGCCCCCCCAGGTCCATGTACGCCGTCTGGAACGCCTCCTTCCACTGCTCGTCCAGGGGCAGTTCCTGCCCCTTGATCATGATGGTGGCGCAGCGCTCCAGGATCCGCTCCGGGGCCCCCTTCATCACCAGCAGGTACCGGGGGTCCCGCGGGTCCTCCAGCTCGTGGATGGACAGCTGTGAGGAGAGTGGGAGGGTCAGGACTCCTGGGTTCTCGCCCCAGCTCTGGGAGGGGGGGTGGGGCCTACTGGTTAGAGTGAGGTGGGGCTAGAAGCCAGGATTCCTGGGTTCTATGCCCAGCTCTGGGAGGGGAGTGGGGTCTAGTGGTTAGAGCAGGGGGCTTGGAGTCAGTACACCTGGGTCCTGTCTCCCTCTCTGGGAGTCACTACATTAACTGGCAGCAGTAGAAGGTTCTTATCCTCCTAAGTGGAGCTGAAGGCCTAGCAGGACCAAGATTCAAACCTCTGCTGACCTGGAACTTGTTGGTGGAGTTGAAGGGGATTTCACAGGCTTTCTTGTACCGTTCCCGGTACTCCATGACGTTCCCCAGCGTGATCTCGGAGAACTTCAACAGCGCCGTCTCAGAGGCGTCTCCAATCACGATCCTCTGGAGAGGGAAGAACAGGGGAGTGGGATCTGGACTCCCAAGCAGCGCTGAGATGCAGCCACCTCTGGGGTGGTGCTGCTGGGAAACAGCTGCACATAACACCGCATGGGAAAGACTCTCCCAGCGCTCAGAGGCAGCCACCTCTGGGGTGGGGCAGCTTGGGACCAGCCGCACAGTGACACTGCTGAACAGTTATGACCGGGGAAAATAATGTCACATCGAAAGGCTGAGAGAGGCACCGTGGACAGTCATGAGATCTTTTAATGACCAGTGTGAGAGCGCCCCCTACTGAGCCCCCTCCTCACTCTGCTCCCTGCAGCCCAGCACCCGCCAGGGGAGAGCACCCCCTGCTGAGCCTATTTTGTATGTCAGATCTAAGTCCCCATTAAATGATATGTGGTCAGGCTGTCTATATTGCAGCTACTTCTGGGGTGGGGCCGCTGGGAAACAGCTGCACATAACACCACATGGGGATGACTCTCCCAGCGCTGCATCTTCAGGATCCCCTCAACTCATCTCTCCTGCAGACTTGGCCGTACCTTGGGCACTGGCACGTTATCCTGGCCTGATTTGAAGAAGGCTCGATTGCAGAGAGACACGATCTTGCACAGAGCTCTCCACGTCTCCGATGACTGATCGAAGCTCTGCCCTGAACGAGAGGGAGATTGACATAAGGGCTGAGGAATTCCCACCCCCCGCTTCCAACCTGAAATATCCCAGAGCGACGGAGAAGCAGGGATGACATGTCGGGTGCTAAGATGCAGCCACCTCTGGTGAAGGGCAGCTGGGGAATCACTGCACATAACACCAGACAGGGATGGCACACCCTGTGCTGAGATGCAGCTACCTCTGAGGTGGGGCAGCTGGGGAACCACAACACATAACCCCAGACAGGGATGGCTCGCCCAGCACTGAGATGCAGTTACCTCTGGGGCAGAGCAGCTGGGGAACAGCCGCACATAATGCTGCATGGGGAAAGCCTGCCTGGTGCCGAGATGCAGCCACCTCTGGGGTGGGACAGTTGGTTGAACAGAGTCCCATACCTGACTGGTCCTCTGTGGTGTCAGCCGTGTGGATCTGGTTGTCGAACCAGAGATGCGAGACAGTCATGCGGTTCTGGGTCAGGGTCCCCGTTTTGTCGGAGCAGATGACAGAAGTGGAGCCCAAAGTTTCCACTGCCTCTAGATTCTTCACCACGCAGTTCTTTCGAGCCAGACGCTTGGCTGTGAGTGAGAGACAGACCTGCCAGAGGAGGGAGGGAAGATCAGAGTCAGTATAAACAGCAATGTCTATCTAGTGTGAGACCAGATCACTCAGTCAGTAGGAATAGTGCACAAAATCTGGACTGACTCTAGTATGAAACTGGATCAGAGTCAGTCTAAACACTGTTAGTCTATAAGGTGCTACAAGACTCTGTCGCTTTTGCAGATCCAGACTAACACAGCTACTCCTCTGATACCAGTCTAAACTCTGCACACAATCTGGACTGGATTCAATTTGAAACTGAATCAGAGTTAATGTAAACATCATTATGCAAAATCCATACGAGCTGCAACAAGAGACTAGATCTGAGCTAATGTGAGCACTGTAGAAAACTCACATTGGATTGGAGACCATCTAAACACAGCCTGAAACCTGGACTGGAGTCAGGGTAAATCCAGATCGAATGCTGCACCCAATCTAGACCAGGGGTTCTCACCAGAAATTCTTTGGTGGCCTCCGAGTGTGGCTGCTGACTCTTGCTGGTGGCCGCACGGACAATTTCTCTTAAAATACTTAATCAACTTTAGGAAAAACAACTAAATCTGCACATAGACACGTCCGAAACCATCGTCATTTCTTTATGTAGGAGTTTTTTGCAGACTCAATAACAATGTCCAGTTCTCCACGGGACCTCAACAGACCAGAAACACAAACAAGGGGCTTTGCCCATTCTTGTCGTTTGTCGTCTTTTCTTTTGGTTTTGGGTGCCTTTTTGAAAGGGACTTGCTAGCTAAGTACATCTGCTGCTGCAGAAAAGTATTTGTAGGTTTGTTAATATCACTTTTCATGGCAGACTTGGTAGCTAGCTGGAAGGAGTGATATTAACAACCATACAAATATCTGCCCTGCCCCAGAGGTGACTGCATCTCAGCACCAGCTAAGCCATCCCTTACTCAGCCTTGGCAAGCCAGACGACAAATTAAGCTCTGGATGGGGAGGGAGACAGTAGGAGCCAGCGGCGATGGATGGTGGGCCAGGGAGAGAGTGGGGGCCAGGGGTACTGAACCCAGGGCCGGGCTGCCGCAGGGCTGGGGTCCAGAGCCAAAGCTCAAGCCCAAAGTCCCAATACTGGAGCCTGCCGCCTGCTGCCCCAGGGCTGAAGCCTGAAGCCAGGAAGGTGGGGCCTCACTAGCCGCCGACTCCTCTGGTGTTTGAGGCTCCAGAGGCGGAAGGGACCAACCCCTTCTGGTGGCCCTGCCTGGGGAAAAGGGCTGCTTTGCCCCCCAGTCACTGCTCAGGAGGCTTTGGCCACCAGAAAAGCACCAGGTGGTCACATTTAAGAAATGCTGATCAAGGCTGGATCTAGTGTGGAACTGGATTAGGAGTCGGTCCAAATACTGCAAAACCCGGACTGGATCTGGTGTGAGACCAGACTGGAGTCCCAATACTGTCTGAAAGACTCTGAATCTGGATCCAATATGAAATGATCTTGGACTCAAACTATTGATAAAATCTGGACTGGAATCAGTTAAAACTGGATGAGAGTCAGTCTAAGCACTGTACAGTATATACCACAAAATCCAGAATTACACCAAATCCGTGTCAGTCTAAAAACACTACAAAACCTGAACCGGATCCAGAATGAGACTGAAAACCTGGATTGGATCCAGACTGAGGCCAGATTGGAGTCAGTCTATCTAAATAATGCATAAAACCTGAACTGGACCGACACTGAGACAGGATCAGAATCAGCCTAAATGCTGCACAAACTCTGGGCTGGATCTAGAACAAAAGTGGTTCGAAGTCAGTCTAATCACTGCATTACATCTGGTCTGGATTCGGTGTGAGGCCGGATTGGCATTAGTGTGAAAGCAACATAAAACACGGACTCGCTCCAGTATAAAGCGAGATCGGAGGCAAATGATGTATAAAACCTGGACTGGATCTAGTGTGAGACTGGCTCGGAGGCAGGTCAAGGAGGACTCACCGTGACCGTGGCCAGCAGCCCCTCGGGCACGTAGGCCACCACAATGGCCATGAAGAAGACCATGGCCTTGAGGAAGGGGTAGCCGATCACCATGGCGACGATGAAGAAGGTGCCCCCGAAGAAGATGGCCAGGCCGGCGATGATGTCCACAAAGTGCTCGATCTCGATGGCGATGGGCGTCTTCTCATTCTCCACGCCCGAGGCCAGGCTGGCAATGCGCCCGATGATGGTGCGGTCGCCGGTGTTAACGATGATGCCGGTGGCGGTGCCTGGGGGGGAGGGATGGAGCTGACACAATCGCAGGATGACTGGCGTGGCCTCGGCCCCAGAGGACCCAAGGGAGGGCTCTCCGGCGCTGAGATGCAGCCACCTCTGGGGTGGGACAGCTGGGGAACAGCTGCGCATAACACTGCACAGGGACGGCTCTCCGGCGCTGAGATGCAGCCACCTCTGGGGTGGGACAGCTGGGGAACAGCCTCACAGCATCACGGCACAATGATTCAGGACAGGATGTGAAAGAGACTCTTGTATCCAGATGAAACCAGAGGAGGGAATTTAGAGAGTGCGCCCACCAGTGAGCCACCCCACACTCCACCCACGAACGGGGCGAGCCCTGACTGCCAGGGGAGAGCCCCCACCCCCTCCCTGCAGCACAGCACCCCCTAGTGCCGCCCTGGGGCATTGGGACCAGCCCTGACTGCCAGGGGAGAGCTCCCCCTTTTGTGCCACCCCCCAGCTGAGTCTCCCCTCCACCCGCCAGTGGGGCCCTTCCCTGCTGGCACCTTCCAGGCACATGGTGGAGAAGAAGGCGATGTTCCGGGTCTCCAGGGGGCTCTCGTGGGTGCACTCGGGGGCTCTGGTCTGGGGCTCCGACTCCCCTGTCAGAGACGAGTTATCCACCTGCGAGAGAGAGAGCCCGGCGGGTCAGCGCCCCCCCTGAACTCCCTGCCCTCCCGCCAAGGCCTTTGGCGTGGATGGCAGGCTGTGGGGCGAGGAGTGAGGGAGCAGGCCCGGGGGGTGCAGGGCTAGATCAATGGGTGCCCAAGTGATCAGCTGGGCAGACGGATAGGCACTGTCCAGCAGGGGGCAGCAAAACACATACACCCCCCCCCCCCCACCCCTGGGTTCCCCCGCGCCCAGCTAACGCAGCCCCCCGCACCTTGCAGCCCTGTGCCGTGATGATCCGGATGTCGGCCGGGACCCTGTCCCCGCCCTTGATCTCCACCAGGTCACCCACCACCAGCTGGTTGGCATTGATCTGGAATTTGTCCCCATCCCGAATCACCGTGGCTTGCTAGGAGAGCGAGAAGAGTCAGCGTTAACCTGAGAACTACTGCCACACGGGAACGGCTCACCAGGTGCTGAGATGCAGCCACCTCTGGGGTGGGGCAGCTGGAGAACAGCAGCACATAACGCCACACAGTGACAGCTTTCCCGGTGCTGAGATGCAGCCACCTCTGGGGTGGGGCAGCTGGGGAACACCAGCACATAGGTATGGCTCTGCTTTAAGCACTCCCCTCTCAGAGCTAGAGATAGAAATCCAGCCTCCCCAGCCTGGGGGCCGGATGGAACGGCTCCAGTCTTGTCTCCCAGTCCTCCCGCTCTAACCACTAGACAGCCCCCTGCCAACGCAATGACTGGGGTACCCATGGCCTAGGTTCCCCTCCCAGCCCTCCGCCTACCTGTGGCACAAGATTCTTGAAGCTGGCGATGATGTTGGTGCTCTTGAACTCCTGGTAGTAGCCAAAGCAGCCAGTCACGACCACCACAGCGATGAGGGCAATAGCCAGGTAGAGCTGCCCAGGGAGAGACACGGGGAGAAAGGTGATTCCTCATCCCCTGGCCCAGCGGTGCTCCCTGCTTTGCCAAGCTGCCCGAGTCTGCAGAGAGCCTGGGACAACCTGCTCCCCTCCCAAAGCTGGGGAGAGAACCCAGGAGTCCTGTCTCCCAGTCCCCTCCCCACACACTTTAACCACTAGACCCCACTCCCTTCCTAGACTCAGGGATAGAACACAGGAGCCTTGGCTCCCAGCCCCCTGGGTCTAACCCACTAGTCCCCCCACCCCTCCCAGAGCCAGAGATGGAACCCAGGCGTCCTGACCCCCGCGGGGTACCCACGTTATCCGCGCTGGTCAGATCTCCTTGGCCGCACTGGATGCCGAAGGCGATGAGGCAGATGGCAGCGGCCACCCACATCAAACACTGCAGCCCCCCAGCCAGCTGCCGGGCGAATTTGACATATTCGGGGGTTCCCTTGGGGGGTTTGAGCTCGTTGGGGCCATCCCGGAGCAGGATCTCTCCTGCCACGGTGCTGTTCATGCCCTGGATTCAGAGAGAGAGGGTGTCCCATGTTAGCTGGAGCCACCTCTATGCTACGTGGGGGTGTGGTTATAATAAAAGGGCGGAGCTACAGCACAGGGGTGGGGCTATTAGGTGGGGGTGGGGCTTCAATAAAGGTGGGGGGCTATGAGCGTGTCTAGGATCTCCAGAATCGCCTTTGTCCACCCACTTTGCTGTCCATAGCGTCTCCACCTTTCCTCAGTTTCCTCTCCAGAGATTCACATGCACCTAGGGCTGGCCGGAGCCCCAAGCTCCTGGAGTCAGGTGAATGCCGCAGGATCTCAGCTTTCATTAAAAAAAATTTAAGCCGGGTTCTAGCTCTTGTGATGGGGGAGGAAAGCTCTGAAAGGTGCCTGTCGCCTGCCTGAGTTTGCAGAGAGCCTGAGCTGATTGCTCAGCGAGGGCTGAAAACGGCACCATTTACGGTAGTCATCCACCCCTTGGCTGGTGTCCCTCTCACACCATTTGGGGCACTGCCCTCAGGAAGCTCACAGCTGTGGAGTTGCCCTTTAAAGGTGGCTAGGGACAGGTCACAGACCGTCTGAATAAATGGGGGATTGAAGGAGGAGCCCCTGGCCCAAAAAGAAGTGGCTCCCAAAGCCCAGTGGGGATGGGCTACCTTTGGGGGTAGAGGGCACGGTCACTTTTTTGGGAGGACACAACCAGAGAAGGTGCCCTGTACTCTACCTCCTGCTGTAGTGGAGTAGGGCATCTGAAGTAAACAGCACCCAGGGCTGGGTTGAGAGGCACCGACCTACCCGGCCTCCATCTCGGGGGCCCTTACCTTCCTCACGTTGGTCTGGTACTTCAGCTCCAGGTCTTCCACCGAGAGCTGATGATCGTCCTGGAGGAGAGAAGGGAGTCCGGAGTGGGTGAACGTGCTGCCCCAAGCGTGACTGACACTGCCTGGGTCTGCCGAGAGCCTGAGCCCATCACTGGTGGTGGGGGGAGTTGCCACAGTGTGACAGACCCAGCGATGCTGCCTGGGTTTGCTGAGAGCCTGAAACCATTGCTGGGAGAGGGGGGAGCTGCTCCCAGTGTGACAGACCCAGCGATGCTGCCTGAGTTTGCTGAGAGCCTGAACCCATTGCTGGGAGAGGGGGGAGCTGCGCCCAGTGTGACTGACACGGCGACGCTGCCTGGGTTTGCCGAGAGCCTAAGCCTATTGGTCTGAGATCAGGGGTTGTCACAGCTGCCCCTAGCTCCCCACAGAAGCTAACAGCTCTACTACTGCTGCCAGCTGTTTGAGCAACAGCGCTTTGGGGCAGGCCCCAGTTCGGCTGCTCCCACTCACCACATCCATCTCCTTCTTCATGCTCTCCAGCTTCTCCTTCTTCTTCGCCGCCTTGTTCGTCTTCTTCTTCTTGATCTTCACGTCCATGTCGCCGTCGCCCTGCTTCTCCATCTCCACCGAGTACAGCTCGTATTGGTCCTGCGGGGAGGAGAACAGCCCCACTGCTGTTGGCCTTTGGGGGAGTTCAGCCAGTAGAGGGCTGTGCTGAAGGGACCCATCTGGGGCTCTGTGCAAGATAACAGCCCTACTACCGCTGCCAGTAGGTGATAAGGCATCTCGATGACTGGGTATTCAGCTCAGCAGCCCCAGCGTTCTATGTCTGAATCTGGGAGGGGAGTGGTGTCTAGTGGTTAGAGCAGGGGGGGCTGGGAGTCAGGAATCCTGGGTTCTCTCCCCAGCTCTGGGATGGGAGCGGGGCCTAGTGGTTAGAGCAGGTGGGAGGGGGCGGGGGGATGGAAGCCAGGACTCCTGGGTCCTATAGCACTGATTCAGATGACTTCACACCCCTTTGTTCCTCCTCAGATGCTGCATCCCAGGGGTTGGCTGGGGCTCGTAGCGCGTGTCCCAGTGCGAGGAGTGGGGCTCTCCCCGTGACAGCCGCTCTCCGAGCCATCAAAAGGCTGGTGTAGAAGGGACAGCGCCCCCTATTGAACCAGGGTCCCCTGGCACAGCACCCCCGGGGGCATCGGGGCCAGCCCTGACTGCCAGGAGTCCATGGAGTCCTCTGCTGCAGATCCTCTGGCTGGGGAAGGGCCAGCCAGGTGGGAGTGTCACGGCTGGGCCAATTGTTCCTTGCACAGCCCCTAGGAGGCGCCGTTTGTCCCTCTCGATTAAACCCCGGCCACCTCCAAGTGGAAAGTCAAATAACAAAACAGCCGAGTGCTCCCCGTGAAATTAACCAGGTGCGATTTCAAAGTCCCCTATCCAGACAGCCAGCCCTATACACCCCGTCTATCCATCCCTCCCCACACACCCCGTCTATCCCTATAACCCCCTCTATCCATCCCTCCCCACACACCCCGTCTATCCATCCCTCCCTATACACCCC
>ML677525.1:215455-251905 GCA_007922305.1 Dermatemys mawii | reverse complement strand
ACACACACACAGTGACACACACACACTGACACAAGGACATGCACTCACACACACACTCTGATACACATGCACACACAGTGACATGCACACGCACAGTGACTTACACACACACACACACACACACACACACACACTGACACAAGGACATGCACTCACTCACACTCTGATACCCTTGTGCACACACTGCCATGCACTGATACACACACTGACACACATGCACTCACACACACACACACCGATACACACACAAACACTGAAACATACATGTTCTGACACGCAAACAGATGACATGCATGGAGCCACACACACAGACACACAGACATACATTGACACAGGTACACACATTGGCACACACACACATACACACTGAAACACACACACACACACGCACTGATGCACACTGACACGTACACTCACTGACGCACACACACGGATACACACATACACAGGGACACACACATACACACTGATACACGCACACTGACACACACAGTCCAGAGCCCATTGTCGTACACACGCACCCCACAAAGGCGGCCATCGCCCTAACTGGTGCCTGGAGGCCTGACTCTGCCTGCTAAGAGTCAAATCACTTTCAGGCGGAGGTGGTTGTTTGAAGACTCTGTCCCTTTAAGCATAGCTGCACCGAGCTGGGGTGGTTCTCAGAGGCCGGGCAGCACTGCCCCTATTGGCCTTGCTTCTATGCTGCTCCCTCCTGCCTTCCTCATTGAGCTGCCCTGAGAAATTCCTGGGTGCTGTGAGTGATTTTGTAGGTAGAGAGAGCCAGGACTCCTGGGTTCTATCCCCAGCTCTGGGAGAGGAGTGGGGTCTAGTGGTTAGAGCGGGGAGCTGGGGGCTAGGACTCCGGGGTTCTATCCCCAGCTCTGGGAGAGGAGTGGGAGCTAGTGGTTAGAGCAGGAAAGCCCTGGGATTCTCTCTCCAGTTCAGTAGCATGTTTGTTTAAAGGGATGTGGTTAGATAAAGCCAAGAGCCACCTCCCCTGTGACGCTGCAGCTCCCTCCCTATTGCCTGAGGGCACCAGGAAATGCGAACAATTTCACCTGACGCTGGAATTCCTGCCCTTGCCCAGGACTTCCTGCTGGCTGTGCTGAAGAGAGCTCAGAGCTGCCAGCAGGGAAAACAGGCAAAGGTCAGCCTGTGGGCCCTGGCATCCCCCATCACTGATAGAGAACCACAGGCCCAGTTCCCACCCTGTCCCTACAGCCCTGAATCTGACCCATGGGCCCATCTGGCCTGGTATCCCACCCCCTTCCAGATCAGAAGGGGTGTGCCCCTGGCTTGTTCCCCAGCTGTGTCAGCCCATCTCCTGGGGACACACAACCTGGTGCTTTTCTTGCCCCAGCGGGCAAGGCCATGAGATGTGCGTCACACCCTGACAACCCCGTATTTGCCACAATGATATAATTATGAAACGTTTTGTACCAGATCTGCCTTGTGAGCTGTCAGGTTAAAAGGCTTGATGTGTTGAACGTTACATCCCGTTGGATTAGCTGTGATGTCATTGTATGGGGAGTTTTGCTACGTGTGTGTTACTGAAATATTGCGAGGTTGGGAACACCCACAATCAGCCTTTCAGGTACAACAATGGAGGAGCCAGATGTGACTCCTCGCTCCCAAGGACAATCACAGGACCTGTATACGATGACTTTTCCAGACAATGGACACTGTTTGACTCACACTATAGCACAAGACCTTTCCAGCAAGCTTTCCCCTATAAAGGGGGGGAAGTGATGTCATCACATGGCCTCTTCCCCCCCCCCCACCCTGCCCCAACTCAACAGCTGGAAACACGTCCGGAGGACAAAGACCGAACAGGACAGGTGACCCCATGTGGGAAAGGAGAGTCCCAGGCGGTGTATGAAGAAACAACGACAGTCCCATCAGGGTGAGACATGGCTTGACTCAAATTCCGTCTAGTATAGCGAGCTCAGATTCGTTTTCACTTTTATTGCACAGGTAACTTTCATCTCTACGCCTACTACTGATAATCACCTCCACTCGGGCTGTAATTCCTAGATCTGTTTTATGTTTTACCTAGAACAGCGCCTTGCTCGACGTGCCTCAGGAAATCTGCTCAGGTGTGTGTCCACTTTCCTTTGTAGAAGTGGTTGTCTGGGAATTAAACATACACTGAGCAGGCTTCTGACCAGGGCAGGATGGGACAGACCTGGGGTCCTAGGCTGGGCAATGGGAGGGAATTGGCTGGAGCCTCCCTATTGGTGGCTCATGAGTGGCTAGAAGTATTCATGAAACTCAGCTGGGTGTGTCCTGGCCTGGGCGTGGCTGTGTAAGTGCAGGACCTGGGGGGGTTTGCAGCTTGTGACCATAGGACAGCGTGAGAGGGAGCCCAGGCTGGTCAGCCAGAGGGCTCTGCGGTACCCTACTTCCAGGGTGCACCCCAGGGAACCTGTCACAGTGTGTCACAGTTGATGCAATTCCCCCAGGGCTGGTCACTGAATTGCCCAGCAGAAAACCTCGCCATATGTGACCTAGAAGGGGAGGAGAGTCTAGTGGTTAGAGCAGGTGGGGCTGGGAGTCAGGACACCTGAGTTCTGTCCCTGCCCTTGGCTCTGGGAAGGTCTAGTGGTTAGAGCAGAGCAGGGCAGGGACTGGGAGTCAGGACTCCTGGGTTCTCTCCCCTGCTCAGGGTGGGAAGTGGGGTTTAGTGGTTACAGCAGGGGGGGCTGGGAGCCAAGACTCCTGGGTTATTTTTGTGGCTCTGTGAGGGGAGTGGGGTCTAATTGGTTACAGCGTAGTGTAGAGTGACCGGCTGTCCCAATTTTATAGGGACAGTCCCAATTTTGGGGTCTTTTTCTTATATAGGCTCTTATGTCCCCCCACCACCCTCCCAATTTTTCACGCTTGCTCTCTGGTTACCCTAGCACAGTGTGAGAAAGGTCAGTTCTCAAACACACATTGGTTAAGTAATTTAAAGAGCTACTTCCCTCTGCTCAGTTTCTCGCTGTTCTTTGGCTCTTTGATCCTCCCCACACCGATGGGAGCACGGGCACCTATTGGGCTTTTATCAGCCAAAACCAACTTCAAACGCAGGCAAGAGTTTGCAGTAGGCCAGGGAAAGCTGGTTAGACGAGCAGCAGAAACCGAACCCAGCAGGTGATCCTACAATTTCGGAGCACTCAGCCCAGGCGACGGAAAATCTCGTCCCAGTCTTGCTCCACAGCAAATGTTTAGCCTCCGTCTCTGCTCCTGCTGGGGGAATTTGGTATTGACTTGAAGTCTGAAATCGAGACCTTGCTTTACCCCCAGTGGAAGTAGCCATGGAAGTAGCGGATCTCGCTTCTAAAGCAAGTAAACAATTCTCGGGGGGGATCGAGGAAGGGAGACAAGCAAATGAGCTAGCCAAGAACGGCAATTCAATTCAACATGACCTGGCCTGGGTAATACTCCAAAGCCAAGCTGTCCCGGGCACACCAAAGGTAATAGACGGGGGATAACGCTGAATCCATCCGATTTCCTCCAGCACTCTGATGCCCCTTAAACGGAAAGAGTCACGTAAGAATCCTACCTAGCTCTGGGCTGCGTTATCCATCAGGAGCTTCGTCGATAGGAGCTCAGTGGTCATGTCAAAGCTCGAACCCTCCTCTGAAGGAAGGCCCGTTTACCTGAGAGCCGATGGGTTAGAAAACTAGCCCAGTGATGGGGAATCCACTGCAGCCCTGGGGGAGTTGTTGCCGCAGTTCCTTCCCCGCCTTGCTGGACACGGACCCCTCGTCTCCAGCCTGGCTGTGTCTAGCTTCCGCTGGGTATTAAAGTCACAAGTGGGTCCGGCCTCAGGACCGTCAGTGGATCAAGGGTGATCTCTGGACAGATGGGCGAGGGCTGGTGCCCAAAACACCAGCGCAACCGCCTGGGCTTTGAGGCCTTCGGAGGCCATGATTTCGGGGTAACCGGGGAACTTTCGTTCTGGAGGTGCGGGTGGCATCGGGAACACACCACCACCGGGCAAACAGCACATGCGTACAAGAGACTGTTGGCTGCTCATCGGTGGAGCTGGCAGGAGGCGGCCGTCCCAGCCGGAAGCCAGCAGCTGGTTTCTTGATGCAGACGGGGGTTCCTTCGGCGGGCTCATTGGAGGCGTTAGGACACCTGCGCTCTCTCTCTGGATCTCCTCACCATCTCCTTAGGCAGGATGTTAAAACATTTGCCGTTTGCCAGCAGAGGTGGTAGACTGTTATCTTCCCGATGGCACCAAAGGACCGGCTCCACTAGCCAGCTGCGATAGTCGAGCTGGTATCCTCTAGGTGCCACCAAAGGAGTTGCTCCATTTGCCAGCAGAGGTAGTCGAGCTGGTATCCTCTAGGTGGCACTAAAGGAGTTGCTTCACTGGCCCAGAGGTAGTAGAACTGGTATCCTGTAAGTGGCACTAAAGGAGTATCTCCACCAGCCAGCAGGAGTAGTAGAGCTCTTATCCTCTAACACAGCAAAGGGGGACATGAGAGAATTTTAGCCAGTGGGCTGGCCAATCCCATCTTTCCCAAAAGCCAATGGCGTGGCCCAAAACAGACCCCAGATGGGTGGGGGGAGGGAGCCAGGGTTAAGGCCAGATTTGAGGGGACAGTAGGATATTTGGGACCAAACTCCTCCCTGCCCCCCCTTGCAGTGTCTTGAATCATCTCAGACCCCGTCTGAAGTCCTGTCCAGCCCCAGTGTCTCCCAGAATCCTTTGTGCCCTGGTGGGGTTGGAGGTGACACTTGGCCTAGTTGTGAGCCTTGGGGTGTGTGAGTCCCGATGGCCTGCAGAAGGAGATCATTCTCCCTGGGTCCCATGATGTGGACTAGGGGGCTGGCAAGAGGGAGATGTTGTATTGTGGAGCTGGGGGAGGGGGTGGACTGGCTGTTTTGTGAGTGTGCGGGTGGGTTGAGGAAATAGTTGTGTTGTGGTACCTGCAGGTGTGTGTGTGTGGACTTGTTGCTGTGTGTGCCTGCAGGGAGGTGTTAAAAACCGCCGCCCCCCAATGGGAGGGCTTGGCTCGGAGCTGGGGGCTGGGGGTGGGATGGGGTGGGCAAAAGGATCAGTCCCTCAGGGGTAGTATCTATAGGTTAAGAGGCTGAAGGTAATCACCAAGGCAACCCACGTGATCAGCACCACAATTCCCACCCCCAGGGCCGTGTTGTTGAAAATCCGGGACATCCGGGAATTCCGCTGTGCCTGGGCAACGTTCCCGGCACGGTTGGCATCCCGGGTCTGTGGAGAGACAGAGAGATGGGAACCATTAAACCACACAGCAACGCTGCATGGGGACAGCTCACACGGCGCTGAGATGCAGCCACCTCTGGGGCAGGACAACAGGGGGGGAACAGCCACACATAACACTGTACAGGGCTGGCTCACTGGAGGCTGAGATGCAGCTGCCTCCAAGATGGAGCAGTTGGGGAACAGATGCACATTGATGCTGCATGGGGATGGCTCACTGCAGCCACCTCTGGGGTGGGGCTGCTGAGTAACAGCCATGAATAGCACCTCTACCACACCCCCTTTTATTATCTCCCTGCGGCTGTTCCCCAGGGCCTCTAAACAGTCCCCAGATCTTTGCCCCGCCCCATAGTCCCAGCAGCTCCTTTCCACGGATGAAAAGCAGCTTTCTAGAATCAAGCCAGGGGTTTCAGACACCAGCACCTGTCCTCCCCTTTGACCCTGGCTCCATGCCGCAGACTTATCCGGCTGTGCCAATCCAGGCTATCACTACCCTGAAACCAAAGGGACAAGGAATGGCCAGGAGGGCACAGAGCAGCCCATGTCACCAGCCATCTGGGCCCCCACCCCCAGACTCTCCGAGCCTTACACTGGCTCCCCATTCAGTAAAGAGTTTGTGTCGTCCTCCTCCTACCGATCCCCGAGGAACAGGGTCGTCTGCTCCAGTGACAGGATCCCAGCAGAGCAAGCTGTGGGCCGGGTGTGGAACTGCGGAACTCATTGCCACAAGACAGAGCCCACTATGCCCCCCACAGCGCAGCGCCCCCAAGTGGTGCAGTGTGATCAGCACTGCCTGGAAAGAGCACCCCCTCACCCGGTTCTCTGCAGCACAGCACCCTCTAGTGGCCGAGCTGGGTCAGTGGGGCCAGGGGAGAGTGCCCCCTAGGGACTCACCTGGATGGAATACACCAGCGCCACGACACCCAGGGGCAGGCAGCAGCAAAGGAGGGTGAAGATGGAGTAGCCCAGGTAGTCAGGCTCGTTGGCGGCAGGCGGGGAGACCAGGATGACCTGCTGTGGGGCGCAGCCCATCGGGCCCTGGTTGGGGTCCTCGTTGTACGGGGGGTAATAGCCCTGTTGGTTGGGGGGCATTACGGGGGCCGCCCCGTAGCCTGGGATGGGGAATTGCCCGCCGGGGGGCAGTAGCGGGGGAGGAGCCCCATAAGGTGGCACATTGGAGTACGGAGGGGGCTGAGCAGGGGCGGAGGGCTCGGGGCTTTTATCGTAGCCTGGGTAGCTCATGGTGCCGCGCTCTTGCTTGTCGCCTTTCCCGGTCTGCCGCTCCCTCGGGGCTTGTCTCCGAGCCCCTGAATTTCCAGCCCTCCCCTCTCCTCCTCCGGGCCGTTCCCGTGCTCCTCCGGCCCCGGCTTGCTGTCTCTCCCGAGCTGGCTTGGGACGTTCTCCCCTCTGCGTTGCCTTTCTGGCTTCCCTTTTCAACCCACTGCTACCTCAGGGCCTTGGTTCCACCTGGCAAATTCGGGGTGTTTGCTGCCCTCCCGCTCTGCGCTTCCTTCTGCCGTTCACCTTCCTTCTTCCCTCAGATCTCTCCCTCCTTTCACCGTCTTCCTCCCCTGAGAAACAGACGCTCCGGGATCCTCCGCTCCTCCGCTCTGCCTTTCCCGGTCTCTTCTTCCTCCCAGATCCGGGGCCCTTTATCCCCCAGACAGAGCCGTCCCCCTTTATCCCCCGCCCCTAGCCTGCAAAGAGGAATTGGACGAGAACCAACCTAGCCAGGTGCAGCCACGCCCGGGAGATCAAATGTGAGCCGTGAGAAAGGATCCCGCAATAAACCGCCTGTGTCCTGCCCCACAGGTCCCTGCCTAGTGAGCGGTTAAAAGTCAGCGTGACACACCCATCTGGGCTGCCAGGGAGAGTTTGCTTTGGGGATGGGGTTCCCATCTCTAACCACTAAGCCCCACTCCCCTCCCTGAGCTCAGGATAGAACCCAGGTGCCCAGCTACCCTGGCTCTAACCACTTGACCCCACTCCCCTCCCTTAACAGGGGAGAGAACCCAGGAGTCCTGAGTCCCTTCCCTCCCGCTCACTAAATACCCTTCCTGTGCAGCTGTATGATTAAAAATCATTTATATCATTGATATTATCACTGTTATTATGCTTTGGTTCTGACTTTCACCCTACTTTTGTGTCATTCAGATATATAACTAATAACTTGTTTTATTAGGAAAACAGGATGCATTGCATGAGATCTGTGGATTAGGACAATACATTAGTCTGGGTGGATATGCAAAGCTGCCTGTTCAAGTAAGGTTATGTATTAGTCTAGAAGATACACACACAATAATTAAACGTCCTGATGAATCTCACGCCCGCCGTGGGCCCATGTCAAGCTGCTCGCCGAGATCGGTTTAAAGACCCAACGCCCTGAAATCTGTCTGGGAACATGGCTTGGAACACAAGGGTGCATTCGAAAGGATGAAGTCGAGTGTATCTGCCGCACATGGTGGGGCCCAATTATTAAACATTAATATTTATAGGATTAATGGGTCTGAGTCTACAGGAGTAAACGGTTTATTCAACTGAGAAGCTTTCTGTGGGGATTAGAGAGACATTGTTTTCTTAACGGCCGAGGTGGCATTGCGTTTGGAGTTCTGTTAGTTCTGCAGCAAGCCACACTGAATTCATTCATCGAAGCCTTAATCCATTGAGCGCTTCCCCCTGTCCACCAAAATAAACCCCGAGATTTACCCAGAAAAATGATCAATAGTTTTTGGCAACAATTTTCACCTGGTTTTGTTATTGTGGTTAATAAACCCCTGGGGCAAATTAGACAGAATCAAATCCGAAAAAAAAGGCCCTTCCCTCTCAAGGGCACTCCACTCTCACAATGGGCCATCGGAGGAACCCATCCCGTCCAAACAGCTTTTCCTGAGGGTGACTTGGACAGCAAGGAGCCGATGTGACACCCCGTCTGGTTCAGCAAATCACCCGTGACCTTGGGATCCATCTTGGACCAGTGATTTTCCATGCACGGGGGCTGGGGGCTTTCTCCGGGACAGTACCTCTCCATGCCCATGGCAGGGAGGATATAAATTGCAGCTCCAACGCCTCCATTTTGCCTTTTGCCCCAAGTCTCTGGACTGTGGATTTACAATTAACAGGAGCAACTTGAATTTGGGACTCAGGACCTTCCAGTCCTTTGGAAGTTATCACAGAGATTTTTTCAAGCCAGCTGTCTGTCGCAGTGAACCTGACCTAAGGACTTTGCAATCTCTTGTCTGGATAGGTCAGGATTTAGTACCCATTTGTAACTCTCTCCTTTTCATATTACATCTCTCCTTAGTTTACTAGGGGTGGGCTGACAGTGGGCTAAAATCTGAGATTATATTGACCTGGGGGTGAAGTGGCTGATCCTTTGGGATTGGAATGAGCCTCACGTCTGGCGAACTGGGTTTTCAGTAACTTCTCACTGTATTAGCCCTATTTGTCTGGATGGGAGCCCAGGGCTGGGATGCCTCCAGGGGACGGTGTCTGTCTTCTGGTTAACCGGTGCGGTGCTGCAGAAGCGCTTGTGTGCCTGGTTGGGTGCGTCCAATCCTGGAAAAAACCACCAGCTCTGGGCATCGTCTGCCCGGTTCCTTGCAGTCTGCAGTGGCCGTCCCAAGTTGCAGCTCCCCTCCCGGCTCATACGTGGCAAGGGCGTGTGCTGAGTGAATCGGTGTCACAGTGAGTTGTATCGGTAATGACACACCTCATACCCTGCCTGCTGGGGCAAGAAAAGCACCAGGTGGTGTGTCCCCAGGAGATGACCTGATGCAGCTGGGGACCACACCAGGGACATTGTATGCCCTGGGGTCTGATCTGGGTGGGAACAGGGCACTGGGCTAGAGAGACCTGTTTGATTTGATCATTACTTGTTAGATTCACTCCCTCCGGGGCACCTGGCATTGGCCACTGTCGGTAGAGAGGATACTGGGCTAGATGGACCTTTGGTCTGATCCAGAACGGTCACTCTTATGACCCCTGGCTCTGATCTGGGGTGACAAGGTGAGGGTGGGATAACAGGCTAGATGGGACCATGGGTCAGATCTGGGGTGGGAAGTGGGCGAGATGGGCCCGTGGCCCTATGTCAATGATGGGGGTGCAGGTGGGACACCAGGCTAGATGGGTCCACAGGCTGAGAGCTAAATATAGCACAGCCAGCAGGAAGTGCTGAGCAAGGGCAGGAATTCCAGTCCGTCAGGTGAAATTATTCTAATTTCCTGGTGCGCTCCGGTCACGGGCAACGGGGAGGGAGCTGCAGCGTCACACGGGATGTGGCTGTTGGTTTTGTCTAATCACAAGAGTTTAACCAAAGGTGATACCGAATTGACGGGAAAACCCAGGAGTCCTGGCTCCCAGTTCCCCCTGCTCTAACCACTAAACTCCACTCCCCTCCCAGAATCAGGGACAGATCCTAGGAGTCCTGACTCCCAGCCAGCCCCTTGCTCTAACCACTGTCCCGCACTCCCCTCCCTGAGCTGGGGATAGAACCCAGGTGTCCTGAGGCCCATTGCTGGGCTATAGTCACATGACTCTTTTGCCTCCTCTTTTTCATTTCAATTGAATAAGACTTACGCACCTGGGCTGTTCTCCCTGCTCTGTTTTTGCCACCTCTGCGAAAACACCCCCTTTGGAGGGATATTTTTCCTGCTTGGCCTCAGTGAACTCCCCAGCCCCTTTCTTATGTTCGCCCCCTACGGAGTCTCCCCTGCTGCACTCCCTCCAGCAGAGCGCCCCCTAGTGCAGCCCTGGGAGATCAGGGCCAGCCCCGCCTGCCAGAGGCGAGTCAGTGATGTTTTGGGCTGGTCCACCTATATCCTTGTTGAATGTAAATAAGAATTTTTCCAGTTTGCTCAGGGTGGCTCCCTCTGTAACTGGAAGCCACCGATGCCAGTAACTACCCCCCCCCCCCACCGAAGGTCTAGTGAGCTGTCCCCTTGCGGCTGTTCTCCAGCTGCTCCCGCTCCAGAGGTGGCTGCATCTCAGTGCTGGGCGAACTGTCCCCATGTGGCGTTATGTGTGGCTGTTTCCCAGCTGCCCTGCCCCAGAGGTGGCCGCATCTCCGCACCAGACGAACCATCCCCATGCGGCATCGTTGTGCAGCTGTTTCCCAGCTGCCCCACTTGAGAAGTGATTGCATTGCCTGCTTTTCTCTCTCTTCCCCCAAAACTCCCCAGGGCTAGTGAAACCCGAGGAGGGTGAATGTCGCCCTGTGCCCTCACCTGGCAACACTGGCAGGCAGAAGTCTGTGACCGTGGGTGCCTGGCAACAGGAAGAGACGCAGCCAGGTGGGGAGTCTGACATGGCATCAGCTGGTCCCACTCCTGGGGGAGGGGGTGCAAATTCTCGTGCCCCAGCTAATTCAGGCCTGGAGGTTGTCTCCTAGCCAGCATCCCTGGAATGGCCAAGAACTAGAAATAGAACCCAGGAGTCCTGGCTCCCTGCCCCCCATTTGCCCCCTGCAATATTAAACTTCACTCCCCTCCCCCTCCTGGGGCTTGAACCCAGGAGTTCTGACTCCCAGGCCTCCCTGGTCTAACCCACTAGACCCCACTTCCCTCCCCGAGGCAAGGGTAGAACCCAGGTGCCCTGGCACTGGGCTGTGGGACAAGGTGTTAGTACAGGAAGCCCTGAGGCTTGTTACAGCTCCTTTGTTGCTATCAGGAAGTGGACGAACAGGCTGAAGAATAAACAGATCAGACAAAGGCGCTGCCTTTGCCCTGGCCTCCCCACAATGCTGCCTCCCCCACTGTCGGGGTCCCTCCCCAATCTCCCGCCCGCAGACCTACGCCTCGGGGTTGTTCAAACTTGGCCTGAACCTACTTGCTGAAAGAGCCACCTTTCATTATTGATACACATAAGGAACAATGAAACTCCTCCATTGAAAAAGGTGTAGGACAGCTAACATGACCTTTAATATCTCCTCACCGTCACCACGATGGCTGGAGAATCATGTTCTCACCAACGTTGAAACATTCACAGACTTGGGCAGCACCGTCAGCCCGGACGGTGGAACAAGCCAGGGCATCTGGAACAGGATCAAGAAAGCCAGGAACCCCTTCAGGAGTTTAAATACAGTCATCCGGAGATCATCCAAATACGACCCCAAACCGTAACTCGAGATTGATCAGAGCTGCGGACTTTCAACATTACTTTACAGTGCAGAATGCTGGGGAATGAGAAAGTAGGACATAGAATCATAGGCCTTGTCTACACTACTGGCTGGATCGACGCGTAGAGATTGATCTATTGGGGACTGATTTATCGCTTCTCGTCAGGACGCGATAAATTGATCCCCAGAGGCACTCCTGTCGACACCCAAAGGCGCTCCCGTCGAGTCCGGAACTCCAGCTCGCCAAAAGGCGCAAGGCAGAGTTGATGGGAGAGCCCGCTGCCGACCCTGCCACTGTGAGGACGGCAGGTAAGTCGACCTAAGATGCGTCGCCTTCAGCTACGCTATTCACATAGCTGAAGTTGCGTATCTTAGGTCCACACTCCCTGCTAGTGTAGACCAGGCCATAGACTCGGAGAATATCACAGCTGGAAGGAACCTCAGGAGGTTCTAGTCCCACCCCCTGCTCAAAGCAGGACCAATCCCGACTAAATCATCCCAGCCAGGGCTTTGTCAAGCCTGACCTTAAAAACTTCTAAGGAAGGAGATTCCATCACCTCCCTCGGTAACCCATTCCAGTGCTTCACTACCCTCCTAGGGAAATAGTGTTTCCTAATATCCAACCTAGTTGTCCCCCACTGCAACTTGAGACCATTACTCCTAGTTCTGTCAACTGGTACCACTGAAAACAGCTGAGCTCCATCCTCTTTGGAACCTCCCTACAGGTAGTTGAAAGCAGCTATCAAATCTCCCCTCAGTCTTCTCTTCTGCGGACCTAAATAATCCCATTTCTCTCAGCCTCTCCTCGTAAGTCATGTGCGCCAGCCCCCTGATCATTTTCATTGCCCTCCACTGGACTCTCTCCAATTTGTTCACATCCCTTCTGTAGTGAGGGGACCAAAACTGGACACAATACTCCAGGTGTGGCCTCCGCAGTGCCGAGTAGAGGGAAATAATCACATCCCTTGATCTGCTGGCAATGCTCCTACTAATACAGCCCAATATACCATTGGCCTTCTTGGTAACAAGGACACACTGTTGACTTATATCCAGCTTCTCTTCCACTGTAACCCCTAGGTCCTTTTCTGCAGAACTGCTGTCTAGCCATTCGGTCCCTAGTCTGTAGCAGTGCATGGGATTCTTCCATCCTAAGTGCAGGGCTCTGCACTTGTCCTTGTTGAACCTCATCAGAGTTCATGTCCAAACTGTCTTCATTCCATACAGCCTGCCTCAGCGAAATCCTCTGTATCTTTTGGCCTGAAACAATCTCAAACCAAGACCTATTGACGCAGGGTAGCCAACAGGATCTTAGCCCCATCCTTGCCAGGAGGTGTTGGAGATGGAGCAGCCAGATGCTTTGGATGGAGACTGATCCCGTCACCAGAGTAGCAATAAGATGACCACCCGAAGGCAAGCGAAAATGAGGCTGCCCGAAAGCAATCCGGCGAAGATCTGTGGAAACTGAGCTGAAAAACCTGGGGCACAGCTGGGAAAGCACTGAAAGACTTGCCAGAAACAGACAGGAATGGAGGAGCTTCATCACTGCCCTAAACACCAGAGGCATGATGGGAACATGATGATGATGTTGATAGAACCAGGTAGACAAAACCATTGCAGCCTCCACTCAGAACAAGGGCACACCTGGGCAGAGGAGTTTCAGTGGGTATTGTCTGTTGGAAAGGGTGGGTCTGTGGAAAGAAGCAGCAGAAAGCCAAGGAGGCATCCAGAACAAGAATTGGGAATGCGGCCCCCAGAAAGGCCAACAGAGAGAGAGAGAGAGAGAGAGAGAGAGAGAGAGCGCTATTGGACACAGTGCTGGCTGGAAGGGGGCTTGGGATTGCAAGCAAAGAAACTTTCTCCAGCTCTTTGCTTCCTGCTGTATTCAGGGAAACAGTCTCTAGTGCATGATCAGGATCCTTTAGACCAGTTGGGTCAAAAAGGAGTAAAGTTGATGTGAGCTGGGGATCTACTTTTCAAGGAGAGAAAAGTGCTGCCACGATTCCTGTGGCGCCAAGATGGAGCAAATAACAATGGCTTTACAGAAATTACAGCCGGCCAAGAGGAAGCAAAACAAGGCACGAAGCAGCTGGAGACTTTGCAGAAGGAAGTAAACCAAGATCTATAACAGCAGTGGCTGGAAGAGTGAATGGGAGTGTTCTTGGTCTTGCCCACTAGGGGGTGGTGTACAAACTGATAAAACTCAGGAGTCATCCCTCCCTAGCCCCCCATTCTAGCCACTGGACTCCTCTCCCCTCCCCAAACTGGGATAGAACCCAGGAGTCCTGTTTCCCAGCCCCTCTCCTCTAACCCACTAGGCCCCCTCCCTTCAGAGCTAGGGATAGAACCCAGGAGTCCTGGCCCCCAATGCCACATTTCTCTCTGTGGGTTTGGGCTGGATCATCCTTGCCCTAGGCATCTCTAAAGCCCAGGGGTGTCTGATCTCTCTGCCCTTTGTTCCCCCCGAGTCGCCCAGTGACTCTGCCCGGCGTTGGTGCTAATGGCGCGGGGATGGCCCATCTGCTGGTTGTGTGATGTTAAAGCCAAACAGCACTTCCCAATTTCCAGGATAGATCAAAGGCTGCTCAGGGCCAGTGTGCAGAAAAATAAGAAAACGACAACAAACATCCTTGCTTGGGAGCTTTGGAGAGCTGGAGTCTGGGGCAGAAAAGCAGCTGGTGTTTACACAACATGCTAAAGGCGGATCAAAGGAAAAAGATTTTCCATTCAGCAAATCATTAACCCCTGGGACTCCCCGCCACTGGATACTAGCAGGGTTAAGGATCCAGGCCCTGCTATGCCGGGTGCTGCCCAGACACACAGCAAGAGACAGTCCCTGCCCCAGCTGAGATCAGGGCCCTGTTGTGTGAACCTCACTCTGGAATCAATCAGTTACAGCCCCCTTCATAGCTGAGTCTGTCCTTGCTAATCAGTAAATAATCCCTGAGAGAACACGAGCAGTCTGATTCCACGGTCCTACCTAGACACAACCTGGGCAGTAGGGAGACAGACGGGGATTCCCACCTATACCAACCGCGGGCACAGCGGAGAGCCAAGGAACGCCAGTCGAGCTAGTCAGACATGCTCGCGGCAGGTCGGTACCGAAGCGGGTGAGTCTGTGAAGCCCTGAAATCACTGAAACTTTGATACATCGCGGGGTGTTTCGGCCCGTTCCAGAGCCCGGCCCCTGCCCCAGTGCTGGGATTGCCCTAAAACAGGGGAAAACCAGGACCACCCAAAAACCCCTGTCACGGATACAACCTGGAACTGGGGTACCACTGAGCGCTCTGGCTTAGCAACCTGGGCTCCCTCTCACTCTGTGCTATAGTGACAAGCTGCAAAACCCTCCAGGTCCTGAACTTACACAGCCATCCCCAGGCCGGGACACACCCAGCTGAGTTCCTTGAATGGTCTCCCAGCCCCTCAGGAACCATTGATAGGGAGGCTCCAGCCAATTCCCTCCAGCTCTCCACCTAGGACCCCAGGGCTGTACCGTCCTGCTCTGGTCCGAAGCCTGATTGGGATAAGTTTATTACCCAGTCGACCCCTCCCTCAATGTGGAGAGGACAATGCACCAGCTCTTGTTCCTGAGCGGATTTTTCAAGCAAAACTCACTGCTTCAGGTAAAATATAAAACAGATTTATTAATTACCGAAAGGTGGATTTGAAGTGATTATAAGTGGTGAGAGCAGAGATCAAAGTTGGTTTAGCTGAGAGCTAAAAAGTGAAATTCCAAACTGAGTTCTACAACAGGATTTGAGTCAAGCCGGTGCTCACTCTGATGGTGGTGTTGTTCCTTAACACACGAGATGGGATTCTCCTTCCCAGCCGGGACCCCCTATCCCGTTCAGTCTTTGTTCTCCAGATGTGTTTCCAGCTGTTGGGTTGTGGGAGGAGTGAGGTCAAGCACTGATGTCACTTCCCCCCTTTGTAGCTTCTCTGGCTGGCTGAAAAGCTCTTTTGCTATGATGTGAGTCGAGCAGCCTCCAATGTCTGCATCAGGGGTTCTCAACCTGGGGGTCAGGACCCCTCAGGGAGTCACGAGGTTACTATATGGGGGGTTGCGGGCTGTGAATCTCCACCCCAAACCCCGCTTTGCCTCCAGCATTTATAATGGTATTAAATATATAATAAAGTGTTTTTGATTTACAATGGGGGGTCACACTCAAAGGCTTGCTATGTGAACATGGTCACCAGTAACAGAATGGGGTCACAGTAAAAAACCAGTAAAGTTTGAGAACCACTGGGTCTACGTGCTCCCTCTGAGAAGTCTCCCCTGTATACAGTTCCTTTAATGAGCCATTAGCGTGACTGTCTCCTCCACTGTTGTACCTGAAAGGCTGGTTTTGGGAGTTCCCAATCTCACAATATATTTCAGTAACACACATGTAGCAAAACATCACAGCTCCCCATGCAATGACAGCACATCTAATCCAACAGGGTATTAATGTTCAACAGAGCAAGGCTTTTGAACTGATACCTCACAAGGCAGACTGTACATAAAAAATATAATTATATCAAATGGGGGTTCCATGGTGTTGCTTTGGGTTACAGCATGTCTCTAGCCCCAACAGGTCAGCTTTGAAGGTAGCTCTGTCCTGCTCTGGAGGAAGCCAGTGTTCTGGGAAACCCGGCATTCAGGCCCGAAGGGTTGCGCAGTGGTTCCTGAATGCGTTGCTACAGCCCCTGGAGAAGGGGGCATGTGAGACCCAGCCGTCCCTAAAATCCACTAATGCAAGTGCCCCGTAAAGAACATGGGGGTCAAACTCTACAAGCGCCAGCCTTTGGGTTAGCCGGAGCAGGCAGCTAATGAGGGACCATTTTTCTCAGCGGCTGTGGCAATATTCCCAGGCACGGCAGCGGAAGATGGCTCAAAAAAGGGAAAGAAACTATGACAGAGTCGTTCTGACTCGTAAAGGCCACACACTTGTTATTTAGGTGGCAATGAGGTTCAGTAGTTAGAGTGACTAGGAGTCAGGACTCCTGGGTTCTTTTCCCAGCTGTGGGAGAGGAGTGGGATCTAGTGGGTTGGAGCAGGCGGCCTGGCAGCCAGGACTCCTGGGTTCTATCCTTATTTCTAGGAAGTGAGTGGGGTCTAGTGGGTTAGAGTGGGAGGGGCTGGGAGCCAGGATTCCTGGGTTCTCACCACATTCAGGTGTGGGAGCTGGGATTCTGGGGTTCTATCCCCATCTCTGACAGGGGAGTGGGGTCTGAAGTCAGGACGCCTGGGGTCTATTCTTGGTTCTACCACTTTAGAGACCCTCCTCTTGTACTGAGGGCCGAGTGGCTCATCTGATGTTTTGAGATCCCAGCTGCCCAGCGCTAGAACAGGAACAAGTCTCATCCTGTCACCAGGGTCTCAGAGTCACAGGTGTTGTGGTCCTTCTAACTCTGACCCAGCAGGCCCTTTTGACCTGTGGCGGGGGAGTTTCCAGTGGTGAAGGGGTTAATGAGAACAGGCACCAATCGCCTTCCTGTTTTCCAGGGAAAGTGAAAGTATCTCCGTTGTGGTCGGAAAAGAAAGTAGAAGGCTTGTGTTGTGGTATCAACTGTGGACAGAGCCAGGGACAGAACCCAGGAGTCCTGGCTCCTACGCCTCCCTGCTCTAACCACTAGACCCCACTCCTGTCCAGAGCTAGAACTGAGGCAACCTGACTCCCAGCCTCCACTACTCTAACCACTAGACCCCACTCCCCTCCTGAGCCAGGTATAGAACCCAGGAGTCCTGGCTCCCAGCCCTGTTCTAGTCACTGGACTTTCCCCTCATCTGAGCAGAAGATTTGCTGTTTCTAATTAGCAGGAAGTTTCTCCTGGCTTCTTTTCCTCCTTGAGCACTGCTGTGCACCGGGGCTGCAGCTCCGAAATGGCATAAGTGCGTCTTTATCTTTTATCTACCAGAACTTCATTGATTGGTGACAGCAGTGGGATCAGACCAGGCCTCCAGCCCAGGTAAGAGCTGCTGTTTCCAGAACTCCCCATCACCGCAACTTCCCTTGTTTTCTGCCGCAGTTTCCTCCAGCAGTGACAGCCGTCTCTCAGCTGCTGGGATGAAAGGCAGTATGGAAAAGCAACGCCCCACTGCTCCCAACACCCCTCAGCAGTCATCCATTTTTCTACCGCTGACAATATCTTCTTCCATGTAACCAGTTCCTGCCTTGCAGCTCGAAGTGTGATGGGGTAAAAAAAGGCCCAAGGTGATCATCAGACATGTAAACAGGGGAGTCCTCGGGAGAGGTGGGGAGGGATTTTTCACCTCCATCTAAGGCACTGGTGAGGGTGCCGCTGGGATGTTGCGTCCAGCTCTGGTGCGCGTGTCTTTGAAAGGGTGTTGAACAGCTGCAGAGAGGGGCAGAGAAGAAAGGGCCTGACAGAGAGAGACCTGACAGAGCTCCCTCTGCTGAGCTGGCCAAAGAGATGAGCGAGAGGTAACTTGAGCAGGTTGGATAAGGACCTGGGCAGGAAACCCTGGGTCATCAAGAGCTCTCGAATCTCGTGGAGAACGGCAGCAACAAGAGCCATTCTCGGTCTCTTGACGTCTTCAGACCTAGACTGCCGGCCTTGCTGGAATATATTTATTGGGTTTAATGCAGAGGGATCTGGGAGTCAGGACACCCAGCTTGAATCCCCAGCACTGGGAGGGGAGTGGGGTCTAGTGGGTTACAGCAGAAGCGGGGTTGGGTTTCAGGGCTCCTGGGTTCAATGATCAGGCGGTTTCTCTCACTCAGCATCACTTCTCGTTGAAGCTGGCTGATGGGGTGCGGACTGTGGGCTGTGTGAAGGAAACAAGACTTAGGATGGAGAGAACAGGGTCTGTGAGCACATAATGGACACCTTCCTCCGGGACCCCCACCTGTCTCACAGAGTCAGCAAGGGAGCCGAACTAGGCTAGAGTTAGCCCTTTGAGAGACGAGGTGATGCAGAGAACAGGTGAGGGCTAATTTAAACAGAGCCCCTTGACTGCATGGTGAATATAACTGTCTGTCTGTCCCCATCCACACCCAGCTATCTATACACCTCTATCTAGCCATCCCCCCCCACACCCTTTATCTATCTTATCTAGCTATCATATCTTTCTCTATCCCCAGACACACTCACCACTCTATCTATGTATTATAGTGAGGTGCCAACTCTGCTGAAGTTAATAGCAACTTTCTCTTTACAGGCCACTCCTTCTAAGTGCTCTAAAACTCCCATGCTCTCTCCGATTGCCTTAGCAATTTGCTGTTCCTCATGGAGAAGAGTTAATGATCTACATGTGGGGTCATTGGCACTAACTTGCTGAGAAACAGCCTCTGCCCCTCCCAACCAACTTCTTTTAGTTCAGAGATTCTCCCAATATATTTTTTGGTGCATACTTAGCTTCTACAGGTCTGATGGCTTATTGGGGATGTGAAAGGGAGAGAGAGTTGGAGGTGGTGGTGGGAAGGGGGCTACATATTTCAGGGGATGGGTGAAGGAGAGGAATACACCAGCCTTTATCACAAGCTTAAAGTTCCTGTAACCATCATGTAATAAAATTGCCCTGTTTCTGGGACACAGACCTGGCTGGAGATTTCTCTCCAGCCCTGCTGGCAATGACATGTTGCAGGTGGTTCAAAGCATGGCTATTCACCTCATTCCACTGCCATGAAACATGTGGCCCAGTCACCTGTAGGTTGCCAACTTTCTGACTGAATAAAACTGAACACCCTTGCTCTGCTCCTTCTCTGAGGTCCTGCCCCATTCCCTCCCTCCCTCCATCACTTGCTCTCCCCCCCACACTTACTCATTCATTTACACTGGAGTGGGGAGAGCTGGGAGGGTCCCTTTTTGACCAGGAGTTTGGTTGAAAACTGGACACCTGTCAACCCAATGCTTAGCTGTCACATAGTGGTCATGTGTCCTTGTGGAGAGAACAGCAGACTGGAGCTTGGAAAACCTGGCACATATTCCCAACTGCCACCTGCCTTCTGGATGACCTAGCCAAGTCATTACCCAGCTCTGTGCCTCAGTTTACCCATCCGTATGATCGAGGCCAAGGGACCATTGTGATCATCTAATCAGGCCTTCTAGATAACACCGACCTGAGAACTGCCCCCAAAATAATTCTTGAGGAAATCTTTTAGAAAAATATCCCTTCTTGATTTAGAAATTGTCAGCAATGGAGAACCCACCACAACCCTTGGTAAATTTTTCCAGTGGTTGTACCCTCCCTGTTAAAAACTGATGTCTTATTACCAGCCCGAATTGGTCTAGCTTCAACTTTGAGTCATTGGCTCTTGCTAGTCCTTTGTCTGCTGCATTAAAGAACCCCATTATTAAACATTTGTTCCCTATGTCGGTGCCGGTAGACTGGGATCAAGTCACACCTTAACCTCTCTCCTTGTTAAGCTGTGCCTGGTTCTGTTTCACGACTCTGCCGCCAGTCTAAAACTCAAACATCCCCACCCCAGAGATGGTCGCACAAGACCGTCAGCAGCTTCAGAGAGCAGGGATTTGCCAGATTTGCTTTTGTCCTCTCTCCTCTGTGGCAGTCGTTGAGTGAGCTCCTTGCACTGGACTCAGTCCGCTTGATGGCTGCATCTGCCGGCCTCTTTGAGATCTTTTCATATTGAATGGCAAACAAATAATCAACGCAGGGTTAAGGGTGCCCGGGGGTATTTTGTGCCCTTGCAGAGCATCAGGTTCAGTCAAACCCTGTCCTCTGCAAGCCAGCAAAGGCAGAGGGAAGGTAAGTGCCCAGAAAACCTTATCTTTGCCCCTGGGGCTCTCAGCAGCCATGGGGAATTATCAGCATGCAGTCCAGCTGCATTGCAGGGTGGAGGGATTAGACAGAGCATTTTGACAGATCTGTGGTTGTTATCTGGGGTGGTCTGGGGTGATCTGGAGGTGTATCTGGACTCCTCTCTCTGCCCCCCGCCCCTCATGCGTGTGATCTAAGGAAAGAGGGGAATGCGTACCTTGAGAAATCCAGAACAGTAACACCTCGCTTAATGATTTATATTTTTTATTACTTTTGATAGACAATATCGATGTTGATTTTTAAGCAATTCCCCCTATTTTTAGAAATTTAAATGTTCCCCATTACACACAGTTATGGGGTGGGTTTAAGCATTTTCCCCCCCTGATTTTTATTTACTTAAATGTCCATAGTTGTGGGAAGTTATAGCAGGGGTGGGATCATACAATCGGGGTGGGTTGAACAATAATTATTTGTCAGTCCCACTCTATCCTTCCAGTTCAGGTCACCCCATCTCAGAAAGGAGATAGTGGATCTGGAAAAGGTTCAGACAAGGGCAACAAAGATGTGCAAGAGTCTGGAACAGTTTGCAGACGAGGAGATACTAAAAAGATTAGGGTCATTCAGCTTAGAAAAGCGGTGAATGGGAGGGGATATGATTGAGGGCTATAAAATCATGAAGGGGGTGGAGTAAGTCACTAGAGAAGTGTTATTTACTCTTTCCCACAATATAAAAAAGCAGGGGTCACCTGGTGAAATGAACAGGCAGCAGGGTCAGTATAAACAAGAGAGAGTGCTTTTTCACACAACAAGGCTCCGAAAACCTGTGGAACTCATTGCCTGGGGACGTCGTAAAGTGTAACTGAGTTAAAAAAAAACCTGGATAATTCCTGGAGGATATGCCCATTGATGGCTATAGCCCACTGATGGCTATTAGCCAAGATGGCCGGGGATGCAGCCTCTAAATCTCTGACTGCCAGAAGGGGAAGTTGGGGTGGATCTCTCCAAAATTAACCTGTTCTGTACACATTTCCCTGAAGCCCTCATGCTGGTCATTGTTGGAGACAGGATACCAGGCTAGATGGACCATTGGTCTGCCCCGGGATGGCAGCTGTTATGTTCTGACAGTCGATGCTGCGATTCAGAAAGTGAAATTTCCCCACCCTTAAACACAAACTAGCAGCTTTGCATGTCAACACACATCCCTAAATCTCTTGAATTGAAACTCCAGTTGGGGCAGTGTTCCTCTTGCTTTGCCTATTGGTCAATTTTGATCATCATAGATGGAAATGTCGGTTCATGGGTCAGTGGATGTGATGTGATCCCCAGGGTACAACCTGGAACTGGGGTACCACTGGACCGGCTTTACTCTCCTGCCTGGGCTGTCTCTCCCAAAGCCGTGCCAGTCACAAGCAGCAAACCCCTCCAGGCCCTGCGATCACTCAGCCACCACCCAAGCCTCGCACCCCAGAATATACCGTCTGACACTGCTCATGGCTATCTTGGACAGTCAAAGCTCACTAATTAGTTCACCGCTTCATCAAAGGGCAGGGGACATGCGACAGCCCTTGTTAAGTTGAGCTAAGATTCCCTGTGCACTTCCACCAAAACACAGTTATAGGTGAAATATAAAACCGATTTATTAACCTAAGTGATCATAAGTAGCAGGCCTAGAGGTCAGAGATGATTATGTAGAAATAAAAATAAATTCACCATCTAAATTCTACAGACTAAGCAAGATCTGGATCAAACAGTTTCTCACCCTAACAGATGTCCCAGGCAGCTCACAACTCTGGATACACAGGTTGGATTCCTGCTCAGCCTGGGACCAGTCTCCTCAGTTCCTCTAGTCTAGACGTGATAAATCGATCCCCGAGCACTCTCCCGTCAACTCTGGTACTGCACCGCCGCGAGAGGTGCAGGTAGAGCAGCTGAAGGTGCGAGAAGTGCAATGAGGGAGCAGCTGAAGTTACGTATCTTAGGTCGATTCCCACCCCCCCAGTGTACACCAGGCCTTTGTCTTCCAGACGATGTTCCAGATGTTGAGATGGGGGAGGGGAGAGGCCAAGTGATGATGTTACCGACCCTCATTTATACTTTCTCTCCAGCTGCTAGAAAGATCCTTGCTACCACATAAGGGTCAGGCAGCCCCCGCACTGCAAATGTCCCCTCTCTGAGGAGTGTGGGCTCTTCCTGATGGGCCTTGATTTTTGGGTCTTTTTCTTATATGGGCTCCTTTTACCTCCTATTGCCATCTGGTCACCCTGATTGACAGCGGATGAAAACCGAACGCTTTCCATTGCATCGGGCGTGTCCGTAGCAGGATGTCGGCTTCTCCTGCTGTGGGGATTGGCAGCCATGGGGCCGGAGAGGAGCCTGGCTGGGCAGTTAAAGAAGGGGAAGTGAAAGGCGAGGGACCGGCTTGCTTCCTTCCTAGGCTGTGTCAGGGAGATCTCAGGGACTGGTCATGGAGAAAGCCTGGACGACGTGACTGTAGGATGGGCAGACTGCACCTGTTAAATACATGGCACAGTTTGTGTTATGGGTAACAGGGGCATGGCCCAGAAAGACAGCGTGAAGGTGGCACCCGGGCGTGGACCCAAGTGCTGTATTTCCTGGTCTGCAGAGGCTGGTTGATCTTGGTGTTTGGGAAGGACCCAAGATCTCCCTCCTCCCCCCCACACACGGGGCAGCCTTAGCTCTGCATCAGAAAACTGTCTTGAGGCTGAATCGGGTTAATTGCAGGTTCTCTCGGTCTGTGGTCTGGGTGGGATCTCTCTCGGGTCACACCCCTCCCCCCGGGACTGTCCTGGTGTCTCCAGGAACAATGACCCTCTAATGAACTGTTCTGTCATGGGATGAAACCTCCAGGAATACGTCCCAGCTAAACTCACCCTCTTTCCATCCCAGGGTTCCCTTGGCTGCAGCCCCCTATTTGTACCCTGCCCCCCGGTCAGTGTGAAGGGACAGTTGGGGCTCCTCTCCCCATCTTTAATTCCCCTTCCTCGCTCTCTCATCCATCCCTCGCCTTCTCCCCTACCTGGCACGGGGAGGCTGCTCTGTGACCGTCCCTATTTCCCATCTGGCTTCCCCGCAGCTCCCTCCCCCGTGAGGATCAGGCCCCAGGGGCCTGCCCCCCACAGCGATGGTGCTTTTCCGGATCGCAAGCATCATCCTGGCCCTGCTCAGCCTGGTGCTGCTGGTGGCGGCCCTGGTCTCAGACAACTGGGTGACGGTTACCAAAGCAGGGTGGAGGCATTCTGGGCTGTGGAGGATCTGTATATCGCAGATTTGTATCTTGCATCAAACCAGAATACCAGGTAAGGAAGCCGTGGGTCCTGTCCCCAGCTCTGGGAGGGGAGTGGGGGTCTAGTGGTTAGAGAAGGGGACTGAGAGCCAGGACTCCTAAGTTTTCTCTCCAGCTCTGAGAAGGGAGTGGAGGTCTAGTGGTTAGAGAAGGGGACTGAGAGCCAGGACTCCTAGGTTTTCTCCCCAGCTCTGAGAGGGGAGTGGGGGTCTAGTGGATTAGAGCAGTGGGGGGTGGTAACCAGGACTCCTGGGTTCTTTCCCCAGCTTTGGGGTGGGTGGGGAGAGACAGGGGAGTGGGGTCTAGTGGTTAGAGGAGGGGGCTGGAAGCCAGGACTCCTGGGTTTTCTCCCCTGCTCTGAGAGGCGAGTGGGGTCTAGTGGGTTACAGGCCTGGGAGTCAGTCCTCCTGGGTTCTGCGCAGTTACTGATTTAACCCCTTCCCCACCCCACAGGTTTCTTCCACACCGTCAGGTTTCTCATGATCCTGGCCATGTTCGCTGGGTTCCTCTCCTTCTTCGCTCTCCTCGCCTCCTTCTTCTGCTCCCACTTTCGCTCCGTGTCCCTGACCCTGGTCTCCACCGTGGGCAGCTTCAGCGCAGGTACCACCCCCCACAGGACCCCCGCGTCTCCAGCCACGCCCTGCCCCCGGGTCCCACAGCTCTATGGGTACTGTGGATCCCTCCCCAGCCAGTCCTGGGGAGACGCCCCTCTCCTCTGGGACCCTGCCGTGGGCTGTGATAGCTCCCCCTGCTGGTGGGACAGGGCAAGGACCCTGGATTGTGCGTGGCCTGGGCCGCACTAAGGGGTGTCCGTGCTGTTCCCTTTGGCCCTAGGTGTCTGTGCCATGATCGCCCTGGCCGTGTTCACCAATGATGATTGCCACGTTCTCATGCCAGAAATGCTCTCCTACAGTTGGTCCTACAGCTGGTCCTATGGCCTGGGCTGGCTGGCCTTCTTCCTGTATCTTGGAACTGGTGAGTGCACCTAGGGCTCTGTGAGCTGAGATGCAGCCACTGCTGGGGTGGGGCAGCTGGGGAACAGCCACACATAACATCATATGGGGATGGCTTGCCCATCACTGACATGCAGCCACTTCTGGGGTGGGGCAGTGGGGGAACAGCCACACATAACATCACAAGGGGATGGCTTGCCCACCACTGAGATGCAGCCACCTCTGGGGTGGGGCAGCTGGGGAACAGCCATACATAACATCACACGGGGATGGCTTGCCCACCATGGAGATGCAGCCACTTCTGGGGCGGAGTAGCTGAGGACCGGCGGATGATGCTTCCATTGGCTCCATCATTGTCCTGAGCCCATTTCTCTCCTCTGTGCCCCCCAGGTGCGGTAACGCTGCTCACCCCGGGATCCTCCTACAGCCAAGTGTGAGGCCTGCGCCGCCCCCTAGGGGTGGAGCTGGGAGCTGGGAGAACTGGATGGAGCCTGCAGCATCGTGGGGACGAACCCCGAGCAGGGTGTGTGTGTGTGTGTGTGCATGTGTGAGTCTGTCCTGCTGCCCTCTGCTGGAGGGGATGAGCCCCGCTGTGTGTATATGACACTCTGGGCTCCCACAAACCCCCATAGGAGCAATTGTCCCCCACTCCACATAGACCCCCCTGTCCTCCTCTCTCCTCCCTGGGGACCCTGGCTGAACCCCACTTCTTCCATGGAGATTAAGTGCCTGTCCTCCAAGCTTTCTGTCTGGTGATTTCTGGCCCCTCCAAAACACCCCCCTTCCCTCCACTCGCCTGGGGTGAGTGTCAAAGACAGGCAGGACTCCTGGGTTCTCTCCCCAGCTCAGGGAAGGGAGTGGGGTCTAGTCAGAGCTGGGAAGGGGAGTCAGGACTCCTGGGTTCTGTTCCTAGTGCTGGGAGGAGCGGGGAGACGACCAATCAGAGCAAGGGAGTCGGTTCTGATCACATCAGCTCTGGGAGCTCACGCTCGGTTCTGGGGGTGTCAGGGCTGCAATACTATATAATGCCCCCTGTCCAAAGTCGCTTCGCGCTGACCCTAACCAGGCACCAGTGGTCCGAGACCGCTCAGCCGCTGACATCTGCAATGTCAGAGACGGAAGGGGTGGGCAGGGGGGTGACTCAAACGGGGAGGCTGGGGAAAGAGATGGGCAGGTAGCCAGGGTAAATTAAGGACTGAGTAGACAGAGGGTTTTTTCCTGCCTTAGATGCTAGTTTTTGAAATGAGGTGGAAAATATCCCCCCCACCCCAATTCTTGCTTTTACATCTTGATCCATCTCTAAAATCTTCCACATTTAGCCTTTTGATTTCAGTCGTTCCCAGATTCACCGCAGAGATTTCACAGGGGTGGGAAAAGGGGACAGGCCGGCAAAAAAATGAATATTGGGAGATCAGTAACTGCTAGCAGTTGTGAGCGGGAGCAGAGAGTCACTTGAAAAAACCCTGCCATGGAAAGCAGCTTAGAGCTAAGCAGGGAAGGATTAGATTTTTACCGGTAAATGTCGGTAAAGTTGTAGCTAATCCTTTCACGGTGCACTCTAAGCTGCTTTCAACAACAGGGTTTTAACGCCAATTTCACTGTTCACACACAAACAGACGAGAACGTGTTTCCACATTGATCATAATCAAAGTTTACAGCCAGGCAAAGGAAGTAAAATGCCGACAAAGACTTTCTTTGTGTCAAAATCCAGCCACCTGGACTGTTGAACTAGGCCTGTTACAAATACAACAGGTCAGAGTTCTTGCTTGATGGCTCTATCCTTTGCATATTTTGCCACGTGATGTTGATAGTGCGTTATAAAGCTGTAGCTTCTTGAACTCCGAGATCGACTGCCTTCAAATAAAAGCACCGACTCACCGCCCTGGAACGTCACGCAACTCCACCTTTCCAGAGAGAAAGATATTTTAAAAATGCTTAAAGAGAAATGCTGTAAATTGTCAGGGGAAACTTTTTTAAAAAGTTAAAAACAGAGTTCTGCCGAACATGTTTGTATCTAGGCTTGTCAAAGGTGCATTTTTATTGGTCAACGCTGATTTCAACAGGCGGAAAAATATCTCCCTTGATAATAAGTGAGAGAGGCAAAGGAAGAACACTGCTTGAGAACGTCTCGGCATTTGATTTCAGGATATCGACTTTGCATACATGCACCGGCGACATTTGTGTTTTAACGGTGAGAAAGCACCAACTTTTAGTATCTCACCCTCAGCTGCCGTGAAGCGATTCTTGGCCGACCCCCCCGTTCTCTGCTCGGGAAATCGATAAAAAGCAGGAACAAAATTGTGAAAATGTCCCAGGATAAGAACTGAAAACAAAAATTACTTGAAAATAAACACTGAGCTTGTCTGTTGAAATGATCAAGGAACAAACACTGGCTTCTGCAGCCCTGGCTATCATTGTATCTGTGCCCATGGGGCGGCGGGGGGAGCATAGGCCCAGGGTTGGAGAAGAACAGGGCCAAGGGCAACGCGGTTAGAGGCGTGATCATGGATTCCACCCCAAGGCTATGCCCAGGGCGGGATCGTCCCCTACTGTCCATGTGCCAGGCTGATCGCAGGTCTGGGCTGAGAGATCCAGAGCAATTAGTGACCTTTCTATACCCCCATGGCACAGCGCCCCCTAATGTTTTGCTAGGGCATTGGGGCCAGCCCAGATTGCAGCACAGCGCCCCCTACTGCCAGACTGGGATGTCAGGGTCAGCCCTGACTGCCAGGGGAGAGCCCCCTACCCCGCTCCCTTCTTGTCTCCCATCCATGCCAGAGCGAGGAAAGTGAAAGGACTCAGATGCTGCTAAACAACCCCCTGCACCTGCAGCGAATGGGGGAAGTTTGGCGCAGTCCTTTGAGGTGCTCTGGGGCCCGACCCCCACCCCAGCTCGCCCCCAGGGGGACCCACGGAAATCTCACGTGCTCCTCGCCTCGCCTGGTGGCACTTCCCCTTTCACTTGCCAGACTGATCGCTCAACTCCCCCCCGGCCAGATCGGCGCCCGGAGCCGCAGCTGCAGGACGCGCTATAAGGTAATTGCACCTTCTCCCGCCAATGGGAATGAGGGTCAGTGGTTAGAGTGGGGGCTGGGCGCCAGGATTCCTGGGTTCTATCCACACTGGGGTCTAGTGGTTACAGTGTGGGGCTGGGAGCTGGCACAGGCCAGCTCCCCAGTGCTAAGCGGGAAGAAGGGGGCCTGTTTAGTGCTTGAAGGGGAGACCTGCAGGGAAACACCTGCAGTGCTTCAAGGAGTGGGGTGAGGGCGCTAGGGGGCGCTGTGCTGAAGTGAGGTGTGGGCGCGATCTCCCTGGGCAGTCAAGACTGACCCCCGAAGCCCCAGCATGGCGCTTGGGGGAGCTGTGATACAGGGGGTGGGATGGGGCACTAGGGGGATGGATGGGGGCTCTGGGGGCACTGGACTGCAGGGGTTGGGGGCTCTAGGGGGCACTGTGCTGCAGGGGGCGGGGACACTGGGGGCCACTTTGCTGCACGGGGTGGGGCAGGCACTAGGGGGCGCTGTGGTGCACGGGGAGAGGTGGGTTTGCTGGGGGGCGGGATGGGGGTGCTGGGGGTGGGGGCACTGGGACGGGTGCTGTGCTGTAGGGGGTGGTGTAGGGGCACTGGGGGGGCTGGGCTGTAGGGGGTGTGGTGCGAGCACTCTCAGGGTGGGGGAGGGGCTCTAGGGGGTGCTATGCTGCAGGGTGTGGGGCAGGGACAGTTAATGGCCGTTCTCACACCCTGAGGCCGCTCTCCCAGATCCTCTCCATCGCCTTGATTTGCTCAGAGCCCAGGGGAAGTGGCAGCGTCTCTGTTACAAAAATACCCCGGGTTAGGCCCCGCCGGTGACCCCTGACATGGGGGAAACAGCTGCTCTGGGGCCTGGCACTGCTGGGGAGTGGGGGAGGGGCATTTTTCAGGGGTCTTCAACCCCCATCCCCCACGTGGGGGATCAAACGTGAGGAGCAGCCGGGGCTTTGACTCTGGGCTGCTCCGTGCCCAGCCTGCGTCTGGGTTCCTGCTGCACATCTGGGGAAACTGAGGCACGGGTGGGGGGGCAGTGAATTGGGGAACCTCATACACAAGGGGGCTCAGAGTTCTGGGCTCTTTGCTGCTGTAACCACTAGACCCCGCTCCCCATCCAGAGCCAGGGATAGAACCCAGGAGTTCTAGCTCCCAGCCCCCACACCCAAACCGATTACAGGCATCCGGTGTGTGGTCCCAAAATATTCCAGGGGTGTGTGTGTGGGTTGTTCCAGGACCTGTAATAACAGAACTCAGCCCAGCATGGGGGTGGGGAACAGGTGCCCTGCATTTAGCTGCCTCCCCTATGTAAATATGACGCCCTTGGCACCGCACCATGTGCGACAAACCCATCTGGCAGCTAGTGAGGTAGAACGGGGAGCGGGGGCTGGCAGCCAGGATGCCTGGGTTCTCTCCCAGCCCTGAGAGGGGAGTGGGTTCTAGTGGTTAGAGCGGGTGGTGATGCGGACTGGCAGCCAGGACACTTGGGTTCTCTCCCCTACCCTTGGGAGGGGAGCGGGGTCTAGTGGTTAGAGCAGGGAGCCGGTTCCCTGCAGTCCCCCCTCTAGCTGGTCTCTCTCCGCTCCGGCTGGTCGATGTTGCTCTGAGTCGTTGCAGGAACCGACCAGCCCTTGGCTCTTTCTTCTGCTCCCCGGCACCGCGGCTGCCCACGGGACACCATGAGGCGTCTTGTCTGGCTGCTCTTCCTCCCGGGTAAGGCCCTGTCTGAAGGTCCGGCTGCTTCAGACCCCAGAGCCCTGGGAGCAGGGGGGCGGGAGGGGAGACCCGGCCTGGGGGTCACGAGCCCCAGAGGGAGGTTTTCCTCTGTGAGATTTACTCCACTTGCATCAAACCAATGTAATCTAGTGATTGGCGGTGGGGGGTATGAGGGTGGGGCTGGGAGCCAGGACTCCTGGGTTCTATCCCCAGCTCTGGGAGGGAGTGGGGTCTTGTCGTTAGAGCAGGGATGGGCTGGGAACAAGGACTCTTGGGTTCTTCCCAACGTGCCAGTGGGGAAACCGAGGCACACCATGAGCTGAACAGGGAGGTCAGTGCTGGGAATCAGACCCCGATCTCCTGAGTCCCAGTTTGGCACCGGAAGTGCCCGGCCAGCCTGCCCCTCGCTGCCATCTCTGTCACTCTGCTGCTTTCAGGCTCCCTGTGTTCCTGTGGCCAGAAACCCGTCGAGATGCCCACGTCCCTGATCTCTTGGACGGGGGCCTGTCTGTTCATCCCGTGCCGCTATCAATACTGCCTCACGAATGCCAGACAGACACCCAAACTGACCGTCAGCTCCCTGACCTGGTACCTGAACCCTGTGTATGACTCTCAGAAGAAAGATTTCACCGGCACCGTCCTGTATAAACACAAGGACCCCGACAGCCTGGCCTTCACAGGGCACGTGAAGTTCCTGGGGGACCTGGAGAGAGATTGCAGCCTGCAGCTGTCTGACCTGCGGGCCAGCGAGAACGGCACGTACGGGCTGAGACTGTTCGCCTCAAAGGCCGGGAAGCAGGAGGAGAAGTGGATGACTGAGATCAGTGTGAACGTGATGGGTAAGAGGGAAAGTCCTAGGCTACCTTATAGGAAGAGAGTGAAGATGCATTGCCCCTGAGCTAACCACTAGACTCCACTCCCCTCCCGGATCTGGGGAGAGAACCCAGGAGTCCTGGCTCCCAGCCCCCCCCAAATACTACACCCAGCTCTGGTAGCAGCCATTACTGGGTCGTAGCTTGGTGCCCTGGGATGACATCCAGGCCGGCTGTTCCTATTTTCTCCACCTCTCTCCCATCCATTTAACGAGGTAACGACTCTTGCTAAGGTCTAGGGCTACAGCCGGCCTTGAACTCCCCGCCTGCATGAGAACAGCACTGACCTCTGGCAGTCGAGCTACAGGAGACAGGCCCTTATCTAGCAGAAGCAGTAGGTTGTTCTCCTCCGCACTGCTCAGCAGAGCTTCGAGCGAAAGGGAACAACGGTTTGGGTGGCAAACTTCACAGTTGTTTCCGTTTTATGGTGTTTTTCCACATTTCTCCTGAAATTTTTTACCCAAAATTTTGAATTTCATTTTTCCACTTTGCTTTTTATTCCCTTTTCACCTCAAGTGCAGCACAAGGAAGGAGGTCGGGGGTTGGATTTTGTTATTTCATGTTTCCCTTTTCACTCGGGTGCCCCAGGGAAAGTTGTTTCAGCTCCCCATGCCTCAGTTTCCCCACCTGAAAATCAGAGAGAATAATCCTTTGCCTATTTCCACTGTGGTCTCTTTGGGGCAGGGCCTGTCTCTCGCTCTGTCTGGGCAGCGCCCGGCACAACAGGGTCTGCATCTCACCTGGGGCAGGGACTCTACCGTAATGTACCTAATGCAGTGGGAAGAGAGCCTGAGACATAAGCCCTTGTATCAGAGGCCTGGTCTGAGGCAGGACTTGCGCAAACACAGCTCGATATCAAGGAAGGTGCCAAAACACTCCCCCCCCCAGGATAACGGGAACACACTGACCCCTCCTACCAGACAGATCAGGCTGACAGCATGTAACTTGTTTATAGCAGGGTATAAAGATGTGTCCAAGGCTTTGTCTACACTAAGCACCTTTCAGCAACACAGCCCTGCTGTTAAAAGGCGCACAGTGTAGCCACTGTTTATCAGCCAGAAACAGCTCTCCTGCCCTGCCGACAAAAAAATTCCACCTGCAACGAACGGCAGCAGCCTCGCCGCCGGGATAGCACTGCTGCCAGCAACACACTGTTCACGCCAGCACTTTTTGTTGGTAAAACGTTTGTTATTTGGGGTTTGGGAGTTTTTTAACACCCCTGAACAACAAAAGTGTTGCCGATGAAGTTCCAGTGCAGACACAGCCTCAGAGGGAGAATCTCTGGCCATTCAAGGGAGCAGTGGAAAGTCCTGCCATGGACTGAGCTGCGTCCATTGCCGTAGGCATCCATATCTTAGTACCCTTGTAGAGTCTGCCAGGTGCTTCATCGACAATAAACCTGGTCCAGTGCCTTCATCCCTTAACGGCTCTTGTGGTCATTGGGCGGTTTGCTGGAGGTGCCTGTGCAGAGCTGGTGCAGCACACGGGGAGAACACACACACGCAGCCAAACATCTAACACCATCTAATAATAAAATGTTCTCCTTAATAACTTTCCCTTTTGTCCCCTGACACAGATTCACCTCCAGCTCCTCAAATCCAAGCACCCAGTGAGCTCAGGGAGTCAGTCCCAGCCAATGTGGTTTGCTCTGTAGCCTATCACTGCCCTGACTACCCCATAAACCTGACATGGGTCGTTTTGGGGCATGGGACCATGAGGACAGCTTATGAGAGGGAAAGGACTGAGAACACACTGACTTTCACGCCCACCTGGCAGGACCACGGGACAACTTTAACCTGCCGGCTCAGCACCCCGTCTGGGACACCAAGCTCTGAGAGCAGCATGGTGCTGGACGTGAAATGTGAGTGGGGGGATTTGAACTGGGAGCCCCTGGGTCTGACAGCACCAGCCCCACCAGCAGCTCTGGTGCTGACCCCTAAAGCACTGTACGGGCTGCAATCCCTGGGGGGGGGGGGCACCAGAGAGGCGGACTGGGGTCCAGGATGGGTGGAAGTGGATTGGTCAATGGGGCGGGAGCTGGCAGTATTCTGAAGGAAGAGTGGGGCCGTCCCACTGGGCAGGGATGGGCACAAGGGTTAGAGCCAGCGCCCCCTAGAGGGGAAAGGCTCAATGCCCCATTCCCCGTCCCCCTGAACCAGCCAGTCCCCTGCCCTGGATGGGACCTGGCGCCCCCTAGAGGGGAAAGGCCCAGTGTCCCATTCCCTGCCCTATGCCTGGACAGTGTCTGTATCTCAGCTATTCACCCGCGTATTGATTTGCTCCAGATGCCCCTAAGGGAGTCCAGCTGAAAGCGACACCCGGAGAGACCGTCCGAGAGGGGGAGAGACTCGTGCTGATGTGCATGACCCAGAGCAGCAACCCCCCCGTCATCACGTACAGCTGGTATAAGGACACACGGCGGCTGTACCAGGGGCAGGAACTGGAGTTTGAAGCTGTGGGGGACGAGCATTCCGGTTCCTATACCTGCCAAGCCACCAATGAAATACGCACGGTTGCATCCCCAGCGCTGCGGATAGACATCCAGTGTGAGTGTGGGGGCTGGGGCCAGATGGGAAGGCAGGGTCTGTGGAACTGCCCGAGACTAGACACCTCTGCTGAGCACAAGGAGGGAGACTAGGAGAGGATGTTATTGGGCTTCCCTCGACGCTTGTGATGTGGTCATCAGAGGAGGTGAACTGGGCAGGGCTTGTGGCATCGGAAAAGACAGGCCATCCAGGGGATTAGCTCCCTCTGGTGGGGTGTCGCCAGTCGTCACCACCTGCGGACCCGCTGCGCCTCTAACCTCTGTCTCTGCTGCTTGAATTTCCTGGGCCACATCCCCCCGGCCCCAGAATCTCCTCCACCCTCGTCTCAGGGCCCCCCCAGCCTGCTAGGAACCCGTCCTCCCTCTTTGGGCATCCGGCAGACACTGACTGCCTCTACTGCTGCCCCACACTCCTTTTATGGGAGCCCTCTGGGATCTGGCTGGCGGCTCCGTTCAACCACTCTCTGATTGGCTGCTCCCTGCACAGCCTCCCTAGGCTGCTTTTAACCCCTTGCTTTCCAGTGTGAGGTGAACGCCCCATCACAGACTGGAAAATGATTATTTTCAAAGGGAAATGTCTGGGGAGTTTTCCTTAAAAACTCGAACATTTCAAGTGTAACCCTCCAAAACTTCCCAAGAGAAATAATGGCCATTTCCCCAAATCAGGCACAGCTGTCCATTGGCCCTGCCTCAGTTTCCCCACCCTACCTCTAGAGAAAGGATTGGCCCGTGTGTCAAGTGTTCACCAGGGAACTAAGTTCAGTTTGTTCTCTGCCACTGGACTCCTGAAGTGACCTTGATCAAGTCACTTAGGGTTAGAAGAGTCCAGTTAAATCAGGGCTTTTTTATTCCCCAGATGCCCCAAAGGACGTGCGTGTTGAACTGGTGACGGATGCTCTGATCCGGGAAGGGACCACGGTGGTGCTCAGCTGCTCCTGCAAGGCTCAGCCACCCATCAGCAACTACACGTGGTACAGAAACGGCCAGCGCCTCCCGGCACAAACTCTGCAGCAGCTTCGCTTTGACGAGATCCGTCCCGATGAGTCTGGTTCCTACCACTGCCAGCCTCAGAACAGCGTCGGGATGTCGGAGTCGCTGGCCATTACAGTCGACGTACAGTGTGAGTAGCCAGGGGACCAGCAGGGGGTGCTGCAGCTGGGTGGGGTATCCAGGATCTGCACTCCAGCTTGGCGTAGCAGAGCCTGCATGAATCCCAGAGAGGCAGGAGTGTAGCCTCTCCCTAGAACCTCCTTCCACCCTCTGCAGAAGCATTGGTGTGAGCTGTGGGATCCCGGTATGTACCTCGGCATCCAGGGTATCTGTGCACGGGGAGGGGGGGGAGTGCTCTCCTCCTCCTGCTTCACAGACCCCCATTGGGCACAGGGCCTCAGCACAGCAGGACTGAGTGTTAACACCCCTTTGGGATGGCTCCCCCGTCTCAGAGCGAGAGGTTCAGACTCTCTGCAGACTCAAGCAGCATTGCTCTGTCAGTCGCACTTGGGGCAGCTCCCTCTGTGACGGGCTCCCCCCGGGGTGCCACTTGGAACTGGGGCACCACTGACCCCATCTGACCCGCCAGCCTGGGCTCCCTTTCCCACGGTGGGGCTGTGATCAGTTGCCAAACCCTCCAAGTTTGCTCTTTCACCAGCCTACACAACCACAGGGACACACCGAGCTGTGGCTTCACACACAGAGGCAGAGATCCGCTCTCCATGGGAAGGCTCAGCTAAGGCACACACCCTCCTCTGGAGGGTAAACCCAAAATGATATCGGCTTGCCCTGCACAGGGTACAGCGTAAGCTCATAAAAGTTGCCCCCTCACTCAGTGTGGAGTGAGATATTCAACAGCTTTCTGCCCCAAGTTATGATTCCCACACACTGGTTTGAGACAAAACCAAAACAAGTTTGTTAACTACAGAAGATAGATTTTATGTGGTTATAAGTGACAGCAAACCGATCAAAGCAGATTACCTAGCAAATAAACTAAACCGCAAACTGAGCTTAATACACTAGACAGGTAGGACACAAATTAACAGATTCTCACCCTGGCAGATTCTTAAGACACAAGCTGCCTTGGCTTTACTAGGTTTTCATACACTGGCTAAAAATCCCTTTAGCCTGGGAGCATCACTTCCCTCAGTTCAGTCCTTGTCCCTCAGCTGTTTCCAGGTGTGTTGTTGTAGGGAGAGTGAGGTACCATCCTTTCCCCCTTTTATATCTTCTTCCCACATGCCGGAAAGCTCTTTTGTTGTGACCTGGCTCAAACAGTTCCCACTGTGTAGTGCTATCTCCGAGGGGTTTCTATTGCACACCTTTCCTGGGGTGATCCTTGTGCTTGGCTGCATCTCCTCAGTAAGCCAGGAACATTGTTTGGCCTTTTTACTGTTGTACCCGAAAGGCTGCTTGTGGGTATTTTCAGCCTCACAACATGTTCAGTAATTGACGTGTAGCCAAACGTCATAACTTCATCCACGATGGTAGTACATACAATCCAATGAGATAGTCATGTTTAGCAGACCAAGACTTTTAGCATGATACTTCACAAGGAATACCTTGTACAAAACATACTTTAATTGCATGACGGTGGTGTCACACCCTCTTCTCCCAGCAACGAGCTCAGGCTCTCTGCAGACTCAGGCAGGCATCGGCTACACTTGGGCAGCTCCTTTGTATTTCCTGCCTACAACCCTCCCCACTGAACTTGGAGACACACCCTGATCTCGGTTATTTTCCAGACCCCCCCAAGGAAGTACGAATCACCCTCGAAAACACCCAGCGCATCCTGAAGGGCGACTCGGTGACGCTGAACTGCTCCGTGGGCCGCAGTAACCCCCCAGTGACCAAGTACGTATGGAACAAGGATAACAGCAGGTACCAGGAGACCCAAGGGAGCATCCTGACTTTCCTTGCTACAAAGGAGCACTCTGGTGACTACAGCTGTGCGGCTCAGAATGAGATCGGCTATGATCAGGCTCTGCCTGTCTCAGTGGATGTGCAGTGTAAGTATCGCTTCCTTCCTTCCCAGTCGAAAGTCTCATGGAAATTTCTGCTGCAAAATTTTGATAAAAAAAAATGGTTTTGTTCTTCCAGCTCGACATTTTTATCCCATTGGTGCTTTTCGAAGGGCAAAAAAATTCAGTTTCCTCCCCTTAGAAAAAATGGTCTTTGTCTCTCATTATTTAGCCTTTTAAATTTTGTTCATGCTTTTCTAATGTGAACAGTGACTCCTCCCCTTTTATTTTCTAACAGAAACGTAGGGGTGAGAAGCAATCCAAACTGTGCTTTGGTCGTGTTGTGTAGCCTTTTCTCATCATTATTATTATTTTTAAAAAGTCTTTTTCATATTTTCCAATGGGAAAGTGAATTTTTTTTTAAAAAATCCTTCTTGATTATCCACTGGAAAAGCGAGAAAAAATGCTTGAAAACCTGAACATAAGAACGGCCATATTGGGTCAGACCAAAGGTCCACCCAGCCCAGTATCCTGTCTACTGACAGTGGCCAAGGCCAGGTGTCCCTTAGCTCCATTGGAGTCAATGGGGCCAGATCTCAACCGGAGTCAATGGGCCGTAGCTCCATTGGAGTCAATGGGGCCAGATCCCAGCTGGGGTCAATGGGCCGTAGCTCCACTGGAGTCAATGGGCCCAGATCCCAGCTGGGGTCAATGGGCCGTAGCTCCATTGGGGTCAATGGGGCCGGGTCCCAGCTGGAGTCAATGGGCAGTAGCTCCACTAGAATCAATGGGGCCAGATCCCAACCAGAGTCAATGGGCCGTAGCTCCATTGGAGTCAATGGGGCCAGATCCCAACCACGGTCAATGGGCCATAGCTCCATTGGGGTCAATGGGGCCAGATCCCAGCCGGGGTCAATGGGCCGTAGCTCCACTGGAGTCAATGGGCCCAGATCCCAGCCGGGGTCAATGGGCCGTAGCTCCACTGGAGTCAATGGGCCGTAGCTCCATTGAGGTCAGTGC
>ML677525.1:194913-215445 GCA_007922305.1 Dermatemys mawii | reverse complement strand
CACTGGAGTCAATGGGCCGTAGCTCCATTGAGGTCAGTGCTCCAGATCCCAGCCGGGGTCAATGGCCCGGCTGCGCAGGGCTCTCAGGGGGCTGCATGTCTCTCTGCAGACGCGCCTGAGCGTGTTGCTGTGGTGCGGCAGCCATTGGGGTCCATCAAGGAGGGTGACGCCGTGACCCTGACGTGCTCCGTGGGCAGCGCCCACCCCGCCGCCTTGCACTACGCCTGGTACAAGGACGAGGTGCTGCAAGGCGCGAACTCCGCCAAACTCCAGCTGGCGGCCGTGGCAGCAGCTGATTCGGGCCAGTACCGGTGTGAGGCTGAGAATGACGTGGGAGCCACCCGTGCTGAGGCCATCCCGCTGGATGTCTGGTGTAAGTAACCAACCCCCAGACCCAGGGAGGGAACCCAGGAGTCCTGGCTCTGACACCGCCCTTTTTCTCTGACCACTAGACCCTACTCCCCTCCTAGAGCTAGGGATAGAACCCAGGACTCTGAGACCGCCCCCGTTCTCTGACCACTAGACCCCACTCCCCTCCTAGATCTGGGGCTAGAACCCGGGAATGCTGGCTCACAGACCCCCCCCACTCCCCTCCTAGAACTAGGGTGAGGACCCAGGAGTCCTGGCTCTGAGATTGCCCCTTGTTCTAACCACTAGACCGCACTCCCGTCCCAGAGCCGGGAACAGAACCCAGGAGTCCGGGCTCCCCACCCCCCTGCTCTAACCACTAGATCCCACTCCCGTCCCAGAGCCGGGAACAGAACCCAGGAGTCCTGGCTCCCTGCCCCCCACTCTAACCACTGGCACTGGCTCTCTCCCCAGACGCCCCCCGGGATGTGCAGCTCTCCGTGGTCCCGCGGGGGCAGATCGTGCAGGGGATGCAGGTGAAGCTGCGGTGCTGGGCTGACGCTCGCCCGCCCGTCCTGGGCTACAGCTGGTACCGGGACGGTCAACTGCAGGGGTGGCAGAGCCAGGCCGAGCTGATCATCCTGGCTGTGGAGATCGGGGCGTCTGGGCACTACCACTGTCGGGCCAGAAACCAGATCGCCTATGGGGAGTCCGCGCCCATCCGCCTCACCGTCTACCGTAAGGAGCCCGTGGGCTGGTGCCCCTCACTCCTGACCCGCAGCCCCTGCCAGCCCAGCTCTGGGATCACACTGCCCCCACCTCCGCTGGTGCCCCTCAATCCTGAGCTGCTCTAATCACTGCCCCTCACTTCTGCGCCCCCCCTTCCTTGCTCTGTGTTGTTTTGCAGCCAGCACCATGACCATCGCCAAGAACTCGGCTCTAGGGCTCGGCGTGGTGGTAGCGTTTATCCTCCTGCTGTTGGTGCTGGTCTTCGCCGTTAGGCGCTGGTAAGCCGCAGAAACCTTGCCTCATCGCCAGCCTGGCCACCCCCAACCCCCAGGGATCGGCGCCCACAGAGCCCGGGAAGCCTGACCACTGTCACTGCCGGGAAATGCTCCCACCCCCAACCACTAGACCCCACTCCCCTCCCAGAGCCAGAGGTAGAACCCAGGAGTCCTGGCTCCCAGACCCCCTGCTCTAACCACTAGACCCCACTCTCCTCCCAGAGCCGGAGGTAGAACCCAGGAGTCCCGGCTCTTTACCCTGCTCCACGTTGTCATTGCAGGAGGAAGCGGCGTCTTCCCGAGCTGGTTATGCAGCCTGTGGGCAGGCGAAGGAGATCGTTCTTTGTGAGAGATTTTTGATAGGGGGGCGCTGTGCTGCATGGGGCGGGGTGGGGGACCCTCCTCTGGCAGGCAGGGCTGGTCCCGATGCCCCAGTGTGGCACTAGGGGGCGCTGTGCTGCAGGGGGAGTTACCCTGCAGCAGATCAAAGTTGAATTTTTAGTCCTGAGCCTTTGGGGTGACGGAATATTCCTGAGCCCATCCCCTAAACTTCAGGGGGCGAAACCCTGGCGTGGGAAAGTCTCTCCGCCAAGCCCTCTCACAAGTTACAAGAGGAAAGAGGATTTTTCTTCACTTCCCATCCTAAACTTGTGGCATCACCGTGAGGCTGTTCCCCAGATGCCCCGCCCCAGAGGTGGCTGCATCTCAGTGCTGGCCAAGCCATCCCCATGTGGTGTTATGTGCAGCTGTTCCCCAGATGCCCTGCCCCAGAGGTGGCTGCATCTCAGCACTGGCCAAGCCCTCCCTGTGCACTCAATGAATGTTTTGTCTCTCCCAGCCTAGGAGACGGGAGCCTTTGAAACCCCAGCGGCCCGCCAGCTCGGTGGGGTGTCTGAACGGCATGTCCGGAGACACTGTCAATTATGCTACACTCCAGTTCCCACCCAGCAACCCTCCGGGGCTGACCGCATCTGCCAGGTACAAATGAAAGGAATGGGGGGCGCAGAAATGAGTTCCCCTGCCCCCAGTATGGAGCCCTGGCTCCTCCCAGAGCCAGAGAGAGAACCCAGAAGTCCTGATTCATCCCAGAGCCAGAGAGAGAACCCAGGAGTCCTGGCATCTGCCAGAGGTGGGGAGGGAACCCAGGAGTCCTGGCATCTGCCAGAGGTGGGGAGGGAACCCAGGAGTCTTGGCATCTGCCAGAGCCAGGGAGGGAACCCAGGAGTCCTGGCATCTGCCAGAGGTGGGGAGGGAACCCAGGAGTCCTGGCTGGTTCTCATCACAGCTGTCGATTTCCTCCCAGGGTGCCAGGAAACTCGAAGCAGCGAGTGAAGCCAGGGGGTCCGGACGATACTGTTATTTACAGTGTGGTGAAGAAACCCAACCTGGTGCCCAAGGTACCAGCCTGGGGTTACCCTAGGTCCCCCCATAGCCCCCATCACTTCACAGCCTGGGTCTCCCCAGAGCCCCCATCACTTCACAGCCTGGGTCTCCCCAGAGCCCCCATCACTTCACAGCCTGGGTCCCCCCTGAACCCCATCACTTCACAGCCTGGGTCCCCCCAGAGCCCCGTCACTTCACAGCCTGATAGGCTTTGTCAAGGCCCATCTGTCACCGAGTGAGGGGAGCCCAGGGCCTGTGGGGCGGGAGTGAGGGGCACTGGCAGGGCTGGGATCGCAGGGGCTGTGGGGTGGGAATAAGGGGCACCGGCGGGGAAGGGAGGACCAGGGATGGGCTAGCAGGGGCTGGGGGTCAGGAGTGAGGGGCACCGGCAGGGCTGGGGGGAGCCCGGGGCCGGGACCCCCGGGGTTATGGGACTGTATCATACCAGATGTTTGCTGCCCCCTGGCACAGCAGGCTGAGCAGGTTGTTTTTCTGCCTCTACTTCCCCTTTCCGTGTCTCTCACGTGACTTCGAATAGACGTTTGCTCTCGAAATAAAATCATTTGTCGAGCTAAGATAAAAATACGCTGCCCGGCCCCCTAGCCGCTGGAATGGAAACCGACCGTGAGCCTCCGGGGAGCCTGCAAGCGGCCGACTCTGCCTTGCTGCAGCTTCCGTTCACATCGGACCTCCCCTGGCAGCGCCCGGGGTGGGGTGCGAGAGGCCTGGGCTGGCAGGGGCTGTGGGTCGGGAGTGGGGGGCACCGGCAGAGCAGGGGGTGGGGAGCCCAGGGCTGGGCTGGCAGGAGGCTGCGGGTCGGGAGTGGGGGGTGACTGGCTGAGCTGGGGGGAGGGGGAATCCCAGGGCTGGGCTAGCAGGGGGCCGCGGGCTGGGAGCTGCCCCCTCTCTGACCCCCGCCTGCCTCCCCAGGGCGAAGTGAAGGGCGACTATGAGAACGTGGGGACCCAGCCCGAGGAGGAGGAGCTGAACTACTGCACCCTGGTGCTGCCCGGCCCGCGCCCCCGGGTCCCACACGGCCGCTGGGAGTCCGAGTCGGACTCGGAGTCAGAGGAGAGCGTGCAGTACGCGGCCCTGAGGCACTGAGCCATCCCCGCACGGGCCACTCCCTGATGGCCATGGAGCCGGGCCACGGACCCATGGAGCCTGGCCAGAGACCCACGGAGCCAGGCCACAGACCCCTGGAGTCGGGCCATGGACTCATAGAGCCTGGCCAGAGACCCACAGAGCTGGGCCACAGATCTACGGAGCCGGGCCACTGACCCACAGAGCTTGGCCACAGACCCACGGAGCCTGGCCATTGGCCACAGACTCATGGAGCCAGGCCATAGGCCCACGGAGTCTGGCCATAGACCAAGGGAGTCCAGCCACGGGACCCACGGAGCCTGGCCAGAGACCCACGGAGTTTGGCCATTGGCCACGGACCCACGGAGCCTGGCCAGAGACCAAGAGAGTCCGGCCACAGACCCACGGAGCCTGGCTATGGACCTACAGAGTCAGGCCATAAACCGAGGGAGTCCGGCCACGGGACCCATGCAGCCCGGCCATAGACTCATAGAGCCTGGCCACGGACTCATGGAGCTTGGCCACAGACCAACGGATCCCATCCACAGGCCCACGGAGCCTGGCTATAGACTCAGGGAGGCCAGCCACGGGACCCACACAACCTGGCCACAGACCCACCCCATGGAACCCTGGCCACGGACCCACAGAGCTGGGCCATGGACCCAGGGAGCCTGACCATTGGCCACAGACCCACGGACAGGGGCCACGGACCCACAGAGCCCAGTCACAAGCCACTCTGGATTCTCAGCCCCAGCTGAGCTCTGGATGCTGGGCCCCACCTAGAGCCCCGAGCCTGCAGTGGGGGGCAAGGTGTGGGGGGGGTCAGTGGCTCTAGCGCTGGATCTGGATAGGCAGCAGAGCGGGGGCAGGGTGGGCAGAGTCTGTGCAGACAGAGAGACACACACGAGATGTGATGCAGGGCCAAGGGACAGGGTGTTACACACACACACACACACACACACACGGCAAGGGACGGATTATTACACACACACACACACACACACACACACGGCAAGGGATGGGGTGTTACACACACACACACACACACGGCAAGGGACGGGGTGTTACACACACACGGCAAGGGACGGGGTGTTACACACACACACACACGGCAAGGAACGGGGTGTTACACACACACACACACAGCAAGGGACGGAGTGTTACACACACACACACATGGCAAGGGATGGGGTGTTACACACACACACACACACATGGCAAGGGACAGGGTGTTTTACACACACACACACACACACACGGCAAAGGATGGGGTGTTACACACACACACACAGGCCAGCCAGCAGGGACACACACACACACATGCCCACACACACACGGCAAGGGACAGGTTGTCTCACACACACACACACACACACACACACACATGGCAAGGGACGGATTGTTACACACACACACACACGGCAAGGGATGGGGTGTTACACACACACACACATACACAGCAAGGGACGGGGTGTTACACACACACACACAGGCCAGCCAGCAGGGACACACACACACACATGCACACACACGGCAAGGGACAGGGTGTCTCTCTCTCTCACACACACACACACACACACACGGCAAGGGACAGGGTGTTACACACACACATGGCAAGGGACGAGGTGTTACACACACACACACACACACACACACACACATGGCAAGGGACAGGGTGTTACCCACACACACACACACACACACACACACACACATAGCAAGGGACGGGGTGTTACACACGCACACACACAGGCCAACCAACAGGGACACACACACACACACACACACTCTTCCTCAGCACCTGTCTGCGGCAGGGGACAAACTCCCTGGTCCCCCCGCCCCCCAGCTATCCCCATGAATCTCCAGGTGCTGCCTTCTGAGGATCCCCCCCTGCAGCACGGTGACCCACCCCCCAAAGGCCCACAGGCTGTGGGTGATTCCCCTACAAGCTGAGCCTGGTTTGGCCAAGTCCCACTCCCTACCCCCCACCACCCTGGTGATAGGGTCTCCCCTGGGGCAGGGACCCCACAACTCGCTCAAGAGCCGGATGAACCCGCTGTCACTTTTCTAGTGCGCTATAGGGCAGAGCGTGGGGGCTGGGAGCCAGGACTCCTGGGTTCCAGCCCCAGCACTGGGAGGGGAGCGGGATCAGGGGGGCAGGGGGGGTTTGCACGGCTAACTGACATGTTTATACGCGCAGGGTCTGTTCAAGGCTGCTTGGGGACAGCTCCCCCGGGGCTGGGATGCAGCCAGCTCTGGGGTGGGGCAGCCAGGGAACAGCCGCACGCAGTCACTCAATGTTTTCCTTGCTGACCAGCGAGGGCCTCCCCCGCACCCCCCACCGCTGGGCGAGCACGCGCCTGGCACAGGGAATCAGGGATGTCACTGGCATCGCTCCCGCCGTGGGATCAGCAATAAAAATACTTTACAGGCTATTAACTGCCGCAGTAGCTGGTCAGCTGGCAGGCTCTGTAAACAGCTCTGGGCTTGAAAGTGCCCGCGCGGCCGGCCCCCGCCGCCCGGGGAAACCGGCCCAGCTGCCACCGCGGGAAAGGGAAGAAACTCAGCCCGGAGCATCTGCCGGGAGCTGTGTTTAGCTGAGAGAGCTGCGCCCCCTGTACGGGAGGGCTGCAAGGCCTCAGCGTGGCACAGGGGGCGCTGTGCTGCAGAGGGGCGGGATGGGGGCTCTCCCCGGGCAGTCAGGGCTGGCCCCAATGCCCCAGGGTGGCGCTAGCGGGCGCTGTGCTGCAGGGAGGGGGTTGGGGGGGTCTCCCCTGCCGGTCAGGGCTGTCCGCGATACCCCAGCACAATACAACCTGGCTGGGTTTCAAGCAGGGGAAGCTGGGAATCTGGACTCCTGGGTTCTTCTCCATTCTGTCCTTCCCTAATCCGTGCCTCAGTTTCTTGCTAGGGTGTGGGTGTGAGTGACTTAATGCCTGTCAGGGGTGGGGCAGAGGGGAAGGCCTTGATAGACTCTGAGATGCAGGTGAGGCAGTTGGGTAACACTGCACACAACACTGCATGGGGAGGCCTAGCCTGCTGCTGAGATGCAGCCACTTCTGGGGCAGGGCAGCTGGGGAACAGCCACACATAACACCACATGGGGATAGCTCACGCAGTGCTGAGATGCAGCCATTTCTGGGGCACTTCAGCTGGGGAACAGCTGCACCCAGCATGGCATGGGGAGTCCTAGCCTGGTGCTGAGATGCAGCCATTTCTGGGGCACTTCAGCTGGGGAACAGCTGCACCCAACATGGCATGGGGAGGCCTAGCCTGGTGCTGAGATGCAGCCACCTCTGGGGCACGGCAGCTGGGGAACAGCCACACATAACGCCAGGGCTAAGATGTGGCCAGCTGTCATGAGATCATGCCGGGGGTTTCCTGCAGCAATACCTCATGGGGAGCAGTTCGCTCGAATGAGTTGACCCAGCCTTCCTGTGCGTCTCTAAAACCACGTTATCTCTCCCAGCGGAAATATAGCACACAGTCACGGAAACGAGCAGAGCGATATGGATCGGGGTGGAGTTCACCCAGTGAATTTTGCATCAGCCATCAAAATAACAGGCCCTGACAACTGCGGGGCTGACAGCAGTGGGGGCTGGGCACCAGGACTCCTGGGTTCTAGCCTCAGCTCTGGCGATAGGAGAAGCCATGACATTGGCCGTGAGGGGGAAAGCGCCTGTAGCACCCAGAAATGTCGTGCTATGCACGAACCAGGGTGGAGTTAGCGGCTTTTAAAGGAGCCCCCGAGAAATGCGTCTAGCTCTGGGGAAGAGCCGCACGGGGATGTCTCACCCAGCACCGAGATGCAGCTGCCTCTGGTGCGGGGCAGCTACGAAACCGCCACACAGGGCTCGATGAGTGGCAGTTGCCTCTGAAGTGGGGAAAATCTCCCAGGAGGAGTGGGGGCGAGTCCCCTTGCGGGGCTGGGCCCCTGCCAACCTCAGGGTCCCAACTCCGCGTCCGCATGGAGGGATCCACTCCCCCGGGGGGGATAATCCAGCCATGCCCCCACCTCGGCGGCCGGTCTCTCCCTCTGCGGTGCTCCAGCTGGGGGGCAAGAGGCAGAAGGTCCTGTGGGGCAGGGGGGTTTATGGCTTTATGGCCCAGCCATGCAGCTGGGGGATGAAGCGGGGCTGGCTGAGCAATTCCTTCCAGGCAATTTCACCCCAACCGGGAGCCGGCAGATCCACGCTCCCAGCGCCCGCTGGCACAGCAGTTCAACGCACCCCGGGGCCAGGCCAGGCAGAGCGCAGGTGTGGGGAGCTCAGCCAGAGAGGTAGGAGCTAGGGGAGGTGACCATGGGGCAGGGATGGGGTAGATCAAGGGGACGTGGCCATAGGGCAGGAATCAAGGTGGATCTAGGAGATGCAGCCATGGGGCAGGACTGGGGGTTGATCCAAGGGGCGTGGCCATGGGGCAGGGATGTGGAGGTGGATCTAGGGGATGCAGCCATGGGGCAGGGATGGGAGATGGAAATAGGGGTTGTGGCCATGGGGCAGGGATGGGAGGGTGGATCTAAGGGACACGGCTGTGAAGCAGGGATATGGAGGTGGATTTAGGGTATGTGGCTCTGGGGCAGGGATCTGGAGGTGGATCTAGGGGACGTGACGATTGGGCTGGGATGGGGGTGGATCCAGCAGATGCAGCCATGGGGCAGGGATCTGGGGATGGATGTAGGAGATGCAGCAGAGGGGCAGGAACTGAGTGTAGATCCAGGGGAGTTGGCTGTGGGGCAGGGATGTGGCAGTGGATCCAGGGGATGTGGCCGTGGGGCAGGGATGTGGAAGTGGATCCAGGGGATGTGGCCATGGGGCAGGAATCTGGGGGTGGATCCAGGGGACGCGGATATGGGTCAGAGATCTGGGGTGGATCCAGTGGCCGTGACCGTGGGGCAAGGATCTGGGGGTGGATGTAGGAGACATGGCGGAGGGGCAGGGACTGGGTGTAGATCTAGGGACGTGGCCATAGGGCTGGGAAGGGGGTGGATCCAGGGGACGTGGCCGTGGGGCTGGGATGGAGGTGGATTGAGGGGACATGGCCATGGGGCAGGGATGTGGAGGTGGATTGAGGGGACGTAGCCGTGGGGCAGGGATCTGGGGGTGGATCTAGGAGATGCGGCGGAGGGGCAGGGATGGAAGTGGATTGAGGGCACACGGCCATGGGGCTGGGATCTGGGGGTGGATCTAGGAGACAAGGCGGGGGGGGGCTCATCCCTGTTATCCTTCCAGCCCCAGCTGAGATGCCTCCACCCTCCACCCCACACTGAGCCAGCGCCATGGACCCGCTGGACACCCTGGCCCTGGCTGTCTACTCCATCACCATCCTGCTGGGCTTGCCTGCCAACACCCTGGCGCTGTCCATCTTCTACCGCCGCGCCCGCGCCTGCCTCACCCCCAACCTCATCTACATGATCAACCTCTGCCTCTCGGACCTGCTCTTCGTCCTCCTCCTGCCGGTTAAGATCCTGGAGGTGGTTCCACCTGGCTGGACCCCGCCAAGCTTCCTCTGCCCCCTTTACAGCCTGGCCCATTTCGGCATGCTCTATGCCAGCACCTGCTTCCTGACGGCCGTCAGCGCTGGGCGCTACCTGGGCGCCGCCTTCCCCATCCACTACCAGCTCTACAAGAAGCCCCTTTACTCCTGCCTGGTCTGCGTGGCCATCTGGACCCTGGTGAGCTTTCACGGCATCCTGCTCCTCATCCTGGAGACTTCGCTGGGCACCAACGCCACCCTCTTCACGGGCAACGGCTCCGCCTGCTACCAGGAGTTCAGTCCGGAGCAGCTGGCCCTGCTGGCGCCTGTCCGCTTGGAGCTCTCCGTGGCCCTGTTTTTCCTGCCCTTGGCGATCACGGTCTTCTGCTACGCCGGCTGCATCCACGTCCTCGTGAAGTCCCGTCTGCACAAGCAGAAGAAGCGCAGGGCCGTGCGGCTGGCGGTGGCCACGCTCTCCATCTTCGTACTCTGCTTCGGGCCCTACAACCTGTCCCATGTGGTGGGCTATGCCCACGGCGAAGACATCTGGTGGCGCAGGGTGGCACTGCTGCCCGGAGCCTGCAACGCCTTCCTGGACCCCCTTATCTTCTACTTCCTCTCCTCGGCCAAGGGCCGCAGGCTGACCTGGATGTGGCGCTTGGTGAGGCAACACTGCAGCTCCTTCCGGCAGAAGATGACCCTGGGTCACCGGGAGACAGGCAAGGGGCAGCTTGAGAAGGGGGCTGCATCGCGGGGGAGGACAGGCCCCAGAGTGGGGAGCTCCAAGTGACCATGGGACAAGGAGACACCAAACGCTGTTGAGACAGGATTCGGGGAGACTGGCTGCCCATGAGGCTTAAAATTTCCCCATGAGGCCAGGAGCCTTCAAGCTTGGATTGGATGCAGGACCAAGGACTGGGAAATTGATGGACCATTACAGATTCCCCATGGCACCTGGAACCTCCCATCTTGAATAGGACGTAAGACCAAGGATTGGCAAATTCATGGTCTTCACAGATTCCTCATGAAACTAGTAGTCTCCGACCTTGGATAGCACGTGAGTCCAAGAACCTGGCCTATCCTTGGGTCAGCACCTGTCCCCCTTAGGACAAGGAGGTGTCTGGTTTTGACGGGACTAGGGGGTGAGGTAGCCATTTTCCACTGAGACATGGATGCATGGTCATGACCTTGACCACTGGTGGTCTTGAAAGACCCCTGAGGATGGGGACATCCCAGCCTGAGCTGGGACAGGGGATGGAGAGATGCCAGGCAGGGTGTGACAGCAGGATCCAGATTTCTTGAGGTTGTTACGTATCCCCATGGGACAGATCCTGCCACGGGAGAATTGGATATAGGGGATGATCCAGACCCCTTTCTCCTCCTAGGGTGAAATAGACCGTACGGCTAACTCCGCTACTGAGGGAATAGACTAAACTCCGGCCTGTAGGTCTCCATTGGGTGGGCCATTCTATGAGGTGTCATTGTGCAGTTATTCCCCAGCGGCCTTGCCCCAAAGGTGGCTGCATTTTGGCTGTGCAACTTGGATGCAGAAATATTCCAAATCACAATTCAGTGGGAATCCTAAATCAATGAAAATCCCGGGTCCTGCAAGAATGTCCCAGGACTGATCAATGAGTTAGTAGGAACAGAGGCAATGGTGCCAGATCCCAGCTGTTGTGAACGGGCCATAGTTCCATGGGAGTCAATGGGGCCAGACCCCCCAGCTGAGGCAATAGGGATCATGCAGAAGTCTCCCCACTCCACCCCAGCACTGACTCTTCTGCCCAGTGGCTGTAAGTTGCATTCCACTTACATTCTGCATTGATTTAATAAATGAAGTTTTCCCAGCTCCAGTGGGGTCGTTATTATTAATATCGTTACTGTAGTTCTCTTTTGACTGAGACCAGCCCCCCTCGAAATGGGTGCTCTGCATTCTCAGCTCAATGGGGCTGGAAGCCAGGACTCCTTGGTTCTCTTCCCAGCTCTGGGAGGGGAGTGGGGACTAGTAGTTAAAGCGGGGGAGTAGCGGGGGCTGGGAGCCAGGATGCCTGGGTCCTATTCCCAGCTGCCAGTGTGACCCTAGGTGAGTTCCTGCCTCATTCTGTGCCTCAGCTTCCCTCTGTCTAAACAGAGAGAAAGGCCCAGCCGATGCAGCCGCTCCCTTCCTAGTTTTGACGGCCCCCTTCGGTCCCTGGCCCCGCTGCCCCTCGGCCTGGGTTTAGCGCTGCCCGTCCAATGACTCTCCAGTCTGCCCCTTGCCAGTCTCCCGTCTGCCCACTAGGTGGCAGACCATGAGAACGGTATGGCCCAACCCCCGGCCGCATTCCCGCTGCCTGGCACCTGTGCCCGGCTCAGCAGTTCTGCCGCTTGCCAGGCGGGGGAGGGACTGGACCGATCCACCGCCCTCCGGTTTGCACTTTAGGCCTCGGCGAAAGCAGAAGTTGCTCAAAACCGCTGGGCGTTCCTGTGGTTTGGAGGCGAGCCTGGAAATTCTCTGCAGGCTCTTTAGAAATGGCCCACGGGAGGGGCGGTTGGGCAACTAGAAACCGCCCAGACCAGGAACTGCAGTTCCTAGGAACGGACGCAGGGCTGGGTTCCTAGAAACTACAAAATCACCACAGGGATGCTTGGGCTCCCTCAAAACAATCACAGGGGGGCTCGGGACAGCCTCAAAACTATCAAGGGGGGCTTGGGGCGCCCTGGAAACTATCAAGGGGGGCTCTGGGCTCTCTCAGAACTATCGGTTCTAGGCTCCAGGTGCTCTACAAACATCAGGGTTATTCCTAGGGTCTCTAGAAACTGCCAAGGGAGCTCAGGGCTCCCTTGAAACTATCGTGGGTGGGCTCTGGGCTCTTTGAAACTATCGCAGCTCCCCAGGAACTACCAGTTTGCCCCATCCCCAATTTCCCTCTATGCCTAAGCTTTGTAGCCAGCTGCAGTTGATGTGGGGTCAGCGTTTGGGGAGGCGGGAAGGGGGACTGGTGTTTGGGGAGGGGAGCCCTGCACTGGGGACTCCACGGCCAGCGACCCCAATTCTGCCGTGGTTGCTTGGGTCTTGCCTAGCGGCCCCGCCCGTTGCTGTCTCTCCAGTTTCGCCAACAAGCGCGCAGAGAGGTTTCCCAGGGCCCAGTGATGCTTCGTGACCCGAGACACTGGCAGGGGGAGGGAGAGTCGGTCTCAGAACCACAAGAGCAAAACTAGAGGGGAAAGGCCTCATGCCCCAATGCCTACCTCACAAACCCACCAGTCCACCAGCGTGGGGCCGGATGGCAGCCAGCACCCCCTCGAGGGGAAAAGCCCCGTGCCCCATATCTCACACATATCTCACCACCTCTAAGTCTTCCAAGTTTGGGGTGCTCATCTCTTAGATGCTTGCTGGGGGTCTGTGCAGTGCCCAGCGGTGGGCCCCAATTCTGGTCAGGGAGGGGGTCCTTGCGGTATCCAGAGCTTGGCTCCCAGCCGTCTGTCCTGTGCCCACTGGCCGGGACATGGATCTAGGGCCAGATCAGGACAGCGCAGGTTGCAAGTGGCTGTGCTCCAGTGCGTAGGAAAAGGAACCAGGAAAAGGAGACTCGGCTTTTCGGTTCCTACAGCTCAGGGGAAGTGCTTTTTGTTAGAGGGGAGTGGGGCCTGGGCAACAGGACTCCTGGGTTCTATCTCCAACTCTGGCAGGTATGTGGGGTCTAGTGGTTAGAGCAGGGAGGCTGGGAGTCAGAACTCCTGGGTCCTGGCACTGGCAGGAGATGGGGGGTATAGGGGTACATGCCTGGACTCCTGGGTCCTATCCCCAGTTCTGGGAGGGGAGCAGGGTCAAGTGGTTGAACAGGCGGATTCTCCCTTCTCAGGAGGGGTTTTCCAGCACTGATGGCAGTGGCAGATACAGAAAACAAGCTGTCTATTTTGGGGCTCTGGCCACCTCTTCCTTTCCTGTGCTGCTTTAAGCATCCCCACCTAGGTTTATTTTGGGCTCCAAAGTGTCATCTCTATCAGCTATCACATCAACCCCGCCCCGGACAGGAGAGTGATTTACTCAGCCAGGACCAGAGAAGAACTCGGCTGTGACCCGAGGACTGGTCCGGTAGAGAATCGGAGAGGGACATGGGGTAAGGGACCGCACTGAGGTTATCTGTCTGTCTGTCTATCCCCAAACAACCCCCTCTATCCATCCATCCCCGTACTCTCTCTCTGTCTCTCTTTCTCTCCATACACTCCCTATTGATCCATTCATCCATCCCCAGAAACCCCCTCTACCTATCCATCCCCATAATCCCATCTGTCTTTCTTGCCTGTGGAGCTGGGCCCAGGTAGGTCTTTTAGATCAGAGAGAGAGCTGTGAATGCTGAGGAGAGATGGGGGGAGGAATGGGCCATGGGGTCTTTTCCACTCTATGGGGCACCAGCTCCGATCTGGAGCCAGGGCAGGGGACGGGCTGGCTCTGGGCATGTTCCCCCCCACCCCCCCAGCCCCAGGGCCCCATTCCAAAGAACCCAGGGGCCGTCTCCGCATTGTGGTTTCCTTTCTCAATCCACCTGGGTGGCAGCTCATGATCTTGTGGTCACAGGGCACCTGTCTGTCCTTGGTCCTCCGTCTGGACCAGGGTGGCCTTACCAGGAGGCAAACTGAGGCAGCCGCTTCAGGTGCCAGACTGGGGGCGGGAGCAGCACTAGGTCCCAGAGGGTAGAAAATTGTGTCTGCAGCTGGTGTCTGCGTATTCTCGCTGCTCTAGATGCCCAGAGCTGGGGGAGTGCTGGGCTGGAGGGAGGAGGGCACAAGAGACCTTTCAAAGTTTTGGCCCAAGCAAGGGCGTCTGGGGGCACCCTTTGAGCTCCCCGCCTCAGGTGCCAAAATGTTGTGGGCCAACCCTGGTCTGGACTCAACCCCTAAGCCCCACCAGGGCCGGCTCCAGGCAGGTGCCTGGGGGGGGGGCACTCTTGGCCATGTGCCCCCCGTTTCGCTCCTCCAGCCGCACCACCACTCCCTCGCTCTTCTGCTCCCCCCACTTTTTTTTTACTTGGGTCAAAAAAGTTAGAGTAGACCCTGAGCCCCACGGGAGACACTGCACTGGAGCACGCTGCTCACTTGGCACACACACAACACCGGGAGCCTCTGTCCATTGCTCTTTGCCTGGCAGGGCCATTACCCCGGAGACAGGTGTGGCCATGGTGGAGCCCTGGCTCCCAGCTCTAATCACTAGATCCTACTCCCCTTCCAGAGCTGGGAATAGAACCCAGGATTCTGGGCTCACTGTCCCCCTCCTGCTTTAACTACTAGACCCCACTCCCCTACCGGAGCTGGGGAGAGAACCCAGGAGTCCAGTCTCCCAGCCCTCCCAGTCCTGCTCTAACCACCAGATCCCACTCCCCTTCCAGAGCTGGGGAGAGAAACCAGGAATCCTGGCTCCCAGCCTCCCCTGCTCTAACCACTAGACTCCATTCCCCTCAGAGAGCTGGGGAGATACCCCCGGGGTCCTGAGTAACCAGAGTCGCCTAGAGGCGAGACGTAGGAGGGTGGCACACTCTGCGTTCCTGCCATACTGTGGCGGGGAGAGACATCAAGCTATTGTCCGGGGGGATTTACAGCCGTTCTTGGCGAACACCTAACAGTTTTGCTACAGGCCAGGAACGATATAAATATCGTAATGTGCTGGCACGGTGATGAAAGGCGGGGTCAACACGGGATGAGGCGCCGTGGGGCACTGGGCCAGGGGTCCGCTGCCTCAGAGAGGGAGTGATCCGTGACCGATGGCCGGACCCCCAGCGTGGGGTCCTGGATCGGGCGCTGCTCAGAGCGGGACTGGAGGACCGTGATGGTCCCTTCGGGCCTTAGAATCTACTAATCTGGGTTTTTCCCCCCAGTGAGATAAAGGGGGCGGAGGGAGTGAAAGTGTTTTTATCTCCCCACTTTCACTCCCAGTTTTAATTTTCCCACCCTCTTTTCTGAGGTAGGGGAATAAAATAAAGTGTTGGGGGGGCAGAGACTGAGACGAAGTGTGGGGGCGGTTTGGGGTTTTTTGCCCCCAAATTCTTGGAAAAATCTTTCAACACTGTCACTCAGAAAACAAAATTTCGAAAGTGGGGGGCAGGGCACGGGGGGGAGTGGGGGAGTTCAGTGCTTTAGAAAGTTTCCCACCAAATAGAATTATGAGTAATATTCTCTGTACTGTGGTAGGGTCAAGGAAACACCATTTGTGGGGCACAGGATCCCATTGTGCTAATCACTGTACATTATTAGTACTATTTAGATGCGTTACAGTATCATGTGGGTGCCCCGGGGCCCCGCTGCGCCAGAAGCTGCACAGACAGAGCAAAGAGCTGCCCCCCCCACCCCAGGGAGTTTGTCTAAGAACTGACCTCGAAGGGTCCTCGCTAACCCCACTTGTCTCTCCTTTCTCTGCAGTGAATGAGCCTTGCTGGGACCCCACCTCCATCCCTGTCCCAAGGCCTAGTGCGTCCCCTGTTGCTATAGGCAACCCAGATCCCTCTCCATCCCCATCCCAAGGCCTAGTGTGTCCCCGTTGCTATAGGCAACCCAGATCCCTCTTCATCCCCATCCCAAGGCCTAGTGTGTCCCCGTTGCTATAGGCAACCCAGATCCCTCTCCATCCCCATCTCAAGGCCTAGTGTGTCCCCCGTTGCTATAGGCAACCTAGATCCCTCTCCATCCCCATCCCAAGGCCTAGTGTGTCCCCCGTTGCTATTGGCAACCCAGATCCCTCTCCATCCCCATCCCAAGGCCTAGTGTGTCCCCCGTTGCTATAGGCAACCCAGATCCCTCTCCATCCCCGTCCCAAGGCCTAGTGGATCCCTGGGTGCTATTGTCAGCCCAGCGCCTGCCACCCCCTTCTTCCCATCATGTCTCCCATCGGCAGCCACGAGCTCTCCTTGGCCGTCTACACGGTGACCTTCGTGACAGGCCTGCCCCTCAACCTGCTGGCCTTCTGCGCCTTCGTGGTGAAGGCCCGCCGGCGCTTGCTGCCCACCGACATCCTGCTCCTCAACCTGACTGTGTCCGACCTGGTGCTGCTGGTCTTCCTGCCCATCCGCATCGCCGAGGCCTCCTGGGAGATGAAGTGGGAGATGCCAGATTTCCTCTGCCCCCTCTCCGGCCTCCTCTTCTTCAGCAGCATCTACCTGACCACCCTCTCGCTCACCGGCGTCAGCGTCGACCGCTACCTCAGCGTGGCCTTCCCCCTCCGCTACAAGGCGAGGCGCCGGCTGGCCTACGCCATAGTGGCCGTGGCCTTGTTCTGGGTGGCTGCTTTCTCCCACTGCAGCGTGATCTACGTGGTCCAGTACCAGGCCAGGGGCAACGACACAGCAAGCAACCTCACCCATTGCTATGCCACCTTCACCGACCGCCAGCTGGCAGTCCTGCTTCCAGTCCGCCTGGAGATGTTTCTGGTCCTCTTCTGCCTTCCGCTGGGCATCACCACCTTCTGCTATGCCAGATTCATCGCCATCATATGCTCCCTGCCACTGGTGAGCCCCGGGAGGAAGCGCCGGGCCATCGGGCTGGTGGCAGCTACGTTCCTCCTCTTCCTGGTCTGCTTCACCCCCTTTAACATCTCCCACGTGGTGGGTTACATGGAGAATAAGAGCCCAGAGTGGAGAGTCTACGTCCTGCTCCTCAGCACTTTCAACGCCAGCTTAGACCCCCTCATCTTCTACTTCTCCTCCTCGACTTTCCAGAAGATCTGCCTGGAGTGTCTGCAGGCCGCCTGGGAGAAGCTGCAGCTTGGCTGGCTCTGCCCTGGGGTCTGGCTGGAGGTCCCAGAGAATGTGGCCACAGAAGATTCGCAGATGGTGCAATGAGACGGATGGGGGTGGGGGCCACAGTTCCACCTCCACCAGGTCTGGGATGTGTCACGGTTCCCGCAAGCCGTGAACCGAAGGCTGGGAAGGAATATTCCCAAATGAGGGTTTGTCTACGCTTGCAAGTTGTTGGTGTTTCGCTTTAATCAGGGAGAACGCTCCCAAACAACGTGGGAACACCAGCTTGTGCCAGATTAAGCATCTTCTCTTTTGAGTCATTGCATCCACACAGCCCTGCAGACTGCGTTCTTACAAAATAACCACACAGCCTTCCAGGAAAACGTCTCTTGCTGCAACCTCCCGCTGCTCGCCTCTGTGCATCCTGGGATTTCGCACTTTGTGGGATGCTCCTGGAATTCTGGGACCGACGGGTCGTCTGGCTTTGGCAAACCAGCCCCACTTCCAAACCCCTGGCTATGGAGCAGTGTGCTGGGCACCAGGATCAGCGAGTTGTGTCCATGGGACTCCTGGGAGTGACTTTGCTTGTGGGGCACCACTTCTGGGATCAGTCAACTAGCGCTGGCCGGCGGGTCAGGACCAGCCATCCCGGGATGAGCAGCAGTGGGGTGGCAGTACTTCAGGATGAAAGGCCAGGCCCGTAGATCAGAGCTCACCCCGGAGCCGCAGGGGTGGAAGAGCAACACGAGAGCTCCCCTTGCATGGAGAAGCACGTGGCTGTCGCCATCTGGAATCCCCCCCCAATTGCTATGGTCAGGACCTAGCCCGTTCGGGGTTAGCAGATAAACCGCAGGGTGGCCGTTATGAGGTGCGTGCTGCTACCCGGAGGGTGACGCTCAGGAGGTTGTTGGGGGATGGACATGCTGAGGGTTCCCGAATTGGGGCATTGAGGGGACCCATCTGCTTGTTCTTCCCTCCCCACGCCGGGCCTTGGAGTTCATCAACGAGACGGGGTCCAGCCAGAGGGCTCCAAGACCTGGCTGATCTCTGCGGCCGGCTCAGCCATACCGGGGTGGTCTGGAGGCAGGAGATTTAGAAACTCAGTCTGGCTTCCTGCAATGGGCAATGGACCCTGGTCGGGAAGGGTGGTGTGACTTCTCCTGTCCTTCCCGGAGACCAGCTGCTCGCTCCCTCGGCTGATGGGACCTGTCACTGGACGGCTGGTCTGCAGAAAGGCATCCACCCTGTGTAGCTGTAGTGCGCCAGCGGTGCGTGCACCGGGACGGTGGAGACGTCTCGAGGATGCGGAGGAACCATCTGCCGTGTGTCACACCCGCTTGGCTGTGTTCAGCACAACAGCGGAGGGCTCTGTCTGTGCCCCGGGGAACATTAGGAGCGGCCCCAGAGATGCCCTCTGCTTAGGGCCACACCCAAGCAGAGTAGGGGATCGGGGCCTTGGTCTCGGTCTCTCTCTGAGGCACAGGGTTTAGTTTAGTCCAACTGGAGTCTTTGGGCTTCTCACAGGGGAGACAGGGTCCAGCCCCACCATCGACATGGCCAATCTGCCTTCCAAGATGTGGAGAGAAACCTCACCTGACAGGGCCTTTTGCTCATGAGGAATTTTATGACCTTTGTGCAAAGCTCTGAGATTTTCCCCAGCCAGCTCATGAAGAAATAATAAACCCAGGTGTCAATAATAAAAAAATCCCATTGGTGGAACGTAACCCTGACCGGGCGGACGTCCGATATGGAGTGCCAGGGGCCCCCATGACTGTGTCGATGAGGCCCTCGCCCTGCGTGAGGTGGGATCGGTTCTCCGTGTCTTATAGACTCATAGACTTTAAGGTCAGAAGGGACCATTATGATCATCTAATCTGACCTCCTGCACAGCGCAGGCCACAGAATTTTACCCACTCATTCCTATAATAAACCTCTCACCTATATCTGAGCTATTGAAGTCCTCAAATAATGGTTTAAAGACTTCAAGGTGAAGAGAATCCTCCAGCAAGTGACCCACGCCCCATGCTGCGGAGGAAGGCGAAAATCCCCCACGGCCTCTGCCAATCTGCCCTGGAGGAAAAATTCCTTCCTGACCCCAAATATGGTGATCAGCTGAACCCTGAGCATGTGGGCAAGACTCACCAGCCAGACCCCCCAGGAAAGAAATCTCTGTAGTAACTTAGATCCCATCCCATCCAACTTCCCATCATACACCACCAGGCCCATCTATTACCATAGTCAAAGATCAGTTGCCAAAATTATGTTACCCCATCACACCATCTCCTCCATAAACATATCAAGCTTAGTCGGGAAACCAGACACAGGCGTGCGCAGAACGTTTCATTAGGGTCTGACCCAGGGATTTTTTATTTATTTATTTATTTTTGGTAAAGGCAAACATTTATTGACTACTCAGTCATAAAAGACATTCTTTGTATTCATCAAACAAATGAAAGAAACTAAAACTTAACTAAGCTTAATTTTTTAAAATTAACAGTGAAACTTTACTTAAAAAATACAAACTTAAAAAAATGAGACACAAAATACCCAATTTTTGCTGTAGTGATAACCAGGCGTATACAAAGGGGCTGGGGCACGGGGTGTGGCAGGAGGCTTAGGGCAGGGGGTTGGGGTACAGGAGGGATGTGGGGTGCAGCTGGGCGCTCAGGGCAGGGGGCTGGGGTTCAGGAGGGATGTGGGGTGCAGGAGGGGCACAGGATGTGCAGGGGGCTGGGGTGCAGGATTAGTGTGGGGTGTGGCAGGGGGCTCAGGGCAGGGGGCTGGGGTGCAGCAAGGGGGAGGAGGGATTCGGGGTATGGACTCCGTCCCGGCTGTGCTTACCTGGAGCGGATCCGGGCTGCCAGCTGGGCCAGGGCAAGCTCCCTACCTGCCTGCCCTGGCCTTGGCCCTTGCCCCAGGCCGCTCTGCTCCCGGAAGCAGCCAGCACCCAGGCCCTGCAAGCCATGGGGGAGGCGGAGCAGAGGGCCCACGCGCCTGTAGTTCCCTCCTCCCAAAGCTCCTATTGGCCGTGGCTCCCCATTTCTGGCTGATGGGAGCTTCAGGGGAGGTATCCATAGGCAAGAATAGGACGCACAGCGGGCCACAGCACCATGAGGGTGGCAAATCCGCGGGTTGGATCCAGAGCCCTGACAGGCCGCATCCGGCCCGCGGGCCGTAGTTTGCCCACCCCTGCATTAGGGTGGGCCTGGGCCTGCCCGCCACACCCTGTACACACGCCTCTGGTCCCAGAGCTCGCACCCTCCACCCTCTCCTGCACACCCACCCCCTGCCCTAACCTGGAGCCTGAACCCAGCCCTCTGCACTCCCTCCCAGAGCCTGCACCCCTCACCCGCTCCTGCACCCCCAGAGCCTGCACCCCTCACCCGCTCCTGCACCCCCAGAGCCTGCACCCAGTGCCCAAATTCCATCCCAGAGTCTTCACCCCACACCTCCTCCCACCCCAAACTCCTTCCCAGAGCCCAACTTCTCACCTGTCCTGCACCCCAATCCCCTGCCCCAGCCCAGGGCCT
>ML677525.1:148016-194903 GCA_007922305.1 Dermatemys mawii | reverse complement strand
CTTCTCACCTGTCCTGCACCCCAATCCCCTGCCCCAGCCCAGGGCCTGCACCCCAGACATCCTTCCCCCACCCCAACTCCCTCCCAGAGCTTTAGGCAGGTGGAGGGCTGAGTTTGGGGCACCACCAACATTTCTACAAACCTGCCACCCCAGCTGGGAGTCGGGGTAGGCAAGTGGAAAGGAGGGGACCCTCAGGGCTAGCACTCCCTCCATCTTCCTAATTGCCTCCCCCTCCATCCCTCATGATTCCTCCCCATGTGCCATTCCCCATGCCCCTAAGCCAGCCAGGCACCCGCCCTGGGGCTGGACAGGAATGTGGCATTGTGAGGGTAATATAATATCTCATTGAAAGGTGACAGGGTCAGAAAAAGTTAATGAACTCCCAGACTGACCTGACCCAACTTTAAAGATTTGTTAGAAAAAAATCTAAATGAATAGAGCTTTGAAAAGTGAGTTGGCATTGTTAGAGATAGAAGGGGGGCTATTTGCTAAGGTCTTGTGATGTCAGCAAACAAGTCTTGTCTATTACTATAGCTCTGATTCAAAGATCAAAAAAGGAGCATTAATATTTAGGAAGACACTTGAATGAAATCATGTTATTGTCTATGTGTCTCTTTGAAGGTTGTGGTAGCCTATATCGCAGGGGTTCCCAAACTTTAACAACCTATGAACCCCTTTCACTAAAATGCCACGTCTCACGAACCCCCTCCTAAAAATGAATATTTCCAGGGATTTTCTCCTTTACCTGAGTACAAATGATAAAAGTAATGATCTTGGAAATATAAAATTTGTTTTTATCACATGCTTATTACACACTATTAATTATTATTGGTTAGTACAGTATTTTTATTACATTATGAAAACGGCAACACTCTTCCAAGATCTCACTTTTGTCACTTGTATCACTTTGAATAAGCCTGTTTATATGATAAGGTTCCTATGTTTCCTCAAGGAGTATCAGATGTGAAACAGCCAGAAGATATTTATGAAGCCAACTCAAAGAGTTCCTCTCACACAAACATTCAGGTCTTGAGCAGTCCAGGCAAATAATGCTCCTTACAATAAAGCTCACACATGTTCTTCATAATCGTTTTAAAAACAATACTAGCTGCCTATTTAATTTTAAAAACAGCAAAAAAATATCCACTTCCCTTTCCATTTCTTATAAGGAGTCTTAAAGTTGAAATCTTCTCAGTGGGATAGATATACTTATTTTAATCTGCTTAGCTCTTGGAAGTCCAGGGGCTCCGGGCTACTGGTCCCAGACTGCCTGGGGTCCCTAGGGACAGCTCTGTCCACCATTAGGGATTTTTTCCCCGAGAACCCCCTGTAACATTTCGCGAACCCCCACTTTATCTGTAGCTGAACTGCTTAATGGACAAATTACCCTGTGCTAATTACCATAATGTTTGGAAGGCGGAAAGTTAAGCCTGTTGTTTCCTCTGGCCAAAAGGCTGCTGGAAATGTATAAAAACCGGGGACAGGATCCTTCTTCATCTCAGATCTGCTTTGAGTTTCAAGAAGGGGAAACCCTGAGCCATAAGAATTGAGATCCCCAGACACTGACTGGAGTCACCCTGACTATGGACATTAGACTAGAACCTATGGACAATTTCAAAAAGAACTTTTGGCAAATACAAATTCACCATCTCTGCTACGTATCTGAGCTTCAAGAGATTGAACTCAGGTCTGTCTGAATATTGATCTTTCAACCAGCGCTCTCTCTTTTTTAAATAAATTTTAGTTTAGTTAATAAGAATTGGCTATAAGCTTGTGTGACTTCTGGTTAGCCGGTGGAGTAAAACCAAAGTCCTCTCTGTTTGGCTGGTTTGGTGCCTTGGGCTGTGACTACCCTGCCCTAAGCAATTTGTCCTGGATTACAGGGGTAGCCGTGTTAGTCTGGAATAGCAGAAGTGACAAAGAGTCCTGTGGCACCTTAAAGACTAACTAAAATTTTTTTAGAGCATAAGCTTTCGTGGGCTAATACCCACTTCGTCAGATGCATGCCATGGCAGTGGAATGTCCCCCCTCAGGCTCCTATGCGTAGGGGCAGCCAGGGGCGCTCTGGGAGGGAAGTAGGGTCTAGTGGTCAGAGCAGGGGGCTGGGAGCGGACTCCTGGGCCCAGGGTTGTCTTGGCAACAGAGCACAGGTGGGTCTATAGATGCCAAGCTTGAACCCTGCAGCGATAAACACCCCCATCTGAACCCCGTCCCCCCTCTGGAAGGATTGCGGAGTCAGCTCATGGCACTCCCATAGGAATGTCCGTCTGTCCGTCTGCAGACGTGCCAGGAGGACGGGCGCCTAGGACGCCACCTTTGTTGTAAAACACCAATGCTATCAGAACTATGCAAATAGCAGCTGATACGGCTCGGGATGGGTGGGTGGGGCAGGGACAGGACATGAGACTCAGAACCCTGCAGGAGCCCAGGGAGAGGGTCTGTATTCACAGGGTCTGTATTCATTCCTCCCCAAAGCAAGGCCACGGGGGAGAGGAGGCTGAGGCAGGGGACCCCAGCCCCTCCCCCTGGCCAGGATGCCTTGAGATGGCTTGTAAAGCCTTAGGATGGCTCATTATCTTCCCAGCACTGGCCCGTCATGTCAATGTCCCCTCCCCCTAGGGTGACCAGAGTCCCAATTTTGGGGGCTTTTCCTTTCTGTAGATGCCTTTTGCCTCCTCAACCCTGTCCCGATTTTTCACACTTGCTATCCGGTAACTCTACCTCCCCTGACAACCTGGGGACCCATCGCCTCAGGTGTCCTGGCCACAGCTTCAATGGAGCCAATTTTCACCAGTGGAGATCTGGCCCCATTGACTCCAGTGGAGCCACGGCCCATTGACCCCAGATGGGATCTGGGCCCATTGACCCTCCAGCTAGAATCTGGCCTGTCATAAGTGTGAAGTAGCCTAGAATTATTGTTTACCTGTAAGGGGTTAAGCTAAAGGTAACCTGAGAGGTGGACAACTGACCAATGAGAAATTCCTCAGGAGACAAAGGATTTTAAGTTTCAGTTTCTCTCTGGGTCTCTCTCTGTTCACCTCGGCTATGGGATGAACACAGCTATGTCTTTCCCTGTAACTATAGATTCTATCAAGTACTGTAGTCAGTAAGTTTACCTTCTTTTTATCACTTGGAGGGTTCTCAGTGGTGAGGGTTGGCTGGGTGCTTCTTGAGATTGTAAGATTCAGCAGAGATATCAACAGTGGGAGAAAGTTGCCTCGGGAGAGGTTTGGTTTCTGAATCTTTCTGTTGATTATGGTAGATGCTGTTCTATTGATGGTTATAAGGGATTTATTCCTTTCTTTTTTTTCTTTTATTAAAATCTTTCTTTTAAGAAGCTGACTGCTTGGTTTCCATTATGTAAGATCCTGGTTTTGGATGGGGCACGTCTCGCAGGAGCAGGCGAGATTTGGTTTTTTTATTCTCTCAAGCTTTCCAGGGAAGGAAGAAATTTGGGGGGTTAGTGGAAAGGGAAAGAAGGGTCCCAAACTACCCTAGACCTAGTTTGGTGGTGGCAGCATACAAGGTCCAGATACAGAAGAAGTTGTGATCTGGGGAAAAACATTTTAACCCAAGCTGTTAAAATAAGCTGGGGGGGGGGGTTATTTCTTTTTTCATGCGGGTCCCCACATCTGTACCCTAGAGTTCAGAGTGGGGAGGCAATCCTGACATGGCCCTATTGACCCCCCAGTTAGGATCTGGCCCCATTGACTCCAACAGAGCTATAGCCCATTGACCCCAGCTGGGATCTGGCCTCATTGACCCCAGCTGGGATCTGGCCCCATTGCCCCTGTCTTTAGCCGCCAGTCAAGATTCCCTCCCCACTCAGCTGTGGCTATCGGGCCTGTCTCTGTGCCCTGTGCTGGGTTTTTATGTGCCCTGGAGCCCGAGCGAAGAAAAACGAACTCCGATTTGCTTTTTTATTTACTCTCGTGCATCTGAATGATGCTGCTGCCCAGGAGATCAAAGAGCCATAAATCCAGCACCGTCTCCCCTCTAGTGCCCTACGGTAGAACCACTAGCCCCCACTCCTCTTCCAAAGCCCGGGAGTCCTGGCTCCCAGCCCCCCTGCTCTAACCACTAGCCCCCACTCCCCTCCTGGAATAGGGGAGACAACCCAGTAGTCCTGGCAACCAGCCCCTCCCCCTGTTCTAACTGTGTCACTTTACTGAAATTATCTGGGATCATATAAACCATTGGTGCAACCAAGGTCCTGTAGTGGCACCAAATCTTAGGTAAAGGGGGTCATATAAGGTGTCTACGAACAGGTTATGATCTGCTGATTATGAGTATGCTATCTGTATGTGTGTATCATTTTTGTAGTTGAAGTTATGAATATTGGCTCTGTACTGTCTGTCTTTCCAAATATTGTGCTATGCTGTTGGGGACATTTCAGAGCCCTTGGCGTTAAGCGTTGCTTGCCATGCTTGATGGCCCATTAAGGACCACCAGCTATACAATGGACCCATTAAGGGCAGGCAGACACATCCTGTGTCTTAGCAAGGGGGGGCAGGAATTGCCCAACTGACTCAAACTCCATTTTGCTGTAAGTTTCCACAGCGAAGGACAAAGAACATTCCTGCACCTGGGAAGGATATAAAAGGGTGGTACTCCATCCCCATCTGGTCTTCAATCTCCAGTCTGGCTCCTACTTCTGGATGGGACTTTGCTACAAAGAGGCCCGCTGGCCAAAGGATTGATGACCCATTCCTCCAGGGAATGTATTCCAGAGACTCTGATTTGAACCTGCAGTTATTCTACAACTGATGCAAGCCATTACTGCATGTAATTGATTTCCTTTAACCATTTCTAACCCTCACCTATATTTTTTCCCTTGTATAATAAACCTTTCGATTTTAGATTCTAAAGGATTGGCTACAACGTGATTTGTGAGTAAGATCTGATTTGTATATTGACCTGGGTCTGGGGCCTGATTCTTTGGAAACGGGGAGAACCGTTTTCTTTACTTGGGGTATAGGTTTTCCTAACCATTTGTCCCCAGGATAAGTGTCTCCTGGTGATGATACTGGGAAGCTGGAGTGTCTAAGGGAATTGCTTGTGTGACTTGTGGCTAGCCAGTGGGGCGAAACCAAAGTCTTTTCTGTTGGGCTGGTTTGGTTTGCCTTTAGGGCAGAGAAACCCCAGCTTTGGGCTCTAGTTGCCCTTTTGGAAGCAATTTGTCCTGATCTGACACTCTCAGTGGGTCCCACCAGGAACAGTACCGTCACAGTGGCGTAGTCATGCTAGGATCCACAGAACCAGGTCAATTGAGCTTTGGGTCAGAACCCCACGCTGTCCAAATTTGAATTTTGGGTGTTGAGAGTTTGATTGGTTAAAGAGTGGTTATAACGAGTGAGCAAAGAGCATTTGAGGGCCTTGACAAGAAAGCCCTGGAAGGTTTGTGTGCAGAAAAGGGAATAAGCTTTAAAAAGGAAGCTACAAATCAAGAACTGAGAGAGTGGTTAGTGGCTCAGCTGGAGAAGGAAGCCAAAGAAAAGAAGGCTTGGTTAGAAGAACTAGCCATAGAAAGGAAGGCTTGGTTAGAAAAATTAGCCAAAAAAGAGAGGCTGAATTAAAGAAGATTGCTGCTGAAAGAGAAAGGGGAATTCAGCTGATGCGACAGGCGAGAATTAAGCAGATGCAACAAGAAACTTCCAAACTTCAGCTCCAAGTCAAAAAAGTATGAGAAAAACAACAAAAACTGTATCCTCTTAAAAGTTCAGTTTGTGACAATGTTGGTATGCTGTATTACTCTGAGCAGTTTTCTGTGTCTAACCCATTATGCTATAACCAGGGGGAGGGGGATTCTCACCTGGAGGGAAGTAGCTGTTTGGGCAGGGTTTCTCCAAGGGTTTGTCTGGGCAAGAAAGCAGTTTGTATGTGAAGAAAGTCTCTGAATGTCTGTCTAATGTCTCAGAAGTGAATCTGGGGTTAGATCAAGCACAGGAAGAACTTATTAGTCAGGAAAGGGTTTCTCTGAAACAGATTACAGTGAATGGTCAGGTTAAAGCCCTAACTGAGAAAGAAAAGGGTAAGTCTTTGGTGAGTGATGAGGTATTGTTGGCTGGTACAGCTTGTAAAAGTGAACCTGAAAAGTTGCTGAAAGGATCTCAGTGTAGTGAGAAGAGCAGCAGTTTGTCTGTTGGGAGTGGCAAGGAAAGTTTGGATAAGCCTAGGCAGCCTTGTGAGCTGATGGCTTTATCCAGTCAGCAGTTTGGGAAGGCGAGGATAGTGGAAGAGAAGTGTTCCTATGCCTTACCTGTTCCCTGTGTGGGGGAGTGTGACAGTGAAGAGAATGGGCCTGTGTCTGTCAGGGGTATTAACTTGTCTATGGAGGAAGCTACCTCAGTTTCCAAGCAGTGGTCTGTGAACAGACCTGTGTGCTGGGACTAGGGAAGTGAGATCCCAAGCTGTGTGGCTGGTAAAGGAGAATGTGTCTCTGAATCTTCTTTGTCTGTGAAGCAGACAGAAGGTGCTGTTCAGCCTGTGATGGCTGAGAATAGTGCAGTTGTCTCAGAGTTGGTTTTGGATTCAGCTAAAGCCCAGAAAGGGAATGGTCCTAAGTTTGTGTCTGCTGGGGAGAAAGGCTCTATAACTAGGTCACATCCAGTTAGAGTCTTAGCAAAATCCCAGAGGCCAGACGATTCTGGTGCTTGTATTTTGCCTGTTGCTAGCGTGTTGCTGGAAAAGGGTGTAGCAACTCTGTCTAATCAGAGTGATACCCTAGTCAGGGCACAAGCAGAGCAGAAAGGTAATCTGGTTGGGTTACCTACTAATAGAGTGACAACTTGTAGCAAGAAGGAAGAAATTCCTGAACTGGTGTGTGGCAAAGGGAAGAAGAATGCTTCTAACCTCTTATCCAGTGAGTCTATGAGTTTGCCTGAAAGGGGATTGTATAGAAATCCACCTGATGGGCCAAGTGTGATCATGGATGTGAGGAAAGCCCAAAAAGAGTCTATTGTTGCTCAGGAAAGTGTTCCTTTGGAGCAAGCCCTAGGTGAAGAGGATAAGGTCAGGATTTCCGTAAGGGGTAGATTTTTACCTAAAGAAATTCCTGAGGAAAAAGATCTTAATCTATGCAAGCAGTTTGCAGCAGTTGAGGAGTGTGAAAGTGATTTAATCCAGGAAGTTTCAGTTCCTAACAGCCAGAAGTTTTCTGTAGTGAATGGATCTGTGGATTTTCCTGTGGAAAAATTCAGTGGGGATAGCTTTGAGAAGGAATTGGGACAGCTCTATGACCACGTGAATGGTATCTCTTTAAGACAAACTCCTGTCTGTGGTGATGCAGATAACTTGGCTGATAGAGAGAAAGACTTGCTAATAGCTGTTAGCAGGAAGAACCCTCCAGATCAGCCAGGAAATTCTGTTAGGTAAGAGAGAGCAGGGTTTGATCCTTTAGGGCAAGGAGAAAAAAGAGAATTTGATTTTGCAAAGGGGAGCCACAAAGTAACCCTAGAAGGCCAAGACTCCAATGGTATTGAGCCAAAAGTGGGGCCTGACAAACCTGATAGTAAATGAACCCTTGCAATGAACTTGTTATTATTACTAATGGTAATTTGTATAACTGCTGTGTTGTTATCACCAAAGACTGTAAGAATGTACAATGTGCCTAATCTTTTGGAAAATCCCTTGAACATATTAAGAGGAATACATGAGAACACACTTTGTGTTAAATGGCCTTGTTCTACTGATGTTTCACAGTTAATGCCTGTAAACAGTGTTGAAGCTTTTCAAAGGGAAACTGAGGCACACTACCATATTGTTTCCATGGCTAAATGCCAAGATTTCTGTGCTATGGACAACGTTAATATCTATATGGATTTGATGTTAATTGGGTTCCAAGCATTTGCCAGAGCTTGTGTGGATAAAGTAGCTGTTTTCTTTAGCTCTCGGCGAAATTGGATGAGACATACAGGAATCGTGCTGCAAGAGCAGATCCTGTCCACTGTCGTTCTACCCAAGTGGTACCTTGAATTTGTAAAGAGAATCTATCATGTTATTGGACATGACTTTGATAAGCTAGCTGTAGTAAGGCAAACCCAGGGATGGGGAGCTTTGGGATGCAGTCAGTGCTGTTTTGTCATCCCTTCCTGCATCAATTTTGCGTTGGGGGTGTCACGTTACTGAAATTATCTGGGATCATATAGATCATTGGTGCAACCAAGGTCCTGTAGTGGCACCAAATCTTAGGTAAAGGGGGTCATATAAGGTGTCTACGAACAGGTTATGATCTGCTGATTATGAGTATGCTATCTGTATGTGTGTATCATTTTTGTAGTTGAAGTTATGAATATTGACTCTGTACTGTCTGTCTTTCCAAATATTGTGCTATGCTGTTGGGGACATTTCAGAGCCCTTGGCGTTAAGCGTTGCTTGCCATGCTTGATGGCCCATTAAGGACTATCAGCTATACAATGGACCCATTGAGGGAAGGCAGACACATCCTGTGTCTTAGCAAGGGGGGCAGGAATTGCCCAACTGACTCAAACTCCATTTTGCTGTAAGTTTCCACAGCGAAGGACAAAGAACATTCCTGCACCTGGGAAGGATATAAAAGGGTGGTACTCCATCCCCATCTGGTCTTCAATCTCCAGTCTGGCTCCTACTTCTGGATGGGACTTTGCTACAAAGAGGCCCGCTGGCCAAAGGATTGATGACCCATTCCTCCAGGGAATGTATTCCAGAGACTCTGATTTGAATCTGCAGTTATTCTACAACTGATGCAAGCCATTACTGCATGTATTTGATTTCCTTTAACCATTTCTAACCCTCACCTATATTTTTTCCCTTGTATAATAAACCTTTCGATTTTAGATTCTAAAGGATTAGCCACAGCGTGATTTGTGAGTAAGATCTGATTTGTATATTGACCTGGATCTGGGGCCTGATTCTTTGGAATCGAGGAGAACCATTTTCTTTATTTGCGGTATTGGTTTTCCTAACCATTTGTCCTCAGGACAGGTGTCTCCTGGTGGTGATACTGGGAAGCTGGAGTGTCTAAGGGAATTGCTTGTGTGACTTGTGGCTAGCCAGTGGGGCGAAGCCAAAGTCTTTTCTGTTTGGCTGGTTTGGTTTGCCTTTAGGGCAGAGAAACCCCAGCTTTGGGCTCTAGTTGCCCTTTTGGAAGCAATTTGTCCTGATCTGACACTCTCAGTGGGTCCCACGAGGAACAGCACCGTCACAAACTGCTAGATTCCACTCCCCTTCCCAGGAATAGAACCCAGGAGTCCTGGCCCGCAGCAGGGTGCAGCAGCCCAGGAGTGAGGGGGACGGAACGGATGACACCACACCCTCTCGAAGGACATGCCAAGTCACACCTCCCACAAGGCACGAGGAAGTAACGATTGCATTTCTCATCCTTTCTGCCTGGATTTCCAAGGAGAGGGACCAGTGGGCTTTCCTGGGGCGAAGCCACAGACCCAATTTAACCAGCCACTTGGGCCACAGAAAACTCACTGTCCAGTGGGGACACAGGAGACCAGCCACCAGCTCATCCCTGACACATCGCTTGGGGTGGCTCCCAGTCCGGACACCTGGGTTCCAGCCCTTCTGCCAGCTCCCAGCATGCTGGCTGCTGGAGAGGAGGTGAGGATGGGCTCTCTAGATGCCTGGGCCAGGGTTTGTAAGGAGGGGAGTGGTGTCTAGTGGTTAGACCAGGGGTTGTGGTGGGATTCAGGACTCCTGGGTTCTATCGCTTGCCCTGGAAGAAGACTGGGTTAGAGTAGAGAAACTGGAGAAAGGATTGCGGGATTCCTTTCCCCTCTGGGAGATGAATGGGGTCTACTAGTTACAGCCAGGGGAAGTGTGGGTCAGGACTCTGTGCGAAGTTTAATTTTGCTTTTGCAAAATCAAAAAACGACCAAGCAACAAAGGTAAAGGGGGATTGCGGGCTCAGCTGACCGCGGGATTCTAACCCCAGCAGAGGGAAGGAGTGGGGTGTAGTGGTTAGAGTGGGGCCTTGGAGTCAGGAGTCCTGGGTTCTTTCCCAGATTTGGGGGAGTGCAGTTTAATGGTTACAGCAGGGGGCTGGGGAGAGCCAGGATTCCTGGGTCCATCCCCCCAGCATGTCAATCTCCCCTCTGTTCTTCCACTGGTAAAATGGGGGTAAATGTTTGTGACCTACTTTTTCCACATGCTCGCCCATGACTGGGTGATATGGGCTGTGCGAAGCTGATGGGCACGGGGAGATGGAAATTTGTCTGGCTCAGCTGAGTGAGGGCATGGTGGGGATAGGGAGAGGGGGACCCCAAGACAGGAGAATGCAACTGTCCACAAAGGGGGGGCACCCAGCACTGGGATGGGGAGGTGCCAGTCAGGATGTGGGGCATGGTCATTACACCCCCCACAGAATGGGTCCCCAACTTGAAGAAATTGACTCAAGGGGACGATCCTTTCCCCCCTCCCCAGCAGTGTTGCAAAAACTGCTTATTTCCTTTGGAGTTCAGTCCAATACACCTCAAAGGACAGGCATAACTCAGTAGACTTCTGGAAAAACAAGATTTATTGCAAGCAATAAGGAGTCAGAAGGGGTTATCACCCAAACAACTGGCTCACCTCAATACATGTGTGTAGATATTTTATACCCCTGTGTTGATAAGGGAGGGGGACTGTCAATCCACTTACACAGGTGGGAACACTTAATGGCTATTACATCCATTGTTGGTCTTAATCTCTTTCATTTACATGTCTGGTAAACAGGAGGTTCAAAACACTTAGGGGTACTTAGACACTATGATGCCTGCACATCTGTGGCAGGGTGAATGCAAGTTTAAAATGCATGTTAAACTAGGGGTCAATAGTACATATACAGGGAGTGAGATTATAAGTCTAAGGTTATTTTAAAATCATACTACAACATTCTAAGTTACATTTTCCTAACAATCATTTTCTTAACAGCAGCGACTCCATTAACGAGGTTCAGGGAACGGAACCAACAGGTCCGATCCGCTCACGGTTCCCTGTCCTGTCACCACGTCTCAGCAGCGAGACAGGCTGGGAGGGAAAGTGGGTTTCCCTTCGTTAGGGAGAGTGGAGGGACGGAGGGTTTCTAACTGAAGGAGGGCACGGCTCACCCAGCCCTGTTCCTAGAACACAGCTACCCTGGCTCCCAGCTCCCTGCTCTGATCAATAGACCCTACTCCCCTCCCAGGGCCATGGATAGAACCCAGGAGCCCTTGGTCCTACCCTCCTGCTCTGATCACTAGACCCCGCTCCCCACCCAGAGCCAAGGATAGAACCCAGGAGTCCTTGGTCTCACCCTTCTGCTCTAACCAGTAGACCCCACTCCCCTCCAAGAGCCAAGGATAGAACTCAGGAGTCCTGGAACTCAGCCCCTGCTCTAACACCCACCCCCTGTGATTGGCAGGGGAAGCGAGTGACAGGTCGGGCTCAGACAATGGTTTATTTTATGGGAGAGGTTTATTAACTTCTCCTTATTGAGGTTGTTTAACAATCGATCCCCAGAGCTGGGAGGCGGGTAAAGCTACGTGCAGCTCAGGGAAGGAGGGGCCCATCGCAGCTGGGCGTGAGCCACCCACAGCCTGTCTGGAGCACGGATCCAGGACACCCTGGCTCTGGGGAAGCTGGCAGGCGGCTCTTCGGAGTCCCTGGGATGGCTCAGTGGCTGGAGGTTGCAGCCAGGACTCCTGGGTTCTCTCTCTGGCTCCAGGAGGGGAGTGGGGTCTAGTGATTAGAATAGGAGGAGCTGACAGGCAGGACTCCAGGGTTCTCTTCCCCAGATCTGGAAGAGGAGTGGGGGGACTGAGAGGCAGAGCTCCTGGGTTCTATTCTAAGCTCTAGGAGGGGAGTGTGGGCTAGTGGCTAGAGCAGTCAGGGGGCTGAGAGCTAGGACTCCTGGGTTCTCGCCCCAGCTCTGGGAAAGGAGTGGGGTCTAGTGGAGCTAAAAGATCAAGAATCTGGGGTTGTGTTTCCTAGTTCTGGGCATTGATTTCCTATTTTAACCACAAGATCACCCCCTTAGAATTAGAGATTGAACCCAGGAGTCCTGGCTCACAGTCCCCCACCCTCTAACCACTAGATCCTGCTTCCTTCCACCTTTGATGATATTTATGAAAATTTCCCTCTGAGTAACAACCACTTCCCTGTTGTCCAAGGTGCCTGCCCGCCCCACCCCCTGTGGCCCATCCTGTGTGTTTGCTCACACGATCTCATGCATCGCAGGCGCTCCGATCTCTGTCCGGCGCTGCCCCCCCCTTCCACCCCCCCCGCCCACACCTGCCGCTGGCTAAACAGGAAACTGAGCTAAATAAATACAGGAGCCGGCTACATAAATTCCAGCTGTGTCTAGTGTCTGCTAATGGGACGGGAGCCCTGAGCTTGCTCGCATGGCTACTGGGAAGGAGGGCTAGGAGCCAGGATTCCTGGGTTCCATCCACATGACAGGGAGGGGAGGGGCATCTAAGAGTTAGAGCAGAGGGTCTGGGCATGAGGATTCCTGGTACTCCTCCTGCTCACGCGGGGAAGTGGGATCTAGTGGATTCGGATGGGGGGACTGGAGCCAGGACTCCTGGGTTCTATCCCCAGGGCTAGGAGAGCGTGACAGGATTCCCAGAGTGCAACCTGGAACTCAGGTACCCCTGAATCCTCTGCCCCACCAGTCTGAGCTTGCTGTGATGCTGTGACAAGCTACAAACCCAGTCCGCCCCTACCTCAATGCAGAGAGGATGCGCGCACACATTTTATTAACCGAGCTAAGATCTCCAGGCACTTCAAGCAAAATTCACTATTTTAGGTATAATATAAAACAGGCGTATTAATACAGAAAGAGAGAGTTAAGTGATTATAAGTGGTAGGCAGAAAAGTTAGTTACCAAAGAAAAGAAAAAGAAGCGTGCAATCTAAATCTTCAACCTCCAAGGGTATGTCTACACTCCCCGCCCGTCTAATGTAGACACAATAAATCGATTCCCGAACGCGCTCTCCATCAACTCTTGTACTCCACCTTGGCGAGAGGCCGAAATGGAGTCGATGGGGGAGCGGCAGCAGTCTACTCCCTGCCGTGTGGACGGCCAGGCAAGTGGTCCTAAGATACGTCGACTTCAGCTGTGCTATTCACATAGCTCAAGTTGCATATCTTAGGTCAACCCCACCACCCAATGTAGACCAGCCAGGCCTAAGACACTAGGCCCGTATTTCAATCTCAGAGTTTTCTCCCCGCTCTTTGCCTGGATGTTACAGTCCCCAATACACAGGTGTCTCCCCTGCTGAAGTTCTCTCTCTTCCCTGTGTCCTTGTGGCTTGCAGCATAGGTGGAGGCGGAGAAAGGCCAAGCCATGCTTCCTCTGCCCCTTATTTTATATCCTTAGCCCGTATGCTTAGAAGACACTAACCCAGACCCGTCCTGAAGGGTTTTGCTGAGTCACTGGGATCACATAAATCCCCCATTGTGTGGTGCTTGTGCAACTATCATTGAATTGTGAATCCCTTGACTGAAACTCCCCTGTTGATGAATGGCCAATGAACGCCCACCTGGGCAGGGGTCACCACTTTTGTAGCAAAGACTATCAAACTTCCAACACATTTCACTGGCAACCATACAACAAAATCTTGTAACTTCCTACACAAGATAGACGTATTTGGACAGGACAACATATTTGTGATACAGGCATATTTTGTAACACTAATAGCATAATCATATGACACTGGTGAATATGGGGTTCTAGAGTGTAGCTTTGGGGTACAGAGTGCCACAAAGGGGAATGGGATATAGTAGTCTGGAGTATGAGTGGCTGGAGTCAGAACTCCTGGGTTCTAGCCCCAGTACTGGGAGGGGAGTGGGATCTAGTGGGTTGGAGGAGGAAGGGGATGGCTACCAGGACTTCTGGGCTCCTTCAGCAGCTGATGAGCCTGTTCTCCTTTGAAGGAGCCGAGAAGATGAGTTCAAATGTTTACATCCCACTGGTTCTCACCGTCTACATCTTCACCTTCCTGACCGGCCTCCCGTCCAACCTCCTGGCCTTCTACACTTTCCTGGTGAAAGTCCGCCAGAAACCCACCCCCATTGACATCCTTCTTCTCAACCTCACCACCTCCGACATCTTCCTCCTCATCTTCCTCCCCTTCAAGATGGTGGAGGCTGTCTCAGGCATGGTGTGGCTCTTGCCTGCTTTCCTCTGCCCACTCACCAACTACTTCTACTACAACAGCATCTACATCAGCTCCCTGTTCCTCACGGCTGTCAGCGTTGATCGCTACCTAGGAGTGGCCTTTCCCATCAAGTACAAGCTCCGGCGCCGTCCAGCTTATGCTGTTGCAACCTCCGTGCTCTTCTGGGTGGTCAGCTGCATCCACTGCACCGTCGTCTACATTGTCCAGTATGAGGTCCTGAGCCCCAATGGGACCTCAACCTCCCATAACATGTCCCACTGCTACAAACATTTCTCCCCTACGCAGCTCCAGATCCTGCTCCCTGTCCGGCTGGAGTTCTTCGTCATCCTCTTCTGTGTTCCCTTCGCCATCACCATCTTCTGCTACGTCAACCTCATCCACATCCTGCTGGCCTTGCCCAACATCACACCCCGGAGGAAGCAGCGGGCCGTGGGCCTGGCTTTGGCCACCTTGTTGAACTTCATCGTCTGCTTCGCCCCCTACAACCTGTCCCACGTGGTGGGCTTTGTGCAGAACGAGAGCCCCTCCTGGCGGGTGTACGCTCTTCTTCCCAGCACCCTCAACGCCGCCTTGGACCCCGTCATCTTCTACTTCTCCTCCACTGCTGTCCAACAGGCCTTCGTCAACTGCCTGGCTGGCCTACGGCACAAACTCAGCACCATCATGGCCTCGTGCCATCTCCCCTGCTTGACTCGCTGCTGGGAAGTGGGCAGCGATTTGAAGGAAGCCAATGAGGACATGGTTGAGGAGTCGACAACTTGACCCCCAGGATGAGACCAACTCTCTGTTGCCTCTGCAGAGCCTTCCTTGTCCCGTGCACCGCAGGGGCAAGAGATCCTGCATCTCAGCCAGGGACACATCTTCTGTCCTTCCCTGCATCTCCCGAGGGGGCCATAGGCCACCTCAGACAGCAGTGTGTGGCGGGGCTTGGAGTTGGTGCCCAACTTCCACAAGGCTTCGGCCTACTTGAGCTTCAGTGTGGTTGGCCAAAGTCACACAGGGGTTTGGCCGGCCTCAAGTTGGGGTCAAGGGCCTTCCATTGCCACTGCTGGACCACGAGCAGTACCGGATTTACAATCGCGCCAATGGGACGGGGCCCACACTTAGAAGGGGCCCTGATGCCAGGACCATGCCTCCACCCCCGCTGCACCCTGAGGCCTCACCCACCCCAACCTCCGCTCGCTGTTCGCGCCTCTCCACCCCCTCCCCGGCTCAGGCCTCTCCACCTCTTACGCCCCATCCAGGGGCGGGTGGGGACTCGGGGGGAGAAGAATCCAAGTGGGAGCAGGGGCTTGAGGGAGAAGAGGCTAAGCGGAGGCAGGGTGTTGGGGCAGAGCGAGGGGTGGGGCCACGGCCCGGGCACGGGGGCCCACAAAAGACTCATCCAGCCCTGGCCAAGAGCGGTTGGCCAAACTCCCCCTGGACTTTGGCCCGCTCAAGGACTGAGCCTCTCTCGGTGTCAGGGTTGCCATGGCATCAAGGGCCATGAACAAGAGCCAGGCTCCATGAGGGGTCTGTGGGCCCCGAGGTTGCCCTCATTGAGCTATGGAGAGCTTCTCCGCCTTGGCCACTGGTATTAGTGCGTGTCGGCCTCTGTGGAAATGTCGTTACTGCCTCGGTGGGACTGGAACGCAGCCCAGCACGCTACTGCGTGAGCTAAAGGAGCAGTGCCTTGTGTTGGCGGCAGTAGTAAGGCTGTTATCCGCCATGTGGATGGGAAGGATTTGGACTCTGGACCTTCACCATGAACGCATGGCGCAAGCGGAAGGGCCAGTGCCGCTTGGTAGCAGTGGTGGGAGCAGGCTGTTACTGAGCAGGATTTGAACGCAGGACTTCTAGCACCACAGTGAAGGACTCATGTGATCTAAAGGCAGAATTCCCTTTATAGCAGTAGTAGGGCTGTTATCCTCCAAGTACGCTGTTGCTGGGGGCTGGGCGATTAGCGGGCACAGGTACAATGGACACTGGCCCCTGTGGGTCTGTTCCAGGTCCAGACGTAGAGCTGAGATCTCCCTCACACAAGGTCCTGCACCTCATCCCTTCGCTGGGGGATCTGGCGCCCCCCAGGGGCAGTGGCTTTAGCTGCATATTAAATAAAATAATTTATTTATTATCCAACTGCGATTATTTTCTTTTTTCTCTTCTGGTCTGGGGTGAGGTCTAGTGGGTTAGCGTCGGGGGGGAGGGGGGGAGCCAGGACTCCTGAGTTCTATCCCTGGTTCTGGGAGGGCAGTGGAGTCTATGGGTTAGAGTCGGAGGAGGGGGAGTTGGGGAGGTAGGACTCCTGGGTTCTATCCATGGGAAGGGCCCATGGCTGGGAAGCAGGCCTCACACGTATTGTTGCTGGCAACTTTTAATTAACTGCAAGGCGTGAATCTGGCACCACAGGTGAGCAAACAGTGTCTCCGGAGTGCTGATATTAACCGGGGTTAATGGATAACAGGGCCAGGCAGAGCCCGGGGCAGCCGGGGGGTTTCACAAGGAGCCACCAGGTGCCAGGCCATGGGACGCTGCCATGGGCCTGACCCCCAACTCCCCCCATCACCTCCGGGGCTTCCCCAGAGCAGGCGCCCACCCACTAGTGTTGCCAACGGTCTAACTGCGGAAAACCGAACACCCTTGCCTTGCGCCCTGCCCCGCCCCTTCCCAAGGCCCCGCCTCTTCCCTGCGCCTTCTCAAAGGCCCCGCCCCTGCCCCAAGGCCCTGCCTGTCCCCAAGGCCCCGCCCCTGCCCCTTCCCCAAGGCCCCGCCCCTGTCCTGCCCCGTCTTGAAGGCCCCGCCCCTGCCCTACTTCTCCCCGAGGCCCTGCCCCCACTCACCCCATTCTCCCCACTTCCGCTCACTTACTCATTTTCACAGGGCTGGGGCAGGAGGTTGGGGTGTGGGAGGGGGTGAGGGCTCCAGATAGGGGTGCAGGCTCTGGGGTGAGGCCAGGGATTAGGGGTTTAGGGCACAGTGGAGGCTCCGAGGTGGGGCCAAGGGGGTTGGAGTGTGGGGGGGGATTAGGACTGGGGCAGAGGGTTGGGGCGTGGGAGAGGGTTCGGGATGTGGGTTCCAGTGACCTCAGGCAGCCCTGGCATTCCCCGGGGTCAGAGGACGTCCACACAGCTTCCGGTAAGCAGCCGGCATGCCCGTCCAGCTCCTAGGCAGGAGGGGCGGGAAAGGCGGCCTCAGCTGCAGCTCCCATTGGCCTCTGTTCCCGGCCAATGGGAGCTGTGGAGGCAGCGCTCGGGGCGGGGGCAGTGCGCGGAGACCTCCTGGCCAGCCCTCCGCCGAGGAGCTGGAGAGACATGCCAGCCGCTTCCTGGGAGCCAGGCATGGAGCCTGCCGGTGCTGCGGCCAACTGGGCTTTTATCGGCCCGGTAAGTGGTGCTGACCGGAGCCGCCAGGATCCCTTTTCAATTGGGCGTCCTGCTCAAAACCCCAAATGCCTGGCCTGGTAAGTGGCAAACACTCTCCCCCCCACCGCACACACATAGGGGCTCCCAACCTCTCATGTACACGGGCAGCTGGGGGAGGGGGAGTGCAGTACAGCTGGCTGTGTCCCTTGGCGTGTCTGGTCGGGGGTGTGTGTGTGTCATGGGCTCCCACATGCCCTGACAAGGATTGCTGGGGGTCAGTGGAATGTGGGGGTGTGTGTGGGGGAGGGAAGTCTGGGAGGGAGGTGTGTCTGTTTATGCGCACACAGCGCCGAGCGCATCCCCTCCAGCAGGGGGCAGCAGGAACACACGCACGCACACACACGGCTGCACAAAATCTCCCCACACGTACACACCCATAGGACATTGACACACCCCATGCGCACAACAGCAGTGTGGGTGCATTCAGCCGGGTGCACTACAGGCCCCAGGGTGGCGCTAGGGGGCGCTGTGCTGCAGGGGGCAGGGTGGGGGCTCTCCCCAGGCAGTCAGGGCTGGTCCCAATGCCCCATCATGACACTAGGGGGCGCTGTGGTGCAGGGGCAGGGTGGGGGCTCTCCCCAGGCAGTCAGGGCTGGCGCCAATGCCCCAGCATGGCACTAGGGGGCGCTGTTCTGCAGGGGCAGGGTGGGGCCTCTCCTCTGGCCGGCCGTGCTGGCCCCAATGTACCAGGCGGCACTAGGGAGCCCTGTGCAGTGGCGGTGGGGAGTGTTGCCGAGTCCCTCCAGGGCTGCCAACTTTCTCATTGCACATAACTGAACACCCTTGCCCCGCCTCTTCCCTGAGGCCCCGCCCCTTCCCCACCCCCGGACCCTGCCAAAAGGCAGAAGAACCAGCTGCCAGATGGGTTTGTCCCGCATGGCGCGGTGCGAAGGGCATCACATTTACATAGGGGAGGTAACTAAACGCAGAACACCCATTCCCAACCCCGCTGGGCTGGCTTCTGTTATTACAGGTACAACCCCACCCCATGCTCCCCAGGGACCTCACACCAGTTTGGGAGTGAGGGCTGGAAACCAGAGCTCCTGGGTTTTATCCCTGGCTCTGGGTGGGGAGCGGAGTCTCATAGTTACAGCAGCAGAAGAGCCCAGAACTCTGAGCCCACTTGCGTATGAGGTTCTCCAAAGCCTCAGTTTCCCTAGCTGTGCAGCAGCTCTCAGGCTGTGTGCATTGCCACAAGCCGAGTACGACGCAGGCCAGAGTCAAAGCCCCGGCTGCTCCTCACATTTGATCCCCCACTTTGGGGATGGGGGTTGAAGACCCCTGAAAATGTCCCTCCCCCCACTTCCCAGCAGCTGTTTCCCCATGTCAGGGGTCGCCGGCTGGGTCTCGCCCGGGGTATTTTTGTCTCAGAGACGCTGTCACTTCCTCTGGGCTTTGAGCAAACCAATGTGAGGGGGAGGATGTGGGAGAGCGGCCTCAGGATGTGAGACTCGACATTGACTGTCTCTGCCCCACACCCTGCTCCTGACCGCAGCCGTCAGGTCCCTTTTTGACTGGGCGTTCTGGTCCAAAACTGGACACCTGGCCCCCTATCCACTGACCCCCTCCTCCGCTGACCCTTCTCTGGGCAAAGCCCCAGCAGGCAGCAGTGCAGGGCTGGGCCACCCCCGGGCCACTTACCTGGGCTGGGACTGCCCCCCACAACCCCCCATCCGAATCCTCGCAGGGCGCCTGGGCCCAGCAGCGCCCCGCCCGGAGCTCCCTGAGCAGCTGCAGATCCTGCCTCCCCCCCCACCGCAGAGCATCGAGACTGTGGAGGGGGAGGCAGCTCAACGATTTCACGTCACCCCTTCCTGCATCGATTTTGCGCTGGGGGATGTGACGTTATCGACGCGAACGGTGACCGTATAGATCATTGTTGCAAGGAACGTCCCATAGTTGCACCAAATCTTGTACGGAGGAGGTCAAGTAAGGTGTCTATGAAAAGGTTATGATTGGCTGGTTATGATTACGCTCTCTGTAGGCAGATAACGTTTGTGTATTTAAAGTTATACGTCTTGGCTCTATCCCTGTTTCAAATGTTGGCTCCCGGGGTAACGCCCATGAAGTAATCAGCCAGATATGCCAGTTAAGGTATCTGCAGAAATGTTATAATTTGCCAGATATAATAATCTTGTTTATATGTTTGTATCACCTTTGAATTATGAGTTACAGGTACGTCTGTGTTTCAAACTCGGGCTGTGCTTCCAGGTGACACTCCAGACAGTTTGGCATTAGCACTGCCTAGCCTACTTGGTGGCCCATTAAGGACCATCAGCTCTACAAGGGACCCATTGAGAGACGGCAGATACACCTTGTGACTCAGAAAGACATGCAAGGACATGCCTATGGAGAGACCGCTAAGGCTTCCAAGCCATGTGCTGGGCAGCTTGTGTTTGAAACAAAGGAAGCACAGGCCGCATGGCAAAAGACTACAAAAGGCAGCTGCATCCCCTCCATTTTGTCTTCAATCCTGCTTCTGACTTCTGGAGGAACTTTGCTACAAAGTGAAGCTCTGAACAAAGGACTGAAGGACCCATCCCTGCTGGGGATGGACTCCAGAGACTTGATTTGAGCCCGCAGTTTATTCCATCACTGTTACAAGCCTGAACCAAGAACTTTGCCATCACTGGATGTAATTAATTCCATTTCACCAGTTTTAACTCTCATCTATATTTCTTTCTTTTTATGAATAAACCTTTAGATTTTAGATTCTAAAGGACTGGTAACAGTGATTTGTGGGTAAGGTCTGACATAAGTCTGGGGCTTGGTCCTTTGGGATCAGGAGAACCATTTTTCTTTTACTGGGGTATTGATTTTCATAGCCGTTCATCCTCATAAGGAGCGGCGCTGGTGGTGATACTGGGAAACTGGAGTGTCTAAGGAAATTGCTAGTGTGACGTCTGGTTAGCCAGTGGGGTAAAACCGAAGTCCTCTCTGTTTGGCTGGTTTGGTGCCTTTGTAGTGAAGGACCCCCTTGGGCTGTGACTGCCCTGCTCTAAGCAATTTGTCTTGAATTGATACTCTCAGTTGTGTCCCGCGAAAGGCCGCTTTGTTACATGTACAGTTTGTGTTTACAGGAGATTGTGTGAATGGGCTCCTGCCCTGCGGAAACCCCACAGGGGGCGGCGGGGGCGTCATCTCTGTAGCAGTCCCATGGCCTGTAAGCCAGTGGTTCCTCCAGCTGCCCATGAGAGATCACCAAGTTGCCCCAGACCCTGCTCGGCCCAGTTATCCATTAACTCCTGGTTAATATCAGCACCACGGAGATGCTATTTGCTCATCTGTGGTGCTAGATTCATGCCTGCAGCTAATTAAAAGTCACCAGTGACAATATATGCGAGACCTGTTTCCTAGCCATAGTCCCCTCCCATGGGTAGAATCCAGGAGTCCTGGCCCCCAGCCCACCCCACCTCTAACCCATAGATCCCATTCCAGTCCTGAAGAAAACAATCTCAACTGGATAATAAATCATAATTTTATTTAATATGTAGCTAAAGCCACTGCCTCTGGGAGGCGCCAGATCCACCAGCTAAGGGAGGAAGCGCAGGGCCTTGCGTGAGGGAGATCTCAGCTCTACGTCTGGACCTGGAACAGACGCGCCGGGATCAATGTCCATTGTACGTGTGCCTGCTAAAAACCCATCCCCCACCAACTGGGAGGATAACAGCCCTACTACTGCTGCAAAAGGCACTCGGCCTTTATATCTCCTGATCCCTTCCCTGTGGTGCTGGAAGTCCACACTAAAGGGATTTTTAGCCTGTGAATGAAACACGTGGGGATTAAAAGCTGTAATCAAGTGAAGCTTGCCCCTTAAGAATCTGCAGCCTGCTTGTATATCCTCTTAGGGTGAGAATCCACTACTCATATCCAGTCTATTTAGTATATTCAGCTTAGTTTGTGTTTCTTTGTTTATTTGCTAGGAAATCTGCTTTGATCTGTTTGCTATCCTTTATCCCTTATAATCACTTAGAATCTATGTTTTGTAGTTAATAAACTTGTTTTTGCTTTGTCTAAGCCAGTCTAACTCAGGGACAAAAGACTGTTGCATATTCCTCTCCATATTGAGGGAGGGGGCGAATTTTATAAGCTTACACTGTACAATTGCCTATGCAATGCAAGACGGTATAGCCTTGGGTTTATGCTCCAGAGTAGCTTTCCCATGCAGGGGTTGGTCAGGAAGCTGCTTGTAACTGCAGATGGGTGTGTTCCTATTAGTATCTATGCTGGTGAAAGTGCAGGCTAGAGGGCTTGGTAGCTTCTCACAACAACACAGTGTGAGAGGGAGCCCAGGTTGGTGGGTCAGAAGGCTCAGTGGTGCCCCAGTTCCAGGTGGAGGGAACCCACCACACCGGAATCAAATACAGGATGTGTTGCTTCTGCATAGCATGGGGCAAGGAAGGTTCTGCGAAGCAAGCAGAGAGTTGGTCTGACCCAGGGAGTTAAGCGGTCAACTCCTCAGCCTCCATCCCATTGGTCACCTACACCTCTCTGCTCCCTAACCCACAGCGAATGAAGCAGGGGAGATGGCACGAGGCCATGATGGTGCTGAGTTTGTGCCGTAGGCCAGCCAGGCAGTTGGTGAAGGCCCGTTGGACGGCAGTGGAGGAGAAGTAGAAGATGATGGGGTCCAAGGAGGCGTTGAGGTTGCTGAGAAGAAGAGCGTACACCCGCCAGGAAGGGCTCTCATTCTGAATAAAGCCCACCAAGTGGGACAGGCTGAAGGGGGCGAAGCAGATTATGAAGTTGAACAAGGTGGCCAGAGCCAGGCCCACGGCCCGCTGCTTCCTCCGGACCGGGGTGTTGGGCAAGGCCACCAGGATGCGGACGAGGTTGACGTAGCAGAAGATGGTGATGGTGAAGGGGAGGCAGAAGAGGACGATGAAGAACTCCAGCCGGGCAGGGAGCAGGATCTGGAGCTGCGTAGGGGAGAAATGTTCGTAGCAACTGGAGGTGTTATTGAAGGTTGTGGTCTCATTGGGGCTCAGGACTGCGTACTGGACGATGTAAACCAAGCTGCAGTGGGCACAGACCACCACCCAGAAGACCACGGAGGTGGCAACAGCATAAGACGGACGGCGCCAGAGCTTGTACTTGATGGGAAAGGCCACCCCTAGGTAGCGATCAATGCTGATGGCCATGAGGAAGTAGGAGCTGAGGTAGATGCTATTGAAGTAGAAGTAGCTAGTGAGCGAGCAGAGGAAAAATGGCAAGAGCCACTCCATGCCTGAGGCGGCCTCCACCATCCTGAAGGGGAGGAAGATGAGGAGGAAGATGTCGGAGATGGTGAGGTTGAGGAGAAGGATGTCGACAGGGGTGGGTTTCTGGCGGACCTTCACCAGGAAGGTGTAGAAGGCCAGGAGGTTGGACGGGAGGCCGGTCAGGAAGGTGAAGATGTAGATGGTGAGAATCATTGGGATGGAAACATTCGAACTCATCTTCTTGGCTCCTATGGAGGAGAACAGCCTCATCAGCTTCCGGAGGAACCCTGGAGTCTTGATAGCCATCCCCGTTCTCCTCCAACCCACTAGATCCCACTCACTTCTGTGGCACTCTGTACCCCAAAGCAACACTCTGGAACCCCATAGTCATCAGTGTCATAGGATTGTTATGTGTCATACAAAGCATGCCATGTAAGACATCATAGTAAAGCTCATGATCTGCCAAAAATTGCTCTTCTGACCAAATACGTCTATCGTTAGTGTGGAAGAAGTTATACGATTTTTCTGTATGCTTGTCAGTGTAATATGGTGGAAGTTTGAGAGTTCTTCCCACCAGGGTGGTGACCCTGCCCAGGTCACTGGTCATTCATCAACAGGGGTGTTGCAATCAAGGGATTCACAATTCAAAGATAGTTGCTCAAGCACCACACAATGGGGGATTTACGTGATCACTGTGACTTAGCAAAGCCCATCAGGACAGGTCTGGGTACACACCCCACCTCCTGACTGGCACCGCCCCATCCCAGTGCTAGGTGCTCTCCGTACGTGGACTGTTGTGTTCTCCTGTCTCGGGGTCTCCACCATGCCCTCACCTCACTCAGCTGAGCCAGACAAATTTCCATCTCCCCGCCCCCGTCAGCTTCGCTCAGCCCTGATCACCCAGTGCTGAGTGAGTGTGTTGAAAAAGTAGGTCATAAACCTCACCCTCATTTTTACTGGTGGAAGAACAGAGAGGAGATTGACATGCTAGGGGAAGAACTCAGGCATCCTGTCTCCCCCCAGCTTGCTACTCTAACAGGACTGCACTCCCCACAATCTGGGATAGAACCCAGGAGTCCTGACTGCCAGACCCATCTGTTCTAGCCACTACACCCAACACTGGGGCTAGGGTCCACTCCTCTCCCACCTTTTACTTTGTTGCTTGTTTGTTTTGTAATTTTGTAAAAACAAAATTAAATTTTGCACAGAGGCCTGGGCATGATGAGTAAAGGGAAATGAAAACTGGTCAGGGCTGGAAATAAAACTCAGGAGTCCTGACCTGTCACCTTAACCAGTAGGCTCCGTTCCCCTCCCAGGGCTAGGAAAGGAAACCAGAACTCCTTTCTCTGGTTCTGCTCTGCTCTAAACCAGTTCCCTTGAAGTCCAGGGAGAAATCTCAGAAGTCCTGGCTCTGAGCCCCGCTTGTCCTAACCACTAGTCCCCACTCCCCTCCAAATGATCCCTGACCCAGGCAGCTAGAGAGCCCAGCCTCACCTCTTCTCCAGCAGCCGGTGCGTTGGGAGCCGGCAGAAGGGCTGGAAGGAACCCAGGTGTCCGTGCTGAGAACCACCCCAAGTGATGTGTGAGAGATGAGCCGGTGGCTGGTCTCCTGCGTCCCGGCTGGGGAGCGAGTTTTCTGTAGCCTGGTCAGCTGGTTAAATTGGGTCTGTGGTTGCTCCCCAGGAAACGTCCCAGTCCCTCTCTTCAGAAGTTCACGCGGAACGGCTGAGAGATGCAATCGTTACTTCCTCGTCCCTCACAGGAGATGTGAAGCTTCACATCCTTGAGCGGGTAGGGAGTCACCCACTAGCTTCCTGCACCCTGCTGTGGGCAAGGACTCCTGGGTTCTATTCAGGTGGGGGAGGAGGGACTAGTGGATAGAGCTAAGGGGGCTGGGAGCCAGCACTTGTGGGTTGTCTCCCCTACTCCGGGAGGGGAGTGGGGTCTAGTGAGTTCTACCGCAAGGCACTGGAGGGGCGGCAGCACTGGATTTACGGTTGTTTCTCTGATCTCTCAGGCTGCAGCATCTTTCAGAAGCACGATAGCAAATAAACGGGAAGGGTTGGGGTCCCCAGCCTCAGTCTCCCCTCCCCCGTGGCCTTGCTTCAGGGAGGGCTGAATGAACCCCGTGAGTACAGACCCTCACCCCGTGCTCGTGTGGGGCTCTGGGTCCCCTGTCCTGTCCCTCCCCCACAGTGGAGCAGCATCAGTTTCTATTTACATAGTTCTGATAGCGTCGGCGCTGTGCCGCGAAGGTGGCGTCCCAGGCACCTGTCCTCCTGGTGCGTGCACAGATGGACAGACGGACGTTCCTGTGGAGTGCCACGGGCTGGCTTCCCCGTCCTTCCAGAGGGGAGATGGGTGTCAGGTGGGGGTGTTTATCACTGCAGGGTCACTTTGGTACCATTACACGTACAGTTTGTGTTTACAGGGGGCTGTGTGAATGGGCTCCTGCTCTGCAGAAGCCCTAGAGAGCGTGATGTCCATAGCAGTGGCCCATGGCCTGGAAGCCAGTGATTCCTTCAGCTGCCCATGCGAGATCACCAAGTTGCCCCAGACCCTGCCCAGCCCAGTTATCCATTAACCCCTGGTTACTATCAGCGTCATGGAGACCCCCTACTTGAGGTCGGCCAAAGCTCTGTGCAAGTTTCGCCAATGACTCTGAAGCTCAAGTAGGCCGAAGCCTTGTGGAAGTTGGGCACCAACTCCAAGCCATGCCGCATGATGGTGTCTAAGGAAGGCCTAAGGCCCTTTCCGGAGGTGGAGGGAAGAAAAAAAGATGCCATCTTCGGTGTGACAATGCACCCCATATTCCTCGCAGCAATGTTCTGATGTCATGATTATGACATAATTATAATGTATTTTATGCAAGATAAGTCATGTGAGGTGTCATTGGAAAAATGATGATTCGCTGAATGTGATAGTCCTATTTGTAAGCATGTATCATTTTTGTATCTGAAGTTATGAGTGTTGAATATATACATCTGTATTACAAATATAGTTACACCTGGGTAATGCCCCCTAGACAAGATGTTTTCAGTCTAGATAGTGGGTAGGGAAGGGCTGATTCAGGGCAATGAATCATTGGGAAAAAATAATAGGCCTTAGGAGGCTTGGGCAAATGTTTTGGCCCGAGGGCCACATTGGGGTCCACAATTGTACGTAGGGCTGGGTAGGGAAGGCTGTGTCTCTCCAAACAACGTGGCCCCACCCCTATCCAACCCCCACCCACTTCCCGTTCACTGACTGCCGCCCGCAGAACCCCCAACACTCCCTGCTCTTTGTCTCCTAACCACCATGTCCAGAGACCCCACTCACCCCTAACTACCCTCCCTATACGCCATCCCCTATATAAAGCCCCTGCCCCTAACTGCCCACACAGGACCCCACCTCGTACCTTTCCTCCCTGCTCCCTGACTGTCCTGACTCCTCTCCACCTCACACCCCCTGACAGACCCCCAGGATTCCCACACCCTATACAACCTCCCCGTTCCCCTGCCTCCCCCGCAGAATCTCCATCCCGTCCAACTGCCCCCTGCTCCCTGTCCCTGCTGACCACCCCATGGCACCCCCTGCCCCTTATCCAACTCCCCAGCCCCCTTACCATGCCACACAACATGTCTGGCTGTGCACAGTTCGTGGGAGGTAGGCATGCCTCCTGGGAGGAGCGCGGCATGCCCAGTGATGCCAAAGCCACTGGCAAGAGCTATGGGTCAGAGTGCTGCCTGTGTGGTGTGCTGAAACTGCAGGGGAGGGGAGGTAGAGGAGGAGGGGCTGCTGGGAGCCTCCCCAGTGGGGAGATCAGGGGACCAGGCAGGATGTAGCCCACGGACTGTAGTTTGCCCACCCCTGGACTTAGGAGAAACTTATCTCCCACCTGGGGACCCTTCCTGAAAATGTCACAAACAGACTCAGAATAATGGCTGCTATAACTCTACAAAGACGTGGGATGTGACCTCATGTCTCTAGACTCCATTTTGGAATGTCAGTGTTTTTCCACTGACCGGGCATGGGAACCAAGCTTTGGGAACAAAGAGTTCTCACCATGTGGAAATGCTACATAAGGCGGGGAGTGACATTATCTGGGGTTCCTCATGCCCCACACAGGAAGACTCCTGAAAACACCCGAGGAACAAAGACTGACCTGGGGGAAGTGCTGGACCCAGGCTAAAGGGATTTTTAGCCTGTGAATGAAACACGTGGGAATTCCAAGCTGTAAGCAAGTGCAGCTTGTCCATTAAGAATCTGCAGCCTGCTTGTATCATTTCTTAGACTGAGAATCTGCTACCCATATCCAATCTATTTAGTATATTAAGCTTAGTTTGTGTTTCTTTGTTTATTTGCTAGGAAATCTGCTTTGATCTGTTTGCTATCCCTTATCTCTTATAATCACTTAGAATCTATCTTTTGTCATTAATAAACTTCTTTTTGCTTTGTCTAAGCCAATGTGTGGGAATCCTAACTCAAGGGCAAAAGGCAGTTGCATGTTCCTCTCCATATTGCGGGAGGGGGCGAATTTTATAAATTTACACTGTACAATTGCCTGTGCAATGCAAGACAGTATAGCTTTGGGTTTCTATGCCTGCCTGAAGAGCTCGGAGTAGCTTTCCCCTGCAGGGTCAGGGAATTGCTTGTAACTGCAGCTGGCTGTGTTCCTACTCATATACGTGCTGGTGAAAGTGCAGGCTAGAGGGCTTGGTAGCTTGTCACAGCAGCATAGTGCAAGAGGGAGCCCAGGCTGGTGGGTCAGAAGGCTCAGTGGTGCCCCAGTTCCAGATGGGAGGAACCCACAACACCCGAATAAAATGCAGGATCTCTTGCTTCTGCGTAGCATGGGGCAAGGAAGGCTCTGCAAAGCAAGCAGAGAGTTGACCTAGAGAGTTAAGTTGTCAACTCCTCAGCCTCCATCCCACTGGTCACCTCCACCTCTCTGTCCCCTACCCCACAGTGAGTCAAGCAGGGGAGATGGCACGAGGCCATGATGGTGCTGAGTTTGTGCCGTAGGCCAGCCAGGCAGTTGACGAAGGCCTGTTGGACGGCAGTGGAGGAGAAGTAGAAGATGACAGGGTCCAAGGCGGCATTGAGGGTGCTGAGGAGAAGAGTGTACACCCGCCAGGAGGGGCTCTCGTTCTGCACAAAGCCCACCACGTGGGACAGGTTGTAGGGCCCGAAGCAGATTATGAAGTTGAACAAGGTGGCCAGAGCCAGGCCCACGGCCCGCTGCTTCCTCCGGACCGGGGTGTTGGGCAAGGCCACCAGGATGCGGACGAGGTTGACGTAGCAGAAGATGGTGATGGTGAAGGGGAGGCAGAAGAGGACAATGAAGAACTCCAGCCGGACAGGGAGCAGGATCTGGAGCTGCGTAGGGGAGAAATGTTCGTAGCAACTGGACATGTTATTGGAGGTCTTGGTCCCATTGGGACTCAGGAGGTCGTACTGGACAATGTAGACAAAGGTGCAGTGGGCACAGACCACTACCCAGAAGACCATGGAGGTGGCAACAGCATAAGATGGATGGCGCCGGAGCTTGTACTTGATGGGAAAGGCCACCCCAAGGTAACGATCAACACTGATGGCCATGAGGAAGAGGGAGCTGAGGTAGATGCTATTGAAGTAGAAGTAGTTGGTGAATGAGCAGAGGAAAAATGACAAGAGCCACTCCATGCCTGAGGCAGCCTCCACCATCTTAAAGGGGAGCAAGATGAGAAGGAAGATGTCGGAGATGGTGAGGTTGAGGAGAAGGATGTCGACAGGGGTGGGTTTCTGGCGGACCTTCACCAGGAAAGTGTAGAAGGCCAGGAGGTTGGACGGGAGGCCGGTCAGGAAGGTGAAGATGTAGACGCTGAGAATCATTGGGATGGAAACATTCAAACTCATCTTCTTGAATCCTATAGAGGAGAACAGGCTCATTAGCTGCCAGAGGAACCCTGGAGTCCTGGTATCCAGCCCCTTCCCCCCCAACTCACTAGATCGCACTCCCCTCTCCACAATGGGGCTAGAACCTTGGTGTTCTTGCTGAAGCCCCCTTGCTCCAATCCCGCTATATCCCACTCACTTCTGTGGCACTCTGTACCCCAAAGCATCACTCTGGAACCCCGTTGTCACCAATATCATAGGATTGTTATGTGTCATACAAAGCATGCTATGTGAGATATTATATGAAAGGTCATGATCTGCCAAAACCCGTTGTCCTGTCCAAATTTGTGTATCGTTAGTGTGTAGGAAGTTATAAGATTTTGCTGTATGGTTGTTAAATATGTAGGAAGTTTTAGAGTCCTTCCTACCAGGTGGGTGTTCACCGGCCATTCACATGTGTCCTGGGAACTGTAACATCCAGGGGAGGAAGGGGAAGAAAACTGTGAGACCTAAATACTACCCAGTGCTTAAACTCTCTCTATCTGCAGTTAATAAATCTGTGTCACACTTTATCTACAACAGTGAGTTTTGCTGGGAATGCCTGAAAATCAGCTCAGTTAACAAAAGGCCTCAGCATGTCCTCTCCACATTGAGAGGCCCAGGGGAAGGAAGATGGACTTGGCAAAGAAGTTACACTGCTCAGGCTTCTTACCTGGGAGGATGGTGCAAGTCTGGGGTCCTGAGCTGGGGGGAATTGGCTGGTTCTATCCCCCAGCCTGGGAGGGGAGTGAGGTCTAGTGCATTAGAGCGGGGGTTTAACCTTCCTTATAGGTTTTAAGGTCAGGCTTGACAAAGCCCTGGCTGGGATGATTTAGTTGGGGTTGGTCCTGTTTTGAGCAGGGGATTGGACTAGAACCTCCTGAGGTCCCTTCCAACCCTGATAGTCTATGATTCTGTGGGTGCTGGGAGCCAGGACTCCTGGGTTCTATCCCTGGGTCTCGGGGTGATTTTGTGGTTAAAATAGGGGATAAGGAGAACCAGAAAATACAACCCAGGATTCTTGGCCTTTCAGCTCCCCTGAACTCACCACACCCGACTCCCGTCCTGGAGAGAGAGAACCCAGGAGTCCTGACTTTCCCCTCCAGCCACTGAGCCGTCCCAGGGACTCTGAAGAGCAGCCCGCCAGCTTCTGCAGGGCCAGGGAGTCCTGCGCCCATGTTCCAGACAGGCTGTGGGTGGCTCACGCCCAGCTGCGATGGATCCCTCCTTCCCCGAGGTGCACGTAGCTCTACCCGCCTCCCAGCTCTGGGGATCGATCGTTAAACAACCTCAATAAGGAGAAGTTAATAAACCTCTCCCGTAAAATAAACCATTGTCTGAGTCCGACCTGTCACTCGTTCCCCTACCAATTGTGGGTGGGTGGTCAAGGGGGTCAGAGCAGCGAGGGAGACTGGGAGCCAGGACTTTTGGGTTCTACCCTTGGCTTTGGGCGGGAAGTGGAGTCTAGTGATCAAAGCAGGGGGGTAGGATCAAGGACTCCTGGGTTCTATCCTTGGCTCTGGGTGGACAGTGGGGTCTAGCGATCAGAGCAGGGGGCTGGGAGCCAGCGTTGCTGGGTTCTAGGAACAGGGTTGGTGTATGCACCAGCCAGCCCATCTCTCCCAGAGCCGTGCCCTCCTGCAATTAGAACCTGTCAGTCGCTTCATCTCTCTAACGAAGGGAACCCCACTTTTCCTCCCAGCCTGTCTCGCTGCTCAGATGTGGTGGCAGAACGTGGAACCGCGAGCGGATTGGACCTGATGGTTCTGTTCCCTGAACCTCGTTAATGGAGTCGCTGCTGGGTGGTGGGGTGGGGGAAAGGATCTTCCCCCTTGAGTCTCTTTCTCCAAGTGGGGAACTCAGTCTGCGGGAGGTGTAATGACCACTCCCCACATCTTGACTGGCACCTCCCCATCCGAGTGCTGGGAGCTCCCAATACATGGACTGTTGTGTTCTCCTGTCTCGGGGTCCCCCTGTCCCCACTATGCCCTTACTCTGCTGAGCTAGACAAATTTCCATCTCCCCGCCCCCTGCCAGCTTCGCTCAGCCCTGATCATCCGGTGATGGGCGAGCGTGTTGAAAAAGTAGGTCACAAACCTTTACCCCCATTTTACCAGTGGAAGAACGGAGAGAAGATTGACATGCTGGGGGAAAGGACCCAGGAATTCTGGCTCTCCTGAGCCCCCCTGCTTTAACCATTAGACTGCACTCCCCCCAATCTGGGATAGAACCCAGGAGTCCTGACTCCCATCCACCCCCAGTCTCCTACTCTAACGGGACTGCACTCGCCCCAATCTGGGATAGAACCCAGGAGTCCTGACTCCCCCCAGTCCTCTATTCTAAGGGGACTGCCCTCCCCTGAGTCTCGGATAGACCTGAGTCCTATGAGTCCTGGCTCATTGGAACCTACTCTAATGACTGGATCCCACTCCTGGCTAGAGGTAGGGCTAGAATCCAGGAGTCCTGACTCCCAGCCCTCACAGTTCTAACCACTATACCTAACTCTTCTCCCATACTGGGGCCAGAATCCACTCCTCTCCCACTTTTACTTTGTCGCTTGTTTGTTTTGTAATTTTGTAAAAACAAAATTAAATTTTTCACAGAGGCCTGGGCATGATGGGTAAAGGGAAATGAAAACTGGTCAGGGCTGGGAACAAAACCCGGGAGTCCTGACCTGTCTCTTTAACCAGTAGGCTCCGTTCCCCTCCCAGGGCTAGGAAAGGAAACCAGAACTCCTTTCTCTGGTCCTGCTCTGCTCTAAACCAGTCCCCTTCAAGTTCAGGGAGAAATCTCAGAAGTCCTGGCTCTGAGCCCCGCTTGTCCTAACCACTAGTCCCCACTCCCCTCCAAATGATCCCTGACCCAGGCAGCTAGAGAGCCCAGCCTCACCTCTTCTCCAGCAGCCGGTGTGTTGGGAGCCGGCAGAAGGGCTGGAAGGAACCCAGGTGTTCGGGCTGAGAACCACCCCAAGTGATGTGTCAGGGACGAGCCAGTGACTGGTCTCCTGCGTCCTGGGTGGGGAGTGAGTTTTCTGTAGCCCAGTCAGCTGGTTAAATTGGGTCTGTTGCTGGTGCCCAGGAAACTCCACCGGTCCCGCTCCTCGGAAATTCATGCAGAAAGGCTGAGAGATGCAATCGCTTTTTCCTTGTTCCTCATAGGAGATGTGAACCTGCACGTCGTTGAGTGGGTGGGGAGTCACCCACTAGCTTCCTGCACCCTGCTGTTGGCAAGGACTCCTGGGTTCTATTCAGGTGGGGGAGGAGGGACTAGTGGATAGAGCTAAGGGGGCTGGGAGCCAACACTTGAGGGTTGTCTCCCCTATTCCAGGAGGGGAGTGGGGTCTAGTGGGTCTATCGCAAGGCACTGGAGGGGCGGCGGTGCTGGATTTACAGTTGTTTCTCTGATCTCTCTGGCTCCAGTATCGTTCAGAAGCACGATAGTAAATAAACAAGGAAATCCAAGTTTGTGTTTTTTCACTCAGGCTCCGGGACGCAAGAAAACCCAGCACAGGGCACTGAGAGACGCAATCAGCTATCGCTCCATTGGATCCGTAGCCAGGGTGCCAGAGATGATGGGTCCCCAGGTGCCATCGGGGTAACATTGCAGGGGAGGGGGACTCTGACATCGACGGGCCAGTGCTGGGAACATTGAGCCGCCCTAAGACATTACAAGCCATCCCAAGGCATCTTGGTCAGGGTGAGGGGTTGGGATCCCCAACCTCAGCCTCGCCTCCCTCGTGGCCTTGCTTTGGGGAGGAATGAATGAGCCGCATGAGTACAGACCCTCATCCTGGACCCATGTGGGGCTCTGGGTCCCGTGTCCTGTCCCTCCCGCAGGTGGAGCCACGTCGCTTGCTATTTATATAGTTCTGATAGCGTCAGTGCTGTGCCACAAAGGTGACATCCCGGGCGCGTGCACCAACGGACAGCTGGACGTTCCCGTAGGAGTGCCACTGACTCGCTCCCCCGTCCTTCCAGAGGTGTCAGGTGGGGGCATTTATCAGTGCAGAGTCCGTGCCTGGCATCTATGGACCCACCCTGTGCTCTTTGGCCATGACAGTCTTTGGCCCAGAAGTCCTGGCTCCTGCTCTAACTCACTAGGCCCCAAGTTCCAGCAGAACCTGGGAGCTTTACCACGGACCCACTGAGAGACGGCTGATACAGCTTGTGACTCAGCAATGCAGGCAGGGACTTGCCTATGGAGAGACCTCTAAGGCTTCCAAGCCATGTGCTGGGCAGCTTGTGTTTGAAACAAAGGATGCTCAGGCCACACGACAAGAGATTAGAAAAGGCAGCTCATCCCCTCCATTTTGTCTTCAGTCCCGCTTCTGACCTCTGGAGGAACTTTGCTGCAAACTGAAGCTCTGAACAAAGGACTGAAGGACCCATCCATGCTGGGGATGGACTCCAGAGACTTAACGTAAGCCAGCAGTTTATTCCAGTTTATTCCATCACTGCCTGAACCAAGAACTTTGCCATCACTGGATGTAATTAATTCCATTTCACCAATTTTAACTCTCATCTATATTTCTTTCTTTTTATGCATAAAATTTTAGATTATGGCTTCTAAAGGATTGGTAACAGTGTGATTTGTGGGTAAGATCTGACTAGTATATTGACCTGGGTCTGGGACTTGGTCCTTTGGGATCAGAAGAACCCTTTTTCTTTTACTGGGGTATTGATTTTCATAGCCGTTCATCCTCATAAGGAGCGGCGCTGGTGGTGATACTGGGAAACTGGAGTGGCTGAGGGAATTGCTTGTGTGACTTCTGGTTAGCCAGTGGGGTAAAACCAAAGTCCTCTCTGGCTGGTTTGGTGCCTTCGTAGTGAAGGATCCCGAGCCTTGGGCTGTGACTGCCCTGCTCTAAGCAATTTGTCCTGAATTGATATTCTCAGTTGGTCCCGCCAAAGGCTGCTTTGTTACCGTTACACATACAATTTGGTTTTACAGGGGGCTGTGTGAATGGGCTCTTGCTCTGCGGATGCCCCATGGGGCGGGGGTGTCATCTCCGTAGGAGTGTCCTATGGCCTGGAAGCCAGTGGTTCCTCCAGCTGCCCATGCGAGATCACCAAGCTGCCCCAGACCCAGCCCGGCAGAGTTATCCATTAACTCCTGGTTAATATCAGCGTCACGGAGACCCCCAAACTCTGTGCAAATTTGGCCAACAACTCTGAAGCTCAAGTAGGCCGAAGCCATGTGGAAGTTGGGCACCAACTCCAAGCCCTGCCACATGATGGTGTCTAAGGAAGGCCTACGGCCCTCTCTGGAGGTGGAGGGAAGAAAACAAGATGCCATCCCTGGTGTGACAATGCACCCCATATTCCTCGCAGCAATGTTCTGATGTCATGATTATGACATAATTATAAGGTATTTTATGCAAGATAAGTCATGTGAGGTGTAACTGGAAAAATGATGATTTGCTGAATGTGATAGTCCTATTTGTAAGCATGTATCATTTTTGTATCTGAAGTTATGAGTGTTGAATATATACATCTGTATTACAAATATAGTTACACCAGGGTAATGCCCCCTAGACAAGATGTTGTCAGTCTAGATAGTGAGTGGGGAAGGGTCTATTCAGTGCAATGAGTCATTAGGAAAAAAACAATAGGCCTTAGGCAAGTGTGGGCAAACGTTTCGGCCCAAGGGCCACATCAGGGCCAGGTAGGGAAGGCTATGCCTCTCCAAACAGTCTGGCCCCGCCCCATCTGATCCCCACCTACTTCCCGTCCACTGACTTCTGCCCTCAGAACCCCCAACCCATCCAACTCCCCCTGCTCCTTGTCTCGTGACCACCCCCTCCAGAGATTCCTCCACCCCTAACCACCCTTCCGGGACCCCATCCCCTATTTAAAGCACCTGCCCCTAACTGCCCACACAGGACCCCTCCCCTTACCTATTCTCCCTGCTCCCTGTTCCCTGACTGCTCCAACCCCTCTCCACACCCTGCCCCCTGACAGACCACAGGATCCCCACTCCCTATACAATGCCCCATTCTCCTGACTGCCTCCCCCTAAGCTCCGCCCCATCCAACTGCCCCCTGCTCCCTGTCCCTGCTGACCACCCAATGGCACTCCCTGCCCCTTATAAAATTCCCCAGCCCCCTTACCATGCCGCACAGAGTGTCTAGCTGTGCGTGGCTCACGGGAGCTAGACACACTACCCGCAAGAGCGCAGAGCACCCAGTGCCACCAAAGCCACCGGCAGCAACTACGGGTCAGAGCACTGCCTGCGCAGCGCACTGAAGCTGCGGGAGAGGGCAGATAAAGGGGGAGGGCCTGTGGGCAGCTTCCCCACTGGGGAGCTCAGGGGCCAGGCAGGAGGGGCCCATGGGCCACAAGTTTGCCCACCCCGGCCTCAGCAGAAGCTCATCTCCCGCCTGGGGACCCATCCTGAAAATGTTACAAACAGCCACAGAATAATGGCTGCTATGACTCTACAAAGACCTGGGATGTGATCTCTTGTCTCTAGATTCCATTTTGGAATGTCAGTGTTTTCCCACTGACCGGGCATGGGAACCAAGCTTTGGGAACAAAGGGTTCTCACCATGTGCAAATGCTATATAAGGCAGGGAGTGACATTATCTGGGGTTCCTCACGCCCCACACAGGAAGACTCCTGAAAACATCTGAGGAACGAAGACTGACCTAGGGGAAGTGCTGGACCCAGGCTAAAGGGATTTTAAGCCTATGAATGAAACACGTGGGAATTCCAAGCTATAAGCAAGTGCAGCTTGTCCATCAAGAATTTGCAGCTTGCTTGAATCATCTCTTAGAGTGAGAATCTGCTACCCATATCCAATCTATTTAGTATATTAAGCTTAGTTTGTGTTTCTTTGTTTATTTGCTAGGAAATCTGCTTTGATCTGTTTGCTATCCCTTATCTCTTATAATCACTTAGAATCTATCTTTTGTCATTAATAAACTTCTTTTTGCTTTGTCTAAGCCAGTGTGTGGGAATCCTAACTCAGGGACAAAAGGCTGTTGCATATTCCTCTCCACATTGGGGGAGGGGGCGAATTTTATAAGCTTACACTGTACAATTGCCTGTGCAATGCAAGACGGTATAGATTTGGGTTTATACTCCAGTGGGGGTGCCTGCCTGAGGAGCTGGGAGTAGCTTTCCCATGCAGGGGCTGTTCAGTGAGTTGCTTGTAACTGCAGCTGGCTGTGTTCCTACCCGTATACATGATGGTGAAAGTGCAGGCTGGAGAGCTTGGTGGATTGTCACAGCAACACAATGCAAGAGGGATCCCAGGTTGGTGGGTCAGAGGGCTCAGTGGTGCCCCAGTTCCAGGTGGGGGGAACCCACAACACCCAAATCGAATGTAGGATCTCTTGCTTCTGCATAGCATGGGGCAAGGAAGGCTCTGTGAAGCAAACAGGAAGTTAAGTCATCAACTCCTCCATCGCCATCCCATTGGTCACCTCCACCTCTCTGCCCCCTACCCCACAGTGAGTCAAGCAGGGGAGATGGCACGAGGCCATGATGGTGCTGAATTTGTGCCGTAGGCCAGCCAGGCAGTTGGTGAAGGCCCGCTGGACAGCAGTGGAGGAGAAGTAGAAGATGACGGGGTCCAAGGCAGCATTGAGGGTGCTGGGAAGAAGAGCGTACACCCACCAGGAGGGGCTCTCGTTCTGCACAAAGCCCACCACGTGGGACAGGTTGAAGGGGGCGAAGCAGACTGTGAAGTTGAACAAGGTGGCTATGGCCAGGCCCACGGCCCGCTACTTCCTCCGGACCGGGGTGTTGGGCAAGGCCACCAGGATGCGGACGAGGTTGACGTAGCAGAAGATGGTGATGGTGAAGGGGAGGCAGATGAGGATGATAAAGTATTCCAGTCGGACTGGGAGCAGGATCTGGAGCTGTGTAGGGGAGAAATGTTCATAGCAATGGGACGTGTTATTGGAGTTCGTTGTCCCACTGGGGCTCAGGAGCTCGTACTGGACAATGTAGATAAAGCTGCAGTGGGCACAGACCACCACCCAGAAGATCACAGAGGTGGCAACAGCATAAGCTGGATGGCATCGGACCTTGTACTTGATGGGAAAGGCCACCCCAAGGTAGTGATCAACACTGATGGCCATGAGGAAGAGGAAGTTGAGGTAGATACTGTTGAAGTAGAAGTAGTTGGTGAGTGGGCAGAAGAAAACGGGCAAGAGCCACTCCATGCCTGAGGCAGCCTCCACCTTTTTCAAGGGGGGAAAATGAGAAGGAAGATGTCGGAGACGGTGAGGCTGAGGAGAAGGATGTCAATGGGGATGGGTTTCTGGCAGACCTTCACCAGGAAGGTGTACAAGGCCAGGAGGTTGGACGGGAGGCCGGTCAGGAACGTGAGGATGTAGACAGTGAGAACCAGTGGGATGGAAATATTGGAACTCATCTTCTCAGCTCCTACGGAGGAGAACAGGCTCATCAACTGCTGGAGGAACCTTGGAGTCCTGGTAGCCATCCCCGTTCTCCTCCAACCCACTAGATCCCACTCCCCTCCCCTCACTGGGACTAGAACTCAGGAGTCCTGAATCCAGCCCCTCCTGCTCCAACCCCAATAGATCTTGCTCACTTCTGTGGCACTCTATACCCCAAAGCAACACTCTGGAATTCCACTGTCACCAATGTTATAGGATTTTTATGTGTCATACAATGCATGCCATGTGCGATATTATATGAAAGGTCATGGTGTGCTGAAACCCGTTTTCCTGTCCAAATACGTCTATCGTTAGTGTGTAGGAGGTTATGAGATTTTGCTGTATGGTTGTCAGTGAAATATGTTGGAAGTTTGAGAGTTCTTCCTACCAGGGTGTTGACCCTGCCCAGGTGGGCGATCACCGGCCATTCATCATCAGGGGAGTTTCAATCAAGGGATTCACAATTCAATGATAGTTGCACAAGCACCACACAATGGGGGATTTGCATGATCACTGTGACTCTGCAAAGCCCATCAGGACGAGTCTGGGTTAGCGTCTTCTAAGCATATGGGCTAAGGGTATAAAATAAGGGGCAGAGGCAGCAACCTTGGCTTGGCCTTTTCTCTTCCCACCTATGCTGCAGGTCACAAGGACACTGAGAAGAGAGAGAACTTCAGCAGAGGAGACAAGGGAGAAACCCGTGACTTGGGAACTGTAACATCCAGGGAAGGAAGGGGGAGAAAACGGTGAGATCTAAATACAGCCTAGTGCTTAGAGGTTGAAATTTTAAATTACACGCTTATTTTCTTTTGTTTGGTAAACTATCGCTGGTTTTTATACCTACCACTTATAATCCCTTAAACTCTCTCTTCTGTAGTTAATACGTCTGTTTTATATTATACCTAAAACCGTGAATTTGAGTGTGCCCCTACCTGTATACCTGCAGGTGAAAGTGCAGGCTGGAGGGCTTGGTAGCTTGTCACAGCAACACAGTGTGAGAGGGAGACCAGGCTGTTGGGTCAGGGGGCTCAGTGGTACCCCATTTCCAGGAGTCATCTTGGAAACCCATTGTATCCATCACATCCTGCCAGCCCTGAGGATAGACCCCAGGAGTACTGTTTCCAGTCTTCTGTCCTGCTTTGAGCAGAGGGTTGGACTAGATACCTCCTGAGCTCCCTTCCCACCCTGATATTCTATGATTCTGTGGGTGCTGGAAGTCAGGACTCTTGGATTCTATCCATGGTTCTCGGGGTGATTTTGTAGTTAAAATAGGGGATAAGAAGAACTAGGAAATACAACCCAGGATTCTTGACCTTTCAGCTCCACTCAGCCCAGTAGACCCGATTCCCCTCCTGGAGACAGGGGGAGAACCCAGAAGTCCTGGCTCCCCCATCCAGCCACTGATACATCCCAGGGACTCTGAAGAGGAGCCCAACAGCTTTCCCAGGGCCAGGGCATCCTGTACCCAGGAGTTCTGGCTTCCCCCTCCAGCCACTGAGCCTTCCCATGGACTGAGAAGAGCAGCCCGCCAGGTTCCCCAGGGCCAGGGTGTCCTGGACCCGTGCTCCAGACAGGCTGTGGGTGCCCCACGCCAACCTGTGATGGGCCCCTCCTTCCCCAGGGTGCACATAGCTCTACCCGCCTCCCAGCTCTGGGGATCGATCATTAAATAGCCTCATTAAAGTGAAGTTAATAAACTTCCCATAAAGTAAACCATTATCTGAGCCCCCCCAAGCCCTTGCTCCCCTACCCATTGTGGGAGGTGGTCTAGGGGGTCAGAGCAGAAGGAGAGGCTGGGAACCAGAACTCCTGGGTTCTATCCATGACTCTGAAAAGGGAGTGGGGTTTGGTGATCAGAGCAGGGGGGTAGGATCAAGGACTCCTGGGTTCTACCCTTGGCTCTGGGTGCGGAGTGGGGTCTAGTGGTTAAAGCAGGAGGGTAGGATCAAGGACTCCTGGGTTCTATCCTTGGCTCTGGGTGGGGAGTGGGGTCTAGTGATCAGAGCAGGGGGCTGGGAGCCAGGGTTGCTGGGTTCTACAAACAGGGCTGGTGTATGTACCAGCCAGCCCATCTCTCCCAGAGCCATGCCCTCCTGCAGTTAGAAACTGTCGGTCCCTCCACTCTCCCTAACGAAGGGAAACCCACTTTTCCTCCCAGCCTGTCTCGCTGCTCAGATGTGGTGGCAGGACGTGGAACCACGAGCGGATCGGACCTGATGGTTCCATTCCCCGAACCCTCGGTAATGGAGTCGCTGCTGGGGAGGCAGGGGGATGGCATCATCCCCTTGAAGTCTTTCTCCAAGTGGGGAACCCAGTCTGAGGGGGGTGTAATGACCATGCCCCACATCTTGACTGGCACCTCCCCATCCGAGTGCTGGGAGCTCCCAATACATGGACTGTTGTGTTCTCCTGTCTCGGGGTCCCCCTGTCCCCACTATGCACTTACTCTGCTGAGCTAGACAAATTTCCATCTCCCCACCCGTGTCAGCTTCGCTCAGCCCTGATCACCACCCAGTGATGGGTGAGCATGTTGAAAAAGTAGGTCACAAACCTTCACCCCCATTTTACCAGTGGAAGAACAAAGTGGAGATTGACATGCTGGGGGAATGAACCCAGGAGTCCTGTCTTCCCCCAGCTGCCTGCTGTAACTATTAGACTGCACTCCCCCCAATCTGAGATAGAACCCAGGAGTCCTGGCTCATTGCCCCCTACTCTAATGACTGGATCCCTCTCCAGGGTAGAGGTAGGGCTAGAACCCAGGAGTCCTGACTCCCAGTACCCACAGTTCTAATCACTACACCCAACTCCTCTCCCACACTGCGGCTGGAATCCACTCCTCTCCCACCTTTTACTTTGTTGCTTCTGGTTCCCATTTGTTGCTTGTTTGTTTTGTAATTTTGTAAAAACAAAATTAAAGTTTGCACAGAGGCCTGGGCATGATGGATAAAGGGAAATGAAAACTGGTCAGCGCTGGGAACAAAACCCAGGAGTCCTGTCCCGTCTCCTTAACCAGTAGGCTCCATTCCCCTACCAGGGCTAAGAAAGGAATCCAGAAGTCCTTTCTCTGGTCCTGCTCTGCTCTAAACCAGTCTCCTTCTAGGGCCAGGGAGAGAACCCAGAAGTTCTGGTGCCAAGCCCTGCTTGTCCTAACCACTAGTCCCTACTCCCCTCCAGATGAGCCCTGACCCAGGCAGCTAGAGAACCCAGCCTCACCTCTTCTCCAGCAACCAGTGCACTGGGAGCTGGCAGAAGGGCTGGAACCCAGATGTCCGAGCTGGGAGCCACCCCAGGTGATGTGTCAGGGATGAACCGGTGGCTGGTCTCCTGCATCCCATCTGGGGAGTGAGCTTTGTGTAATCCGGTCAGCTGGGTAAACTGCATCTGTGGTTGCTCCCCAGGAAACCCTCCGGTCCCTCTCTTCAGAAATTCACGCAGAAAGGCTGAGAGATGCAATCGTTACTTCCTCGTCCCTCACAGGAGATGTGAACCTGCACGTCGTTGAGTGGGTGTGGAGTCCCTCACTAGCTTTCTGCACCCTGCTGTGGGCAAGGACTCCTGGGTTCTATTCAGATGAGGGAAGAAGGACTAGTGGATAGAGCTGGGGGGGCTGGGAGCCAGCATTTGTGGGTTGTCTCCCCTATTCCAGGAGGGGAGTGGGGTCTAGTGGTTCTACCGCAGGGCACTGGAGGGGAGGCGGCACTGGATTTATGGTTCTTTGATCTCCCAGGCAGCAGCATCTTTCAGATGCGCGAGAGAAAATAAACAAGCAAATCTGAGTTCGTTTTTCTTCACTCAGGCTCCGTGGCGCAAGAAAACCCTGCACAGAGCATGGAGATAGGCCCGGTAGCCACAGCCGAGTGGGAGAGAATCCTGACTGGCAGCTAAAGTCTGGGTCAATGGGGCCAGATCCCAGCTCCCATCCCAGATGCTGGCTGTGACGTGGAGCAAGGCAGCCCCACTGTGGGACATAGCAGGGGCTTTGTGCAAGGACCCCAGTGCCGGGCACCCCTGGCACCTGGACGTCTGCCTGGTCGGGGTTATGTTCCATCAATGATTTTTTAAGTTATTTTTTATTACTGACACCTGGGTTTAGGATTCTTTATGAGCCGGCTGGGGAAGATCTCAGAATGTTGCAGAAAAATCATAAAACTCCTCATAAGCAAAGGTCCCCATTGGGCGAGGTTTCTCTCCGCCATCTAGGGAGGCAGATTGGCTCGGCCAGAGAATCATAGAATATCAGGGTTGGAAGGGACCTCAGGAGGTATGTGGTCCAACCCCCTGCTGAAAGCAGGACCAACTCCAACTAAATCATCCCAGCCAGGGGTTTGTCAAGCCGGGCCTTAAAAACCTCTAAGGAAGGAGATTCTACCACCTCCCTAGGGAACCCATTCCAGGGCTTCACCACCTCCTAATGAAAAAGTTTTTCCTAATATCCAACCTAAACCTTCCCCACTGCAACATGAGACCATTACTCCTTGTTCTGTCACCTGCTACCACTGAGAACAGTCTAGACCGATCCTCTTTGGAATCCCCTTTCAGGTAGTTGAAAGAAGCTATCAAATCTCCCCTCAGTCTTCTCTTCTGTGGACTAAACAACCCCAGTTCTCTCAGCCTCCCCTCATAAGTCATGTGCTCCAGGCCCCTAATCATTTTTGTTGCCCTCCGCTGGACTCTTTCCAATTTGTCCACATCCCTTCTATAGTGAGGGGACCAAAACTGGACATAATACTCCAGATGTGGCCTCACCAGTGCCAAATAGAGGGGAATAATCACGTCCCTCGATCTGCTCCTACTAATACAGCCCAATATTCCTTGTGCAGCTGTTGAATAGAAGTAGTGAGTTTACTGAAGGCAAAAGTGGCACACCTGCAACGGGGGCTCCCTTTGTTGCTGCCACTGAGATGGGGAAAGCCTGACGCATCGGAGCAATGCTCGGGGTGAAGCCCACTGCGCGTAGGCACACAGGCAAATAAATAACAGGAACATTTGCATCTCATGCATACCTCATGAATAACTAATACCTTGTTTCTTGCTTGTTAGTATTACATAATGCAAGCAGGTGTCTCATTACAAGGCGAGTAGGCAGTGAGAACCAATGAACTCCGGCAAGTGAAATATGCGATAACAGGGCAGGGACTGATAATGATGGCTGAAAGTACCCTTTCCTTCCCAGGAGTGTGTGGGGGGAAATGAGCACCCCTTCCCTCCCGGGGGGGGGAAATGAGCACCCCTTCCTTCCCTGGAGTCGAGGATGAGAGCGCCCTTAGCACTCTACCGTAACAATGTCTTGCACATCCTTACAATGCCGTTAGCCTTCTTGGCAACAAGGACACACTGTTGACTCATATCCAGCTTCTCGTCCACTGTAACCCCAAGGTCCTTTTCTGCAGAACTGCTGTCTAGCCATTTGGTCCCTGGTCTGTAGCAGTTCATGGGATTCTTCCGTCCTAAGTGCAGGACTCTAGACTTGTCCTTGTTGAACCTCATCAGATTTCTTTTGGCCCAATCCTCTAATTTGTCTAGGTCCCTCTGGACCCTATCCTGACCCGCCAGCATATCTACCTCTCCCCCCATCTTAGTATCATCTGTGAACTGCCCCATCTCACTTGAAAGGGCCACCTTCCCCACTCTCCATGAAAAGTCCAAAGACTCCAGTTGGACTAAACTAAACCCTGTGCCACAGGGTGAGATGGGGAGAGACCAAGACCAAGGCCTCTGATCCCTTACTCTGCTCAGGTGTACACGGGGTGGATGGCTTTCTGCAGACCAGCCGTCCAGTGACAGGTCCCATCAGCCGGGAGAGCGGAGAAGCTGGTCTCTCCTGGAAGGACAGGGGAAGTCACCCCACCCTTCCTGGCCACGGTCCATTGCTCTTTGCAGGAACCTGGGATGAGTTTCTAAGTCTCCTCCCTCCAGCCCACCCCGGTATGGGTGAGCCGGCCGCGGAGATCAGCCAGGTCTTGGAGCCCCCTGGCTGGACCCCGTCTCGTTTATGAACTCCAAGGCCTAGCGTAGGGAGGGAAGAACAAGCAGATGGGTCCCCTCAATGCCCCCAATTCAGGAACCCTCAGCATGTCCATCCCCCAACAACCTCCTGAGCGTCACCCTCCGGGTAGCAGCACGCGCCTCACAATGGCCACCCTGCGGTTTATCTGCCAACCCCGAACAGGCTAGGTCCTGACCAGCAGCAATTGGGGGGGATTCCAGACTGCAACAGCCGCATGCTTCTCCATGCGAGGGAAGCTCTCGTGTTGTTCTTCCACCCTTGCAGCTCTGGGGTGAGCTCTGATCTAGGGGCCTGGCCTGTCAGCCTGATGTGCTGCTCACCCCAGCTGCACAAAATCTCACCGCACTGAGGCCCCCAGTGCACATTCACACACCCCACACTCACAAGAGCCATATGGACCAGCGTGTGCACACTCAGTGGGGTGAACTCACTGCCGGCCCCAGGGAGGCACTAGGGGGTGCTGTCCAGCAGAGGAAGGGGCGGGATCACCTCCGGCAGCCAGGGCTGGCCCAATGACCCCGAAAGTGCTACGGGGCGCTGTGCTGCAGGGGGAGGAAGGGGGTTCTCCCCGGCGGTCACGGCTGGCCCCGAAGCCAGCTGCTCCCATGGGGTTTATCAGCTACAATCTGCCTGCATCTGCAGCTGGGGATTTCTACCCTGTGCCTCTGTGCAGAGCCCTGAACCTCCTGGGCCATCTGGTGGGCTCGGGGCCAGTAGCGAGACTGATAGATGCTCGCTTCCGGGTCGGGGTGATTCCTCCCCAAGCGACAGGGCTGCCCCAGAGCGAGCGCCCCATCGTTCGCTGACGTGGGAGCATCGGCAGAGCTGGGGCGGGGGAATGGGGTGAACCCAGTGCAGTGTGTGTGTGCGCGTGGGGGGGGGCAGATTTGTCATGCAAGCCCCACTCCGCTCCCCTGAGCTCCTTGCAGTGTGGGGGTGGCGGTGGGGGTGTTGTGGGGCAGATGTTGCACGCAGGTCCCGCCCCCCACATCCCCACGCTCCTTGCAATGGAGGGTGAAGGACAAAGTCATGGGCTTTCCGGCCCACCCACTTGAGAGAGCCTGCAATTGGAGTCCACACACATTTCAAATTGTCGTATTGTTACTGGGTCACTGGATGTTGTAGGAGGCAAAACTAGAACTAATAAAAGAAAGTTTGGGAATTTGTATGGAAACCCTCCACCCCACACACACACTCTCCTCCCTCTGAAAGGGGCTGGGCTTGCTTTGGAAGGCAGGGCCACTTTCTCTTCTCTGAGGCTTGGCCACAGGTCTGCTCCCTTCACACGCACCCACTGCGAGGAGCTTAGGAGGGCGTCCTGCTCCCGATATGCTCACGGCAGGGGAGGTGTCTGCAGAAGTTTCCTGCTCTGGGCCTGGGGACGCCTGGTGGAAAAGGGACCCTAGCAGGCAGCTCTCATCAGCAGCGTTAAAAGTCCATTCGGCAGCGCAGAGGGGCTAAGGCAGGTTCCCTGCCTGCCCTGGCTCCGCGCAGCTCCAGGAAGCGGCCGGCACCTCCCTGCAGTCTCTATGTGCAGGGCAATCAGGGAAGTTCTGCCCTGGCTCTGCAGGTCCCATTGTCTGGGAATTGTGGCCAATGGGTAGCGTGGGGGCGGTGACTGCGCACATGGGTAGCGTGCACCCCGCAGAGCCACCTGGCTGCACTTCTGCCTAGGGGCGGAACACAAAATTCTCTTCGATGATGAAAAAGGACACTCAACAGTAGCCGTTGTGGCTAGGAGTAGCAAGAGATGAATTCCAACTCTTTCATCCCAGGAAACGTAGCCCAAAGATCGAGTCAAACTACTAGCGATGGTAAAGAAGAAGTTGAAGCTAAATCTTCATTCGTTCATTGTGTGATTCTCTATTCTGTCCTGGGCACATGGCAGCCTCATTGCTCATGGTGCCTCACCCCACTCTGTCGGGGTTTTATAGGACAGGGATCTGTAACAGCTACGTAAAGGGATAGTAGAATCTAGAAGTCGCTGTTGTAGATTTTTAAGAATCAAGTCTGTACTTTTTCAGTTGTCTTAACAAAAAGTTCTTGTCCTCTTCACTTAAGGATTCAATACAAATGCCTTCGTTAGTCAACTTCTGGACTGAAGTTTTTGTTTCTTCCAGTACATTTTCAGTGCATAACTCTCTGACTCAAATGTAGCTTCTGTCTGCTCTTGTAGCAGATGCCTGGATGACATTGTTTAATGACCCAAGCAGTTTCAAAGGTAGACTTACAAGAGAATGGTGATAGTTTTCTCTGAACATAGTAGCAAAAATAATCCACCAGCCTCACTACTTAGATCCATTCCACCTTGGCAGATACTTTCCAAAGCCAGTAGTAATGGCTGGAGTAATTTTAAGACAACAGCCAAGGATCGCTCATGAGAAAGCCAGAGGGTTTTCCCAGGTTGAACTAATTAGACCTTCAGTCCCAGCGTATCTTCTATATTTTCCAAGATATTCAGTCTTTTTGGACTCTTGCTGAAAAAAGAATATAATGAAGACATTAAATTTATAGCTTTTTAAATGTCTTTTGAAGAGTCTGCAGCTCGTACTAGTGCTAGTTGGAGAAGTTGGCCTCTGCAGTGTGTGTAAGAGAGATGAGGGTTACACTTTTCTCTGAGCAAAGCTTATTCTCCACCAGGTCTTCCAGAGACGTTTGCAGCTCCATCAAATGCACAAGCAGCATCTGTTTGGGGTCCGATTGACAAGCATTGAACTCTCCCGAGATGTGGGTTGTCACAGATGCAGCCGATGTGCTTTTACAACATGCACATCTAGAAATGCATCTACTGACCTACCACAGACATCAAGAGAACATAGCCAATGACTTAAGGCCCATTTGTATCGGTGCATTCATCAGCCATGTATGCAAATGTTTTATCAGGTTGTGGTATCTCTTGCTTAAATAAACAGTCTGATGCCATGGCCATGCTGGTTCACATGGACTGTGTTGTGTCTCCAGCATTTTTGACAGCCTCATTAACTCTCACCGGTGTTGTCCTGGGTCAGCGGAGACTCAGAGTTCAGAGGTGCTTTCACGTGAGTTCACCTCTCAGGTGGGGGGCAAGAAGGCACCTTGCTCGTTCCTCCAGATGCCCACTGTTCGCTCTGGCCACAGTTGTTTGTGGTGCTTTGTACACTGTTAAAGGGTGTCGTAATGTTTCCATTCCAGTTCAAATTTCCAATCACTACATTGGCAACACAGCATGCAACTAGGTCACAAACCTGGGGGGAAGCGGGTGTTAGGGAAATTCGGCGGGGGGAGCGGGGCGTGTAGGGAAATCCTTGCCCTGACCCCACCCGCCGGCTCCTCTCTGCCCTCTGGTCAGACCTCAGAGCACCTCCGGTTCTGGGCACTCTCTGTTTCCCACCACCTGTGGGGCCCCACCTGTCTCCCTGGAGCTGAGCCGCCTGGGACTAGTGCAGAGTCCTGGCCAGGGCCGGGCAGGCCGTGTGCATCTGGCAACTGCTGGTTTGTAAATAGTGACTGTCACGGAGTGTGGGGGAGTCAGGGCCCTGGACCCCCACATCCTGGGCTTCGAAGTGACTCTCAGCCAGCCAGCAGATTAGAAGGTTTATTAGGGATGACAGGAACCCAGTCCAACTCAGAGCTTGTCAGCACAAACAGGAACCCTTTATCAGGCCCTTCTGGGGGGCAGGGAGATAAGACCCCGGATGCGGGCTCCCTCCTCTTCCCCAGCCAGCTTCCCCCTACAAGCCTCTACCGAAACTGCTCCTCTAGCCTTCCCCCCTCTCCCCGCCTCGCCACTCCTTCAGCCTTTGTTCACATCCACACTCAGGGGTCAGGGGAGCGGAGGCTTCCTCCCTAAGGAACGGTGGGGGGGGGGGGG